>JAXDDX010000013.1:212500-252500 GCA_034670405.1 Hoplostethus atlanticus
CATTGTACTGCGGCATCTGCGGCAACACATCCTTGCTTCCCTGTCTCCAGCAGGGGCAACAGCAAGTCAAATCAGGCACTACACACATCAGCATGCTACCAACCTATTGATATTGGCTGCTAAATATAGATCACGGGTCAAATCAAACCGAGTAGGGGCCGATGCAAAGAAGAAGAGAAATTTTCACCACAAGGCATGTTGATCAATACCAGTGATTCAAGGATGACTTCGCCTTTCAAAGCTCACTTTCTAGCACAGTTTTCCACTGCTGGACGATGGAGGACGGTGCACCATGCAAGGGACCGCCAGCGCAACACATTTCGTTCTCAAGCCAAAAAAGCACATTCCCCAATCCCCATGAGAAAAGTCATACAGGTCAGTCTGACATTACTTAATGCCACATTAACATCTTATTTTTCCTAAAACAAGCGAACATATCTGCCAAAGGTGGTGAGATAATTTCCCTCGTTTCCAAAGCAGTTTCACCTTTTTCAAGTGACACTGAGTGACATTACCTTGATAAAAGTCTCCAAACAGGTGAAACAAGTGAAATTACAGTTTTTCGCTTGTTTTAAGAAAAATCAAGGTTTTAATACTCAATAGTATTAATACAGCCTTACAGTGAGATCGGAAAAATCGCCCCCCACCCGCCCACTTACCAGGCAGTTGACGTCCATGCTGGCCTCCAGCAGGGTCTGGACGGTAGTGTGGTGTCCGTTGCGAGCAGCCAGGTGAAGGGGAGTGTGGCGGCGGGTGTGGCTGGTCATGAGGTTTGGGTGGGCGCTCACCAGCATGCACACCACCTGGAGACAGACAGACACGTAAACCTCAATGAATAGATGTTTACCTGTTAGAGGACTAAGGTTTTTGGAAGACTGGCCCGGTAGATGCTTCGTTCCCGTGCTCCATGCTAACACTGATGTAGCCATGTTTATTTTTTGAACTAATTCACTAAATCTTCATCTGCTGTGCACTGATTTTCAGCCGTACCGTCTCCCATCGCCCACCACATTCACTCACCTGTGGAAACAAGGAAAGTAGTCCCTCGTAGTTTAAAACAGCATTATTTTTGTATCATATTTTAACAATCTCCTACACAACCTCTTACCATTTAGGATACAAGTTCTCATTTTCTCGCTTTTGAGATAATGCTAGTTATCACTCAACATAGCAAATGATCTACCGGGGACACATGGATGATTTTGGTGTGTATGTGTAACAAGAATCTCCCAACAAGCTACCTCCCCACACAGCAGCAGGTTTCACCGCAGGGATTTCCCCTCATTATTATAGAGAGAGAGAGAGAGAGAGAGAGAGAGAGAGAGAGAGAGAGAGAGAGAGAGAGAGAGAGAGAGAGAGAGAGCCTCTGCTGCTTTCATACATTATTCATCCACACTCAGACAAACCTGTATGCCTTGACTGCAATTACTGACTGTCTTAGTAGAGAGAAGGTGTGTAGTGTGTGTGTGTGTGTGTGTGTGTGTGTACTCCTACTGTATGTCATTACCTGCCTGTGTAGTTTGTTGTCTAAGAATTTCTTCCACCATATTGAAAGCAAGTGGCACTGACTCTTACAAAATGATTCATATCAATATAGTAACACTAGCCAAGTCAGTGGGTTTAGGGGGTGAAGAGAAGGACAACAAGACATCAAGTGAAGGAGGATGAATATAGTTAAAACTACTATTTCTTTGTGTGACTGTGAAAATCTAACAACACTGGTTTGCACAGAAAGTTGGCCGAGGCAAGTGTTAAATAACCTTCAGGTCAAGATTTTGTTTTTCCGAAATGGATATAAGGCATTTTTTAATCAGAGTCCCACTGAGTTCCCGCTGACCTGCAGCCGTCCGTACAGCGCTGCCAGGTCCAGCGGCGTCTCCTGGCGGCTGTTCCTCATGGTGGGGTCGGTCAGCTCCTGGAGCAGCACTGATGCCACCTCCGAATGACCGTACTGGGCTGCACAGTGGAGGGCCGTTTCCCTCTCGTGGTTCTAGGGGGGAGGAAAGGAGAGAGGGAGGGAAGAAGGCATGGAGGGAGGGGAGGTGAACAGGCAGGGATGGACGGATCCATGGTAAGAGGGAGGGGGATAAAGAGATGTAAGGAGGGCATGAAGGGAAGGAAGGAGCAAGCAGGGAAGGCAGGAAGGAGGGAGAGAAGGAGGCAAGGCAGAAGAAATGTAAAGAAGGAGACGAAGAGAGAGAGAAGAAGGCAAAGGATTGAGGTATGAAAGGAGGAAGGGAATGATGGAGGATGTAAGGGAGGAAGAAAGTAGGGAAGGAGGCAGGGAAGGGAGGGAAAGGGGATGGGGGAGGCATGGAGGACAAGATGTAAGGAAGGATGAAGGAAGAAAGGAGGAAGGAAGAATGGATGGAAGATGGGAGAACAAAGAGAGGAAGGGAGAGGAGGACACAGCAGAGGCATGGAGAGAGGGACGGAGGCAGGGAAGGAGGAAGGGAGGAAAGGAGGGAAGGGGAATGGAGCGAGGCACGGAGGAAAAGATGTAAGGAAGGATGAGGGAATGAAGGTAGCGAGGGAGGGAAGGGAGGATCAGGGGAAGATAGGAGTGAGGGAGGGAAAATGGGAGGGAGGGAGGGATGGAGAAATGGTAGGGTAAGGGCGTAGCGATCATGGAAATGATAGAGGGTGGGTAGGAAAAGACGAGTAAAACATGACAGGGGAAGGATGGAGGGATGGAGGGAGACAGCAGAGAAGGTCAAGAGTGAAGAGCAAAGGCAGAAGATGGAAGAAATGAGGGGACAGAAAAGGGTGGCGGGAAGAGAGGGATGAGGGAGGTAGGGTGACGGGAGTCAGAGGAGGGATAAAAGAGAGTAGGGGGGAGAAAAAAAGCAAAAAGAGTTAGCATTTTAATGGAGGCGTTGACAGAGTAAGATTCAAGACATCACTCCCTCCCACACATGTCGGATCACACTGCACCGCACATCCCATCACCATGTCCAGGTTTGAGAGAGCTGTCACGGGGAAATCTATCGCTTCCTGTCTGTGATGGAAGCACCGGCTGAAACCTCAACTGGTTTTTTTTTCCCCCCCTCAAACCCTCTGGGCCTTTTTGTTCAGCCACTTTTTCCAACACTCATTGATCAGGTGAACACGAGGTGCCGGCCCGTCTGACTGGTCAACCTGCCGCTTCAGAACCGGGGATGTGATTTTATTTTCTTTAAAACAACAACAACCCTCAACCCTCCGATGCACTAATAGCAACTTACTTAGCGTCTTGCTATCCCAGGATAGCCAAGAAGCTCTCCATCTCCCCCTCCTGTTCCTCTATGGTCAGTGCCAGACACACACACACACACACACACACTCACACACACACAAAATAATGGATAAATAATGTTTATTGAATTGAAGTAAATCTAGCAGGTCGGGGAGTGAGAGGCAGCAATAGTGGGACCACAAACAAGTCTAGAAAAGCAGCGTGCCATTTGACCCCAACGACCATGTACATCAAATTCAATCACATCTTTTATAATATAATAATCTAGCCCCACAGCATCCATGCTTCCTCGGGTACTAGACGTCTTGAACGTATTAAGGGCATCATGAAATCAGAGGATTCCCAAGGCATCTTGGAGCGAAATGTGCTACCCAGTGTCAGAAAACTGGGTGTCAATCGAAGGTCACGGGTCCTCCAGCAGGACAATGACCCAAAACACACATCCAGAATCACCAGGAATGGTTCAAGAGAAAAGTGACTGTTCTGGAGTGGCCAGCGATGAGTCCTGATCTCAATCCCATTGAGAACCAATGGTGAGTCCTTCAGACATTGAAGAACTGGAGCGGGTTGCAGTTGAAGAGTGGGAGAAACTTCCAGCAGAAAGGAGCAGGAAGATATTGTACATTATCTGTACAAGGGTGCCAACAATCTCGGTCAGAGCTGTATGTTTATATACTCATACATATGGAACATGGACAATCAGGCAACCATACAGACAGACACACACACACACACACACACACACAATATGCTGCAGGCTTCTATAGATATTATCAGTGGGTAGAATGAAATGGGGTATTGAGTCAGAAAATATACTGTGTGTGTGTGTGTGTGTGTGTGTGTGTGTGTGTGTGTGTGTGTGTGTGTGTGTGTGTGTGTGTGTTGCTGGTGTGTGGCCAAGAGTAAACCCCACATTTTGAGTAAGTGGCTGAAATGTAATAGGAGGTGATGCAATTTTGAGAGAACAGGGGGAGAGAGGGGAAGGGGAGGGGAGGAGTGTGGAGAGGAATTGTAAGAGGGTGGATATTCTCCCTCAAAAACACCAACTTTAACAAAGCAGAGAGACATCAACTTTCCCTGTATCTCCCTAAATCTCTCACATCCACCGCGGGCCTGATTTAACATCCCATGACTTTCCATAACGAAGTCGCTTCAGTGAACTAAACACTTTAATCCATCCTGGTTTCTTAATGGTTGGAAAAGCTCTAAAAGGGGTAACCAGTGTAGTTTCCACTACAGTTGTGCTGGCTGTGGACCAAAGCAGCTGAAAACCACCATCTAATGCTGTAAGTGTGTGAAACAAGTTGGAGAATACATTCTGGTATACTCCTGTGAAGCTACCCTGTAAAATTCCCTGATATTTCCTGACTTCCCCAGAGAATTTATTCAATTCCCTGGCTTCTTCTCTCTGGAATGCATCTCTCAAAATTGCATGATGTACCAGAAATTTCATGACCAGTGGAAACCATGTTCAATTCTCATCTATTGCTTATTTTTACTCCATTTCTCTGCCGAGCCACAACCCTGCCTCCCCCCTCTTCCCTTCTTTGATTTACCCCTCTCAGCAGAGACAGATGGAGAGATACTGTATGTGCAAATGAAAGAAGACACACACACACACACACACACACACACACACACATATATATATATATATATATATATATATACACATGATCTGGAGGCAATAACACAGCAGCATGCGCGAGAGCTTTCCCTCAACAGCCAATCAGATCCCTCCATTTTCCCCCTGGACTGCACACCCCTCCATTCATGGCGAAGTGGAACCTTCCATACTGGAACAGAGCAGCTCTGACTGCAGGTCCACTGTACTGTAAACACTACACTCCTGCATGCTCCAGTTCATATATTTCATACTACATAACAGTCTAGTGGGGGCAGTTGTTGGCTGTGTAATGTTTAATACCCCCATTCTCTCTATTCTTGTATGGATATACTAGTTTTCTTTGCAGTATTGCTATTCGCTGCTGCCATAACCAGTTGGATCACTGAAGCTTTATCTTTTCTAATCTACATCCTGTCTTCACCACAGTCTAATGCATTTCTACCATGTTCAAAACCACCTCTAAGGCAGCCAATCAGCCATCTTCTGCCTCTAACTGTATTAAAGGAAAAATCCACCCTGTTCATAAACAGCTATTGGCCATGTACATTTCTGGGCCCATTTTGGTTTGGTGGATGTTTCTTATTCCCGTGGATAACTGCTGAAACGTAGACATGACGTCACCTGGAGATATTTCCAGCGCAGCTACAATGCACAGCAGAAACAACTCAACCGCTACCCTTATTGCTCTCTCCACCTATACGTAAACTGAAATGCAACAACTTTAGGCACATTCTCTGGGGGTGGTTGAAAGGCATTCTGGGAAATGTAGGAAATCATTCACTGAAGTAGAAGTAGATGAGATAACAATGTAAGTTTTCCTCAGTGTAGGATATGAATGCAATGCCTGCAAAATAGGTTATTAACCTATTGTAGTTTAAATGCACCTGAGAACAAAAGGCAACAACAGTGTGTGATAATCAACATTTTATTTTGAATGACCAGGCAATAGATTTAACACAAAAAGCAATGCAAAGTGAAGCAATCACACACACACACAAACACTCATGGACAAATCCAGACTCGGCCACAATAAGAGCTGGGATGAAGACTGTAGCCATTGTGGAGACTGCTGTGGACCCATTCTGTCCGCTGCCTTTAACGGACAATAAAGCTTTGTCAGTTCAATCCCCCACGCCTCACACAGACAGCTTAAGATAGGGAGAACGCCGTCCCTGACAGACAGAACGAGAGAGAGAGAGACAGCGAGATGAACAGAGGGACAGAATGACAGAGAGAGGGAGATATGGCAGAAGGGGGGAGAAAGAGGGGGGGGGGAGAAGGAGAGAAAATCCTTCCTCCATGTTCTCAAAGGAGGCTCTATATTTCCATTACGCTCCCTCCGACAGCTTTCCGATATCATCTGGCGTTCGGCGTATTGTCGCTGATTGGGCTCTGAGCAACAGCCATCTAGTAATGCCACATCAATAGGCATAGCAGCACATTATTGACATGCCCATAGAAATGGCTGTCAGGTCTTTCCTCTCAGCGTGGGGCGCTGACACACAATTAATGTTCATAAATGTATGGGATGTGAAATCAAATGTAGTTGTGTGTGTTTGTCTCTCATGTCTGAGCCAGTGGGGGAGTTCAGGCTCTTTGGAAACAGAGGGTTTTGGTAATGGTTTGTTAAGTGTCTCCTCCATTAGTACATTTAGTACACACACACACACACACACACTACAGTATACATATCTTCTTCTCCTAGTTCATTTTCAGTCTTACCACCACGTGTCCCTCCCATACACACACACATAACACACATCAGTTCGTCTGCGTTGGGACTAAACAAACCGCGACGTCCCGGTAAATAAGCCTTATCGGGCAGGCCGGCGCTGGAATGAGACCGGAGCAGCTAAAGCGGAGAGAGGTATTTGTTTGAACACACACACACACACACACCGCGTTAACGCTGATGGGCCGATACGCAATATGAGCTCCGTCTAAATTCCAGCATCTCGTAATCTCCCCGGCTTAGGCCAGCGCCCCGGGAGCACTAGGTAAACAAATGGAGAATGAAAAAGCAGAAGGTGAAAGATATCTATCCTCCCCCCCACCCATACGTGTCTGTCGTTCTATTATGTGTGTGTGTGTGTGTGTGTGTGTGTGTCTACCTTTTGGTCAAACACACGTGACACGTTTTCATGCCACAGTGATGTGTGCATGATGTGTTTTTATCTTCTGCTGCTGTTTTCACGTACGTATTTTCCTAAGTTTCATGCAGTGGTAAATTAAAAAAAATGGGTACGCAACCACTTTCGAAAGAACTAAAAAATCAAAAGAAAAAAAAAATCTATTATGTCTGCAGAAAAACATGAACTTCATTAACTTCTTCCTTAAAAGACCCTGTCCTTACATAACTTAGAGCAGTTTGATAAGACTTACTAGGAATTTAGGGGTTTAGGTGCATTTTCCCTCCACTACATCCTTGCTTATTTATATATATAGATAGATAGATAGATAGAACACCATCCACCCCCACACAATTCTTGCCTCTCTTTCTAGGGTTAAAAGGCTCACGCTGTGAAAAAGAAGAACTGTAGGTAAAGAAGCAGGGGCGAGATCGAAAGCCTGGAGGAAGAGAAGGAGAAGGAGAAAAAAAGAGGCAGTTATTAAGAGCGTGCGAATGGAAAGTGAATGAAGTACCCGGGGCCAAGAAAAGTGAATATACGAAAAGACGAGGGAGAAGATAAGAGAGGGAGATGAGAGGAGCAGGAACGAAAGGATAGACTGAGGGGAGAGAGAGAGAGAGAGAGAGAGAGAGAGAGAGAGAGAGAGAGAGAGAGAGAGAGAGAGAGAGAGAGAGAGAGGGGGAGCAGCTCTCCAGTGGCTAACACTTCACAGCCAATTGACCCATCTCTCACGCTCCCTGGCATATAACATAGAGGGGGAGAAACACATCATGACACACACACACACACACACACACACTTTGCGACACACACACACACTTGACCGCTTTGCGATTCATTGAGTAGTGTGATTTTAACACTGTGATCTACTGTTTTATTGACTGCAGTAAAAAGTTTAAATATCCCTTGAGGCAACATGAAGTTAAAACCAACCAACCAACCAGGCGGTCCGATTACAGGAATTGAAATGTTCCTCTCTTTATATTATTCCTCCTGTATGAAAGATGTTCAAGGTAAACATCGTTAAAACTGATTCCCTTTGAGCAATTACATTTAATGGTATTACATTTTCAAAACTCCACCTTGTTTTACGGGCAGTTTCAGACCAACTCCACTCATTGATTCCTCTTCAAGTTCATTCAATAAATCCCCTTTTAATTAAACCACATTTATTTGTGACACCATGGGGAACACTATTTTACTATTTAGTGTTAGGAAACAGTTGATAATATGGGACATTAAGGAATAAAAACACAAATCAGTTACTAAACTAAATTAGACACACACACTAACACACTCTCAGCTTGCAATAATCACTCAGGGCTGTAATATGTTTTGGTATATCGGGAGATGAATCCATCCCAACGGTAGCCAGTGACATATGACATAACATTTTTATAAATAAAGTTACTTCCAAAAAAAATGCCTATGCCTCAGTGGGGCTGTGTGTTTGCTTTGCCAACAGTTGGTATGGCGGTGACGGATGTTTGAGCAAGGGTTTTCCCAGGGCAGTTTCTCGAGGTGCCGTGTGTTCTCAGGGAGGACGCGTCCACGCATCGCAGCGTCCGCCGTCAGGAAACATATGGTTTCACTTACGAGTGTGGTAGCAACATGTGTGCGTGAGCGTGCACGCAACCACCGAAAGACTGAGATGAAAAACGCTCACACGCAAACACACACACACACACACACACACAGCAGGCAGCGACCTACTGCCCTTTCACCTCTGTCTTAAGTTCACAGTTTCTAGGCTCCCAGGAGGCCTTGCTGCACCTGGGGCAATGCCTGGAGGAAATATTACACGCGCGCACACACACACACACACACACACTTGAAATACACACCAACATGCACTTTCTAATTCTTTCTAATTTCTCTCTTTTCTCACTTTTGTCCTCCTTCCTTCAGGAGAGCAAAGGGGAGTCAGAGAGAGAGAGAGGGAGAATGGCGTAACCTTCCATCCTGGTGGTGGAAAAGAAAACATTCCTGGGATGTGTCTGCTGCACAGGGGGACATATTCGACCTAGTCTCACACTCACACACACACACACACACACACATATATAAAATCACCCTCATGTTGTTGACTCGTATAGAGGCCCCATATAGAAGAAGGCCCAGAGGTTGTGTGGTGGTTCCCACACATAGACCACATCTGCTCTACTTCACTGGGACAAACAGGCTAGAAGACACAACTGACCCACACATCACCAAGGTCATGCACAAGCAAAGTAAGACAAAAAAACATCTTGCTTTGATTAATCCTGGAGTACTATGTTATCTTTACTCAGTCAAGGTACTAGGAAACATCAGACTTAAAAACTTTGAAGAAGTAATTTTCCAAACAACTCCCCTCAGGGAAAAGTATACATTTACTTTAAACTGATTGAGACATCGTGATGATTTTCTTCCAGTGGATTTGTATGTCATCGCTGCAGGAAAGTACAGTATGAAGGAACAACATTAATCTTTACTTGCCAACCCAATTCTCCCAGGAGACTCCTGATTTTCCAGTGTTCTCCCGTGGTGTCACATCTCCCGATTTCCTCACACATTTTTTCAAATCAAATTTTAAAAAATCTGCTCATTTACTATGCTTGTTAAAAATATATACTATACTGTCACTGCCGTTTCCAAACGGTTCGACAAAATACGGTACACCCCGAAAATGTGAATGCAGGTCTCTATGGTTACGTTGTTAGTTCAGTGGAGTTTGACGATGAAGAAATACGCCTGCAAGTTTCGGTCGTCATGGAAGGATAACTTTTTACAATAAATTCACTAAAGTTTCTGCTCTATATTTTTCTTGTTATTCATTGAAAAGTCATCAGAATGCAAGAAATAAGGTATCTGGATATTACTTTTCTCAAGGTAGGGTCCATATTTCTACTCTGCATGGTCTCCTCTTGCTCAGTGCTCAACACACACACACACTAAATCATCCATCTCTTTTACCGTCCGTCTCTCTCTCTCTCTCTCTCCTATCTCCTTCCCTCCCAATTCATTTTTCGCCAGTTGGCCGCAGTTTTTATTGGCATCAAAGTTTAGAGCGATGTTGCCAAAGCAGTAACGCAAAAATCTGTCCTCCACACATGTAAGAGTGCAAATACACTAACGCTGTAGAGGGAGAAAAGAGACATCACTGCAAACAACACCTCTCCCCCGCTGAAAACATGCATTTGGCCTTGCAAGAGTAGTGCAAGCCTCGGGTAAACAAGCAAGTCTTTCACTATCAATCACTGTCTCCCTCTCTCACACACACACACACACACTGTATGTATAGTCATCTTCTCCAGTCAGTGTTTTCCTCTCTCTCTCGCACACACACACACACACACACTCAGTAAACATCAACAGCTGTGAATGAGCTACTGGGACTAATTAGGCAGTAAACGGTGGGCGGAACTGGTTTAGCGCCAGCCAGTGACTCCCACTAGCCTCTAATAATCCTCTACTGGAGCTGGCACACCTACACACTTCCGCTGGTGCTCCACCACTCCACCTCTCAATCGCTCCCATTTTTCTTTCTGCCCATCTTTCTTCCTCGTGACAGTTCCCTCCTCCACCTCCTGGCCTCTTTCCCTACGTGCTCGTCCTTGCACCGCCGTTCGTCACCCCCGCTGCGTGCGCGGTGCAACACCAATGTTTCTCCACCTTCTGATCTCTCCCTGAAAAAGAGCCGAGATTAAGGGCGAAGCGCGCGGCCCCTTCTGATTCACCCGATAAATCTTGCGCAAACGCCGAGCGTGGCGAGCTGTAAACACACAAGCGTGCACCCCCACCCACACACACACACACACACACCCACACACACACACTCAACCTCTGACACGAGTAATGGTGTGCGTGGGCAGAGTAATATCATTGAGAAGGGGGTAATGTGCAGCCGATGGCTTGCCGCTGTAAGTCTAGATGATGGGTGTGTGTGTGTGTGACTCTATATCACACTGACTAATGCATGCAGGCTCTGCTCTATACTGCAGAAATATCATAAACACAGAGACACTCCATAAATCTTACTCTCAGATTTATGCCTGCAACCTGTGGACAACTGTACACTAGCAAAACGACAACAACAATTATATAAGTGCAAATGCAGGCACACGTTTACAGATGACTTGACTTCATCACCTTGTCAGCTAATTCTCCATATCATAACATACATCCATTTGACAACAAATCGGGCAGAACATATTTTTTTCTTCATATTTTTATGTCAAAATGTTCCTGGAAACTGGCGTATTTTTAGCGGTTACTTCACAACTGGCAACATGGTAACAGCGGTGCCTATTTGGGTCTTCATCCCTGAAAATCCCTGTTTCCACTTCCTAAAACACCACGGGTGCATCCTTTATTCCCCACACTCCCTTGGTGACTTTAATCCTTTCCTTAACCCAATCCTAACCTTAATCTTAAACCTAAAACTAACCTTAACCTCAACCCTAACCCTTAACCCAAGCCCTAATCCTATAGCCCCTTATAGAAGTGAGGACCGACACACGTCTCTCCTATTTGGTCCTCATAAGGACAGAAGAACACACACCTACACACGTCTACTACTACTAAACTCAGCATCTTTGAGCATCTTTTGAAGTTATCAGCATCTTCTATTCTTTGTGTTCACACTGCCTGCACAGCAGCCTCCTTCTCAGCTCCATGTATCATTTGGGGTAAAAAAAACAAAAACAAAAAACTCCTCTTCGCTGACGGACCTCTTCATTCCGGGGGCCAAGGAACACCATTCATCACGGGCAAACAATTAGGCCCTAACAACTCTCAGAGGGAAACGATTTGGCTAATAGCTACAGAGGAGAATGTGCTTATTAGGCAGAGTAAATAACGGTCCAATAACCTGGAGGGAACCATTACAGCAGCGACGTCCCCTACGATCCGGGAGGAGGGGGTGGGGGGGTGGAAACAAGACATCTTAGCCAACACTTTTGATTACTGCACACTCATCTCAAAAACAGCACATCAATAAGCCGTGATATCATCAATATGCTGCGAGAGAGCTGTCAGAGGCAGATCGCTGGTTAACTGTAAAGGATCGGCTCCGCTAGTTGGACCGGCGCCACCGTGAGACGACCCGTGGCAGCGCTGCGTTCAGATGCACCGAGGAAAAACTGAAAACTGAAGATCCTCGCTGTTGTTCTGAAGTGGGAGGGAGGTGCAATCTTTCAGCCTAACATTTGCCTCCCCCCCATGTCATTTAACACAGTGGTACCTTAAGTGGGGTCCAGGGACTCCCAGGGGCCCTCAAGGGGGTCCCCAAAACATTAGGGATAGTTTAATTTCAGTATAAATACAGACATAAAGACTATTCTGCTCTCATCTGTCAGCTGACCCGGAGGTGGTTGGGATTCAGTGACGTGCTCAAGGACACTTCAGCAAGGAGGATCTTCTCTATTTTGTTAGATAGATGTGTGTTTGATGTATTTTAAAACTGTAATTGCTTCATTTATGTTCTTTGTAATGGCCCTGTATACTCAGGTGATGATGGTGACGAAGCTGGCGTTGGCGGGCAATGGGGACGGCGGCGGCGTTTACCTGTTGGTTGACGCGGCAGCGCGAGTGTCCGTGGTGGATGAGGATGCGGACGATATCCACGTCCCCCCGCCAGGCGGCCAGATGCAGGGGGAAGCAGCCCTTGCTGTCGGCCACGTTGGTGGACGCCTCGAACTGCAGCAGCTTCAGTACCACCTCCCTGAGAGAGAGAGAGGGAGAGAGAGGGATAGAGAGGGAGGGAGGGAAGGGGGATGAGCAGGGATAGAGAGAATATAATTGCTTCCTTGTTGCCCTCTAATAAAGTAATTTCCATTACACAAACAGATAAAGTGACAAATCACTGCGCCGAGGTTTTTTACGCTGAGTGCTCATTGAGCCGCTGCCGAGGGACCGAGTCACGTCTTTCTGAAGAGGAGAGGTGAGGCGCCTTATTTGCACCCGGGAATGTCAGAGAGAGAGAGAGAGAAGAGGAAGGAGCGAAGGGCAAGACGCCTCACAGGAGCAGGGGTGACGCGGCGCCGAGACGCTTGATGAAATGCATTGTTAATTTTCAATAATTCATCGCATTTTCTATCATTAACTGGTATAAGGAACATCACACTGGGAGGATCAGGGGGTCAGATAGGAGGATATTCAGCTCCTCGGTGGTTCAGATTCAGCCTGCGTGGATTACCAAGCAGTTTTTTCATCACACATAATAATTAAAACGATTTGAAAAACGATTCAACGATTCGTCTACCAAGCGTCTCCAGTTTGTCATGTTAATTGCCAGTTCTCCCCTTTTTCTTGGCCACCTAAACGCTCAATCACTCCTCTACAGTATTACATCGATGGCCTAATTTTCACTCCGAGGCTGCGTCGTTTCTTCCTCTCCCTCCTCTCCCGGCTCCATTCCAGCTGATCTAAAGGAGCAAATCCACATAATTGCCCCCGAAAGGCAGCGCTAATCCTTCATTTCCACTAAACTGGGATGGCGGTCAGGCCTGGCGCTAAATCCCTTACAGTGTGTAAGGGATTTATCAGCAGGCCCAGGTGAAGGAAGGAAGCTGTTGGTGTGATGTGTGTGTGTTCAGGCACAAACACACACACACGACATGCACATTTTTCAAACTTTGCAGAAACCTTGTGTATGCAATTTTAGTATTTTCACTACTATCGGCATCTTTGTCGCCCAGGAGCAGAAAGCGTTTCTTGCCGCTGGTGCCAAGCTGTAGTCAAGACTATAAAACCCTACTATCCTCTATGGGTTCAGACAGTTCTATGACCCCTTGGGCTGATGAAATCCTTTTAAAACCCCATTGGATAAACTCAAAAATGCATTTCTGTCAAGATAAAAGCTTGTTTTTTTCTCAGTTCCTGAAAAGTTGACATGTTGGAGTTATAAGCCGTTCACCCGACGGCAGCAACCGGCATCAATAGGAAAATCAATCTTTCTAAGTAGGCTAGCTTTTTTAGTAGTTTACTAGTTTACTTGTTTACTAGTTGATTTATTGGACGTGCAAGACTTTCCAAGACACCAACAATACAATCTGCACATGCACATACTGTGCTTCATCACACACACACACACACACACACACACACACACACACACACACACACACACACGTGGGCGGTCTTACCTGTGTCCGTTGAGTGAGGCGTGGTGCAGAGGTGTGTATCCTGAACTGTCCGTGCAGTTGACGTTCAGGCCCTTCCACATGCTGCGGAGAGAAGAGAGACACATCAGAGGGGTTTTCTCAAACGAACAGACTCGACATGGGTTTTCATGGCAGAAGAATTTTTGCTTTTGATGTGCTTGGATCTAGAGGGCGAGAAGAGTCATTTCTCAGTGAGAGTCCCATTTCATCATGAAATCCTACAAAGAAAGTTAGCGAGGTCAATGCAGCTGTTTGTAAAAGGGCTGAGCAAGCAAATCAAACCACGCAACACAGAAGCTCACAAGGACGGCAAGCTACGCACAAATAAACACACACACACACACACACACACACACACACACAGGCCGGGGTATTTCCCAGGGCTATAATTATATGACCTCTCGTTTTCACATGAACTCCTCGTCAGAGAAAAATACTAATTAGCCGAATTTGTATGTGAACAGCTCCGGGCGGCGAGGCCGTGAGGCTCAGAGCAGCAGGACACGTGTAGGAAATGTGATTCTTTTTATTAAAGATGACGATGCAGCAGGTTCTGTTACGCAACGCAGAGCGCAGAATCACGGTTTCACAGTATACACTGTCACACATGGTATAAGGAAAACAGGACTTCACATGCCAGAATTTATTGATGAATGGAAACGTACGAATGGAATAACATAAGTCGTTTCAAATGAGACATTTTTGTATTTGCAGTGATTTCCCAAGATCAATGTGGTAAAGAGCATCATTGATCCCACTTAAAACAGCATCGCTTTTTCATGAAGGTAAGCTTACTTCATTTCTTTTTTCACCTAGAAAACCTTCAGGTAGTGATGTCCACATTTCATCGGACTGATTTTAAAACAAAATCTTTTCAGGTTTTGGGGAAGGTGTTGTTTGGGTGAGTATAATTCTTATAGTATAAGAGTATAATAACAGACTCCCCACTTTAAAATAAGAATTCTCCAACTTAAATCATCATTTTCATGTTAAATTGATTTTTTATTTCAATTATTACATTTAAATGTAACTTCCCCCTTTACTGCTGAATTCTGTGTGTTATGGTGAATTTTCCCTTTCGGCAGCCTGAGTGAGGAAGATGAGGCTGCTGGGAGTTTTTCTAGGAAACAGTCGAGCGGTGCGGGGGCAGCAGAACATCCATTGGGTTTGACAGACATTGACACAATGATCAAGGTCAGTGGTATTGTGCAGTAGGCGCGTGCTCAGACACACACACACACACACACACACACACACAGAACACACTGTCCACTAATCAACAGGACGTAGGTCTGGTGTAGTCTAGACAGGCCTGAGGCGGGCTGACATTGGTTTGGACAAATGTGGAGGCAGGAAGGAGGAGGCGCACTTTATTTAGTCACAGTTCGACTGATGGACGACCACAGTGCATCCCAAAACAGACTCCTCCATCTCTTCAAAGTCCAGCAGGCACACTTATACAACTGAACTGCTCCAACACCGACATGGAAGAGAGAGACACACACACACACACACAGTCACAGTCAGACAGCACAGTCTTGTTCTACTGGGTCAGCTAATCCATACACACACTGAACTACTGTGTGTGTGTGTGTGTGTGTGTGTGTGTGTGTGTGTGTGTGTGTGTGTGTGTGTGTGTGTGTGTGTGTGTGTATTGATCGCTCTGCTGCCCCCTTTCAGCGCTGACCTATAGCAGTAGTCAGTCGGGTTTGTTAGGCGGAGCAGACGGGCAGAGGATGGGCTAAAGGTTGGGAGAGGCTGACAGCAGGTTTACCATGAGGGGAAAGGAAGAAGAGAAAAGACAGGAAATGAAAGTGTGATGGAGTCAGAGAGAGAGAGAGAGAGAGAGAGAGAGAGAGAGAGAGAGAGAGAGAGAGAGAGAGAGAGAGAGAGAGAGGGAGGTGAAGGGAGCCATTTGTAACCAACACGAGAAGGTGTTTAGGTGTGCTTGCATCAGCTTGGATGAAGTGAAAAAATAGACTTTGTGAACCTCAGAAAACACTTGATTAGTTGCTATTGTTCTTTACTTTCACAGCATCTGAGGGTAAAAACAAACAAATGCACTTAGATATTCCAATACACCAACTAGTACCATCACACATGATGTCTGGGAGGTTTTAGACAGCCGAAGCCACTTCTGAACCGCTGTGTACTGAGACTGAATCATTTGTTACCTACATCTTTATTTATTCATGTGCTTCCATCGCTATTTATCCCAGAATTTCTTTACCAACAAAAAGGTTTTCCACCAAGTGCAAAACAGCTTTTGTGATGAGGACATTTTAATTAAAATGTTTCCATTTCCACCCAGCCTTTCTAGTTCAATACAACATAATTAGGATAAAAAATAGCCAGCAAATGTTGCACAATGTCCCTTTTCTAGGTCTGATAGGTGTTTATTGAATGAACCACACACACACACACACACACACACACACACACACACACAGTTACCTTCAAACAACCAATCTGTACACCAATTCATTAAGGCTTTCCTCACAAAGAGCCCTTCATGTGAACAGCCTGCAACCCCAAACATAATCTATCTCTCACACACACACACACACACACACACACACACACACACACACACACACACACACACACACACACACACACTCACACCACATTAATGCACAAGCACAGCAGTCATACGCCCTCTCATACAACCTTTATTAACAAGCTGCGTCAACAACCCGCGGGCGCGCTACTTTGTACGGGAACATGTAAGCCCTGTTCGGAGAGCGCGTGAGCCTCGCCGTGACAGCCAGGACTAAACAAGGTGACGAGTTGTCTGCACACTCCGTGACACCTTCTCCCCATTACGGGTGTCGCTGCAAACACCCAGTAAGCATTGAACGGACGGCAACGCGATGGGGGTGTCAACCAAGTTTGTCAACCCTAGACTAGCACAACACATTCGCAACAGCTTTGGAAGCGGAGGAGAGGGAGTCGAAAACAAATCTCTATAATATTACTTATAGTGTATCTGTGGCCCTCAGTAGTGACTTTATCATGACCTTATTGTACTTTATGTTTTTAATCTCCTATGATACCACTATACAGTAATAATCCCATATTCCTATTGGGACTTTTTGCTGTGATAGTTCTAAAATGTTTGGTTTTAGGGCTGCAACAGTGAAACGATCCATGGCCTGGTATTTTATTGCGTCTACTGTAGATCTCCTGTGTTGCAGCTGCAAGTTGCCAAAAAAAGGTACAGGCACATAGAAACTGCACCTTTTAAGAAAATAAACACTTCGCGTTTGGATAACAACCAACTTGAACCCGGTGAATCACTTTCCGGCAGGACCCTGTTTTCTTATCACCAACGGTCTTGTTCTGCTCTGCTGTGTCCTGCAATTCAATGCGATTCAATTGTCCAAGTCGGTTCGGTGGCGTATCGTTTCGCCATTGTTTTCTGTGCTTTCACTAAGAGCACAAAGCAGCCAGCAGAGTTTCTATTGAATCAGTGAGCAACATGAGATTAGATAATGGAGGGGAGGTGGTGCTGCAGGAATGCTGCTTCTTGGCAGATTAGTCACAAATGTAGACGACGTCCTACCCAATTAACCTCAGGAGCTACAACGCAAAGCTCTGGGTAGAACTGCTGTCTTGCTGTGTGTGTGTGTGTGTGTGTGTGTGTGTGTGTGTGTGTGTGTGTGTCTCTCTTTTTCTCTGCATCATCCCCACACACACACACTACATTCGACTTGTATTGGTGTGTGTGTCTGTCTGTCACTTTCCTTAACTTTGGATCCTTCTCACCTTCACACACACTACAGTCAACTCTTAGTGAGTGTGTGATCCAACTCTTACTTCAGTAGCTACCTTCTCTCTTCTGGGTCTCTGTATCAAGCTTCATCTTCCCAACAGCCTCTTTCTGTCTCCCACTGAAGCTTTATTCTCTTCATCTCTTTCTCTCTACTCTAGTTTAATTCCCCTCGCTCTCCTCTCTCTCTCTCTCCAACTGAAAGGTGAAGACGTCAAAGGTCGTGAAAGGTCACCCAGCAGGCAGAGAGTAAAACTGTCCTCTAGTTGCACTTCAGCTACAGTCTAAGAGCTTTAAATCTCTGTACCACAGCAACACTCACATTATAGAATATTTGAAAAGAGAGGAAAAAAAACAATAAGCACAATTTTAGACTGACATGAATCATTAAGAGGTAGCATACATGATAGTAAGTAGTACTGAACTGATCTGTTATTGGAGGAAAGGGCCTGAAAATCTAACTGATGTTTGTTTATATTGATATTGACAAGCATCAATTAATCAATCAGTTACCTTATGACTGGAGGTCAAGGTTTACCCTCCATTTTATTTAGCACTATATCACTGCAACAATGCTGGCATGGCAAGGAGCAAAAGGCCTCATACAAGCACTGATTTGGGCATGCACTGAGACGAAGTGACGCTGGAGTTAACAAAAAGTACTTTTGATGTTGCAATAATCTGCTTTGGAAAAAGGAAACTGTTTTTCTGTGAAAACAAAGACCTCTATTCTCAAATTCTATGTACCCCTTTTGGAAAAGCAGTCATGACCTTAAGTTCAGTTGGTAAGAGTGACGCCACGCCATCAAACAATGACTTACATTATTATCACTAACCTAGAGCTGGGAGATGTGCACAATACGAGAATCATGACAAATTATTTTGATACCAATATATAATGATACCTAGTAATATATGATGAATCATATATGTAATGTAAAACAAAATTGACTGTTTATTGCATTGAACTGCACAGTAATATGAAGTATGATAAAAAACCCATTTTCAAATTTAGACGATGTGTATGTCGATAACGATTCTACTGATATTGACTTATTGCCCGGCCTCACATGAACCAATAAGAAGCGCCATGTTTTTCTGCTACTAATCATGTTGTAATAGGAGGTGTTTTGGACATCTCATCTCATTTTGGATACAAACTCATCAAACGTCGATGTAGCGTTTTAGAAGGAAAGCCTTCATTTGTAGCTGTTCTCACCATGGATATTAAAACAGGCAGCAAAGTTCAGGCTACATCAAAGGAGAGCTTTGTCTTCAAAGGAAAAAGGAAGGAATTGGGAAAACCTTTGTAGTCCCGGACTCTTTTTAGAATGAAACTTTTTTTGGGGGGAGGGAAACTTTTAAGTCGACTGAATCCAACAGTCTGTTGAAATTCACGGCCACTTAATGAAATGAAAATCAAAAGGCGTTGGGAAGAAACGAAACGAACTCGACAGGCAGCAATAACTCGACAGAATATGAAAAAAGAACAGCGATATGAGGAGATAAGAGCAGACAGGAAGTGGTCCTTGCTTCATTTCCTGTTTTGAGCCCGAAGCAGAAGAGATAGCTATTGATTAATACCAGCAGCTTCGAGTGTTGCAAGAGCATACTGACTGATATGACCTATGAGATGAAGAACACACACACACACACACACACACACACACACACACACACACACACACACACACACTTCAAACTGGCCTTTCCGTGTGAGCTCATATTGAATTCAGCCCCTCCCTCCCCAGACACATTTCATCTCCCATGCTGCTTCAGGGCATGAAATGCTGCTTCACACACTAATGCCATTAGCAGGTGTGTGAGCGTGGATAAGTATGTGTGTGTGTTTGCGCCTGTGACTACTGTGTGTGTGTGTGTGGGTGTCATAGGTGAAATCGCTTCAACCCCAGAGACAATTATAGTGCAAAGGGCGTGGAAACCCTCAAAAGGCCAATTACATTTCTGCAGAGAGAAGTGAAAACACACCACTATCTCTCTCTCTCTCTCTCTCTCTCTGTTATATCCGCTCGCTCTCTCTCGCCCACTCACTCCGTCTTTCCCTCAGAAGGTGCAGCTCTTCGCTGTTGGAGCTCCAGGCTTTCACTCTTCGATTCATTTCTAATTCTGTCTCTCTGCTGGAGGAGTGGGGAAGCCCATCCTGAGAACTAATTAGTCCACCCTACTGTAGACTCACTCACTCACTCACTCACTCACTCACTCACTCACTCACTCACTCACTCACTCACTCACTCACTCACTCACTCACTCACTCACTCACTCACTCACTCACTCACTCACTCACTCACTCACTCACTCACTCACTCACTCACTCACTCACTCACTCACTCACTCACTCACTCACTCACTTTGTATGATCATGTACATCTAACCAGGCACTTCAAAGGATGTTCATGCTGTCAATGTGCCTAATGCGTGCACACACACACTCCCAATATGTACACACACATGTGGCATGAACAATGCAGAAATCCCACCCAGACCATATAGAGTGGGTACACCCCACAACGCTGTATTCACATCCACTTGTACATACACACAACACACACTGGCTGTTGATTAAGATCGAAGGCTTCCGCTTGCTGTGGAGAGTAGAATTACCTTAGAGACTTTACTCATCTCATGTACCTCAGAATCATGCACACGCACACACAAGCACACTATACAGTCTCTGGATCCCCACGAGCTACTGCGTGACCTCCAACATGGCAGCAATCTAATTTTCACCTCGTATTCCCATGCCATCAAGGAAGAAAATCCCATTCACACGTACTCAACATTCCTCAGGCATTCCTGCATCACGTTCACAAATAAGAGCGGTTTCTGTTTCTCTCCATCTCACACATCTGTCATGCTCCTCCCTCACGTCTCCATCCAGTACATGGACGACAATTAAAAAGAGAAACAGAAAAATATCTTTTGGAATCACACTATCATGTATGACAAAAATAGTCTGTGTTGTGTTTGTGGCCATAATATAGCAATTAATATGATATCCACAATATCTGATCAAACATCACATACATTTTTT
This sequence comes from Hoplostethus atlanticus, assembly GCA_034670405.1. NCBI lineage: Eukaryota > Metazoa > Chordata > Actinopteri > Trachichthyiformes > Trachichthyidae > Hoplostethus > Hoplostethus atlanticus. Next base: position 233,461 of record JAXDDX010000013.1, read on the forward strand.
TTTTTTTTTCAATACAGACTCACAATACAATGCTGTATCACTAAATATGAGAACTCAAAACTGTAGCCTGCTCAATGGCAAAAGATTATTTGATGGCGTAATAATCTTGGGAGGTTGTCATCGTGTCCCTGACCTTGCTCTCCGTTAGCTCAGTCTCGGGAGCTTCTTGCAAATTCCCTAATTTGCTGAACTAATTCTTGCTAAATTGTCTTGTGTGTTTTTGTAAATTTTGCAAACGCCCCCCTCACTACAAAACTCCTCATTAGCAAGTTTGTTCATTTAACAACGTTGAAGGACCCCACAGCGTGGCGCTCCTTGCAAGTTGTCTATTGCTGCCTAAAAAAAAAAGATTAAAATCTAAAAGTAGCCTTTATATTCTGGAGGTCCTCTGGGCATCTCTCCTCAGAACACCATAGCCAACATATCCCTTCTTCTTACCTTATCAAAATAAAACTAAAATTCTCAGCGAGACATCTTTTTTTTTACAAGTTATGCAAGGAGTTTGAAATTGGAAAAGTCTGCTCTGTAGTTGAAAAGAGTTTATGAAAGGTTTTGGAACTGGTAGTCTACTGAGATTCATGCAGAGATCCATCAGACAGAACAGACAAGGAGCAGGAGTCTGTACCAACACAAGCTCCCTCCATCCCCGCTAGGATGGAAAACCTCCACTCATGATGTAACATAAATTCAGAAGATCAAGGTGACAGTTATGGTTTTGACTAAGAGGCTCTCTCACAGCACGTTGACGTTTGTGTCTAATGAAAGAACCTTTAGATAAATAGGCGGAGGGAGAAACGCCTTCAAAGGAACACGCATCAGCCGACACATTCAATAGGTCAGGAGGCCACCGCTCCCATCACAGGAAGTTATTTATCTTAGGGTCAAACTGACATGTGATCCACAACGTAACTGGGACGGGAGGCTTGCCTTTGGGGGAGTGGGTCACACACACACACAGACACACACACACACACAGAGTGATTGACAATGCAGCTGACCCCAATCTTTCATTTCAGCACTCATCAATAATTAAAACCAGACACAAGTAACCAATAGCCCTGAAACCCCCCCGGGGATCCAGGAAGTCTATTGATGGAGTTTGATCATTGATCACATCCTGAGGGTCAGCTGGCCAGTGGGGGAGAGAGGAGGGCCTCGGACATTTCACACCTAGTCTGTGGTTTGTTTTCATCTTCAAATTGTATGTTTGGTTTGTTGAAATTGTCATGTGGGCAAGGCGGTGGTACAGTTTGGGTTGCGACCTCACAGCTGAGGGCTGCTTTGACATTTTGGGTTTCCCCATTGAAATGTCTATCTAGATATGGGACAGGATGTAGCTCTGTATGGAGAGGGGGGTTGTGACATTTCTGGGGCCACTGTTGGAGGCAGATGCAGGTCAGGGTGACCAGGCTAACGTGGCTGGATTAATGAATGGGCTGGCTATCGCTCCACACACTGTAGAGTAGAAGGTTAATGGCTGCATTTGTCTTAGACTAATTCATCAGTGGACTGCCTTGCGCCAGGCAACACTGAACACACACCCACACACACACACACACACACACGCAACATTGATCGAGGCACTCAATCACACTTGCAATCAGGCACACTGACCTTTAATACACACAGAGACACACACAACTACACAACAACAAGTTTGACTACTACTACTATTATTACCGCTGCTGAAACCATACACGTTCCCCTGCTTTTTCTTTGCACTGCACATAAATACAGACACAAATGCCCTTGACCTTTGACCTCTGTCGTGAACTGACATGGGAATTGGTCAGGATGAGAGGAAGGAAGGGAAATGAGACAGCGGGAGTCAGAGAGGAAGAGAAAACATAATCTAATGTGTGATGTGATGTAAAGTTCTTATCACAGGGACGTTCCACAAAACAGATCAGATCAATACTGATGACGACACAACCAGAGTACCGCTGAATGTCATGCTCACTTCCAGTTCAGTGCTGGCTTCAAGTGAAATATTTACACCTAACTATTGGGGTTATGAATAAAAGAATAGAATAGAACAGAACGTATGGAGTGTAGTTTGGTCTGACAGCAGCTGCTGTTGCAGTCTATTCTCAGCCCACGTACATCTGCAGATGGGATCTATGTTACCTCCTACTCTACAGAGAATGATCACTTAATGAAGATCTGTGTGTGTGTGCGTGTGTGTGTGCGTGCGCGTGTGTGTCAGCAGCAGAACTTAAATAATTACACACACACACACACACACACACACACACAGCTTCCCTCCAAACAACCCCCCTCAGCCATCAGCCCAGTCCTATCCCCCAGGTCTTAAACAATGTCTCTCAGCCCACCTCCTTAAATAGAGATGGAAACATCCCTCCTCTGTCCTGAGCCGACTCCTTGTACACTACACCCTCCCTGCGTGAATACGGCATTCACACTGATCTTTTTTTTCACACGAAAACAAAACAGGCTTAGAGTGGTTTTATATGAAACACACCCCTGCGACCTGGCTAGGATTAGATTTTTTACAAGCGTTTGGCTGGGTGGCTATAAAGTGTAAAATCTGCCAGAGACCCAAGATTCCTCCAGGCTTGATTTCCGACCTTTTACCAGAGTTGACTTTTGATAAGACGCTATAAAAAGGCCTGGAGGGGTCCTAATGTAGTGAACCATGTGAACCTCTCTTAAAGATGTACTCGTTTTCTCCACGCTAACATAAAGCGTTGCCATAGTTAGGTTGCTTTGCTAATTGTCCACTCGATCACTGTGGCAACATGATGGATTTCCCACAATACAGGTGGAGCCACTGCAGAAAGAAATACGCTTGCAATGAAATAAAGACATACGTTATGAAAGAGACGTAGAGAAAGAGAACGGCGAGCTGGCTCACAGCAAAGAGAGACAGAAAATGAGAAAAGAAACAGAGAAAGGGAGACGGGATGTCCTCCTTAACTCAAACGGAGAGAAGTGGAGGTGGAGGAATGGCCGCAGTCTGCCTCACCGCTGCTGCTATTGATTTACACTGCAGCCCTTCCAATCAATCACAATCTGCAGAGCTGCAAACAATCTGTGCGAATGTGTGTGTGTGTGTGTTTGTGTGTGTGTGTGCACGTCTTCCTATGGTTATTCTCCTCTCCACAGTAAAAAAGTGACAGAAAGCCTTAGATCTCCACAAAACAGCAGCAAGCCTCGACTCCATCTGGCCCGGGCATCGATTTACCCCAGATCTGCAGCATCGGGGATCGGAAACGTCAGCTCTGGATCTCTATCTAAGTGGGATAACTAATCCATAGAGTGAAGTGAGACGGTCGATGCATTTATAGATCTAGCGAGGAGGACTCCATTGATGTGTTTTAGACCCATTGACTTGAAGCTGTGTAGCCGGAAATAAAACATTGTGTTGTACACCTTTTTTTTTGCAGCGGGCTAAACTGAGTACATTCACACTAGGCTGTTACTTTCACGGTGCATATGCTGTATGTATTATACAGCCATACAAATGATACATCATCATAGTCACACCAGGGAGCTACAAAGATCAGCCACTCCTCCACTGAACAGCGTCGTGGGAGCAACTTGGGAGTTGCTCAAGGGCACCCCTGGCAGGTAGTTGCTGAGGGAGACGAAAGCATTTATTGTTTGTTTCCCAGAGTTCCCCTCGGGCGGTCTGGGGATTGGACCCGCTGACGTTCGTCACAAGCGTGGTTCTCCAATCATTCCCACCGCCAGAAGGTGAGTATAATGATGCAAACAGGCCAGAGGTCTACAACTGTAAACTCTTAATAACGTAATGCTTGCTCCCAGGTCAATTCAACTTGGCAAATGCATCATATCCTGGACTTCTTTCCTCCAACATATGGAGCAGGCACATTTTCCCTCCCGAGTTTAGTGCCTTGCCTTTGCAGATATCAGTTAGTTACAGCCAAGCCAAGTCCATCTTCATTATCCGCAATGCCACGGGGAAATTAGCCATGCAGGAGCGATGGAAATCACGATAAAACGGTGTCAATGGGCAACTCATCATCGTGAAAAGCAGAAGCAGCATTGAATCAAAATGTCTGAAAGACGGCACCGAGGAAGGGTATAGATCAGAGCTCAGGTCTGTTGCAAACCAAACCAAACATTTACATTGCTGAACGCTGCTTATGTTCATTTTCAAACCGTGTCTGTATTGAACTGAGCCCTGGTGTGTGACAAAGTGTGTGTGTGTGTGTGTGTGTGTGTGTGTGTGTGTAGCATCAGGGCAGTAGCAGGGAGCCATGGCTATATATGGTCCGACAGAAGGCTTTGCTTTACCCAGAGAGACCTCTCCATATCTGTACCTCTCCCTCTCTCTCGCTCTCCTTCAGTTCTCCTATTCTAAACAATGACCATGTGAGATAAACAAAAGAAAATCAGCATCACATATTAGGACGCAAATAAAAATGTAAAAAATAATGTCAAATATATATAGTGTGTTAGTGTGTGTTTCACCATAGCAACCAACCCATCATTCAAGCGTCTTGGGATGTGTTTGCAACTGCTCCTCTGTGGACCGTGCATGTGCAGTCCCTTACATGTCTGAGCTTGTACTTGTACTGTGTGTGTGTGTGTGTGTGTGTGTGTGTGTGTGTGTGTGTGTGTGTGTGTTTCAATACTACCTAGAGACAGTGAGAGAGAGAGTGAGAGAGAGAGGCCACCCATATTTTGTAGAAATATACAAAAATTGTGCACATTTCTTTGCCGAATTTGTGCATATCGGAAACACATCTCTAAACATATTCTGAAGAATGTGTGAAATGTGTTTTTTTGCAGTGTGGCTGAGGAATGCAGTGTGGTTTTTTTTTGCGTTGGACAGCTGTGTCTCTTCATGGCCTTTGATTCCTCCCTTCTTTCCTCCGAGGGTGTAATAGGCCTGTCAACAGGACTGCCGCATGACCTTTAAACTGCTCAGACCGCAGGATGCACACATCTGCTGTTGCAGCACCACGCAGGTAAGCGCGGCGGAGATGGCCGCGGCAACGTGCACTATATCCACACCGAGGTCAAACCGGATACAGAAAAACACATTCTAGGCGTTTTGTTTTCACCTGCATAGAGCAACAGGGTGGACGAGGTTCACCGCATCAGGACAACGGAGCTAGCTGTAAACCTGCACGGGTCAAAAAAAATCCAAGAATTCTGAATATAATAATAAATAATAAAACAGACTTGGTGAAAACAGGTCTGACCGGTTAGCACTCGGTATTGCAGTGAATTGCATATCTTCCGTTTGGGATCACCAGACAAAAAGGATTGAGATGTAATTCATTTTCCTCTCTGGTCCTCTATGTGTGAAAAGAATTTGGGAGGTTTTCTGACATGCTCGTAATTCTCTTGCAGCGACACTCAATTATTGGATGACATGAAACTTTGATGATCCCCGAGCGGGTCGATACAGGTCGCAGCGTAACTACCTCTATAGGTCGCTGGGTCAACAGAAACCTGCGTGTGCCAAGTGTGAAATCGGTGTCAACCACCGGTTTTGTAGCAGTGTGTAAACATCCGCACATGCTTTAACATGCCTTACTGGGGAATAGGGTTGGGAACCGAAACTCGGTTCCAAATTAGAACCGAATCCAAAATGCCAAGTACCGGGTACCCGAAAAAAAAAGTTATAAAAAAAGAGATATAAATCTTTATTATTGCAAACAAAGGCTATATGTCTGCAAGGACGTGGCGGCTACCTGCCAGTTTTTTTAATTTTTTTTTAATCTGCCAGGACCTGTCTACTTCACGCATCACGCAACAACGCAACGTGTCCATTTGTTTTCATACGATAGATGGATCGCGGTAAACGGTCAAAAGTGTGGCTTCACTTTGTAAAAGAAAGCGACGACAAGGCTAAGTGCAGTAAATGTGGGAAATGTATTAGCTGCAAGGCAGGTTGCACCTCAAATCTGACCGAACATTTAAGGCAGCACGGCATCGATTTGAAAGAATGTACCGTGTTTGATGTCTTGCGGTCTCCAAGTGCGAGTGTGTCAGCCAGCGCGAGCACCTCGCAAGCACCTCCAATCATGCCTCCAGTAGAGCCAAGGACAGCAAGCCGCGAGACACCGTTCTCTTTGGCAATGAGAGGAGTTGTGACTGTGAGTGTGGGTTTCCTTTTGTCTACCTTAGTTTAATTAACTGCTCTAGATTAATCCTTATCTATTATTTATTTCAGGTTTTTTTTAATGCACGTCTGTGGATCATACGTTTTTATTGTATGTATTTACTTTGTTAATGATCAGTAACGGTTAAAAGAATAAAGATATTTTTGTTATCTAAACATTTGACCTCTTTTTTTTACCATATTGGAATCGAAACTCGGAATCGATAAGAACCGGAATCGATAAGCAGAACCGGAACCAGAACCGGAATCGATAAAATTCAAACGATACCCAACCCTACTGGGGAATGGTGTTTGGGCCGTGTAGTGCAGAAGTGTCGCTTACAACCAGGCGATTGCCTAACGTTCGAACAATGCTCTGACAAACCGCGAAGATCACTCAAACCGGGACAGTCAACATACGGCCGCTACATATGGACTTGGTTTTGTCTTCAGGCACACTGCAGGAAATTCATGCTCTATAAAGGCTAAAGTGTTTTGATCTGTTTGTCCTTTGTTGGCCACGTCGCTGCTATGATCCATTGCTTTCTGAAATGAGGAAGAAATCGTGCGGAGGATGTGTGTATCCTCGTCTCAGCATTGCTGTTGAAGGCATATTCAGCCTTCAGGTGCAACAAAGACTCCCGTGAGGCCACAGCCAACACAGTGTGTGTCCACGCTTCGCTCTGGCATCTTTGCTGATTGTGACTTGGACCGTAAATATCTTTCTGTGTTGCTGACATTGACTGTTAATGCACCTTTCCCCGTCTCGCTTTGTGTTTCTCTCTCTCTCTCTCACTCGCTTTCTCTCTCTCTCCATCTGTCGCTTTCTAACTCTTGTACCAAATTATGCATTGTGTTTCACAAGTCTTTTCCATCTCAATCGGCGTTCTTCTCTTACTTGCCAACACCAAAGTCGCGTGCACACGCGCTGCCAAGTACGGCTGTATTCACGCACAGCTGCATGCAATTACCCGCCACAAGAAGGCATTTAAAACATGAGACTCTCTGGCCTGTGCTATTTATCAGATCTATCAAAATAGCTCTTCCATGAATGCCTATAAACCTGCCAAAAGTGTGTGTGTGTGTGCAATGCAACAGTGCAAAACTGTAACAGAGAACACCATCTCTTGCTTTTCCATTTCACTGACATCCCCTCTCCTGTGTGTGTGTGTGTGTGTGTGTGTGTGTGTCTGTGCCTACAATGAGTGGCGTCTCGCTTGCATTGCACCAGAGGCCTGAAATCTGTCATCTCTCTCAGTTCAACAGCAAACAACTTGTTTTGAGCTTGCACAAGCTTTCCCTCTGTCATCTCCCTCAATCTCACGTCTTCTTTGTCCTGAGGTGTCCTTGTCACTCATACGGCGGCATACGTGCGACTCACACTTGTTTTAACATATTCACTACAGATATACAGATACACCAAGCCTCACAAACAAGCACAAACACACCTTCTTTTTTCTCCAAATCCACCCATAAGTGGAGCCAAATTGGGTGCCGTGGCAACACAGCGTACATGACAGCCAAGTAGAGACACTCCTTGAATTATAGCCAACCATAAAAAAAGCTAGAGGGCAAATCAAATATAATGAGTATTGTTTTTTTGGTGATTAATGCTCAGTTCAGCTCAGTCTGTTACGACACAAGTCCTAAAATGACTCCCAAATACAAAGGGAGAAACTCAATCTGCAAGGTTATTGCATGAGAGGCAATTCATTTGCCACCAATTATGCCGACAGTGGATAAACATCCAGTGCATTTAAGGACTTTGGCTTTCTTCCTCCGTGGCTCACATGGCGGGAGAGAGGCTGTTTCTGGTATGTTGCACAAATCAAAACAAATCCGTTCTGACCTCTAATAGCCTCTAATTGACATACATGATGGAGGTCTGTGGGCAAGTTGGCTTGTATAATTTCTTACAGCTATTGGAGTAACAGCTAAGCCTGTTCTTTAGGCTTTGTCCTTACACACACACACACACACACACACACACACACACACACACACACACACACACACACACACACACACACACACACACACACACACACACACACACACACACACACGGGGAGAGCGACATGCAGTTCCATCTGTGACTCTGCATTGTGCCTCGGGCCATTCACCAGGTAATAAGCGGAGCCGAGAATACAAATGGCCCCACACACACAACAAGCCGACTCTATAGTAGCGCTCCTGGTTACATCGCCGCCTTTCAGCCTGTTCAGTGTGGAAGCATATGAATGGTGTGAGGTTACAAAGGGATGGATCGGCTTTTTTTCCCCATAACCAAACCCACAAAAGAAGAGGAAAGAGGCGCGGGCGATTGTTTAGCCGCGTGAGCTACATCAGAAGCCACAGGTGTGCTGCGGGGAGATATTGTGCTTGACGGAAAACACTGTAACGTTGCAGAGCCTTATTTGATGCTGAGCTACAACACACCACACACCTGCAGATGCATAAAAGTGAGCGCAGAGATAACAAATCGCTCTGCCCCCTGATTCACGCGGTGCCCGCTTCTAATCCCGCCGCCGCCGCCGCCGCTCTCCGAGACACAATGGTGGAACGCAGCGCTGTGTAATTCAGAGCGTACAGGGCGTCTAAAGAGCAAAACAAGGACACAGCCCAGTCATAATGATCACTTCCCGGTCTTGAGCGCACCAGCGAATGCACGCATGCACACACACACACACAGTATCCCACACGCACACAAAAACACACCCGTCATTACAAAGCCCCTCACTTAGAGGGAGAAGGATTTTTCTGAAAAGAGGTGTGGACAAACAAGGGCCAATTACAGAGCAACATATAAATTTAAGGCCAGACACACACACAGAGGAGATGGAGACCAAGATGCAGAGCACACACACACACACACAAACACACACACACACACAGTGCGATCACGCTGTGCAATTATAGATGCAAGCAGCACTGGAGTTTTTACACGTCCTATAAATACGCGGTAGAGCAACACTATAAAAGGTCACATCTCCCACAAACAAGCTCCGAGTTTGTAGATGCAGGGAAACGTCCTGAAATGCGTCCAGCAACATATCGATCACCCAGAGCCCCGTCAACAACAGAACCTAAACGGGTCAATTCTGAGGTTGTTAAGGGGACTGTGCCCTCGCGGCGCTGCTCGACATTGAAGCCTTTAAGCAGGACGCAGAACCCACACGTTTTATACATAACGACTCTTTGTGTGTCTGTGTGCATCGCTGAATAAAGAACGAGATAGAGGCAGATGGTGATCTATAGAAAGAGATGGAGAGGCAGAGAAGGAAAAGAAGTGTCATATTGCTCCATGAATGAAGCCATTATCGGCCCCTCGGAGCCTCTAAGAGTTGGTAAGAGGAGACTTGTACAAGCCCTAAAAGGTTTTTATGAAACACTTTGAACCAAAGAGAGCGTGTTTAGTGCGCTCTGGGTGGCTAGTGACTTTTAAACACTCTCAAGGACATCTCAAAGCACACGCAAATACAGGCCCGGAGACTGAAAACCCACCAGCTTCAACACACATTTTCCCAATTTCCATCAATCCATAACATCTGAAAATGGCATCTCTTTCTCTCTCACTCTCTCTTTTCCTACATCTCTCTCTCTCTAGTCTCTACACACACACACACACACACACAGACACACAGACATACACACACAGACTCTGAGGTGGCCACAGCGTGGGAAAGGCCCATTTGGTCTGGGTTAGGAGGGTAGAGTTAGAGAGGAGGAGGGCACCATGGGAAAACGCAGAGTTACTCATCGGGGGTGGAGTGCTTTCACAGTCACCCCCTCATGGTACACTGTACTGGATGTACTACACAATGATACTGTACAATGACTAGTTTTCTGTCGACATCCCTGGGTACAGCAACAAGCTAGCAACAGTTTTGTTGGTGCTCACGGTTTCCATGATGGCATTTTCACGATGGCACAGTGCAGAACGACTTCATCACACGAGACAACCTCAAGGCGTGGGCTGGATGCAGGAGAGAACCGAGCTGGTGGGCTGGTTCTCCCTGCATCCGGCGGCCTATAGGGTTTAAATGTGCATTTTGTCTTCCAGTAGGGGGAAAAGGGGCAAAAGGACAAGAGAGCGAACTGGACCGGCAGCAGATGCAGCTGACCCGAGGGGCAGCTGGAAAGCTGTGCTGCTAGCGTTGGGGCCAGAAGCTGACCTGTTTGGAGCTGAAGGCAGTCAACACCTGGTGGGTTTATGCTGTATTGACTAATAAAAGGGCCAGTGAACTCTCCTCACCGTGCCGGTGTCTCTCGCGGTCCCGAGAGTAGCAAGTCTGCTACAGTGTGTTGATGTGTGGGACCACCTAATGAGATCTTCAATGTGCCTCGACTGTTTCTACACCTCGATGTGAAGCATTCGTGCTCCATCTCAACAGAATCCAATCAACCATGGTGAGAGGTTGTTGGACAACACAGCACATCTGACGACTTGACCTTAGAGATATATTTCGATTTTTCTGTTCACCAGACAGGTCAAGTCTATATTCCTTGATGATTTTCACTGAGACTGAGACTAAATCACAGCAAGACCATGAGTCTCTAGAGGAATATTTAGCCATGTTATAGTGATAGCTAATAAGAAAATACCATAAAGTATGATCAGGTCCCTACAGACCCACTACTGGGTACCACAGACACACATTATATCCCCATAGGAATACTATAGGAACATTACAGAGATTTTTTAATGCTTGGCAAGCAGTATGGAGACGTTTTTAGAATATCTGATAAACTAAATCGCAATAAATCAGCAATCTGAAAGTTTTTTTGCTGTTGGCTCCGATTAGCCTCGCCTAGCAGTGGTGCGCTGAGACTAATGCCTTCTCCAGTCATGTGGTTGTGTTTATGCCTGCAGGAATGCTACGAACAGCATAAACACGCTAATTTTAGCCTCAACATGCCAACGACGAGACAAAGGTCCATTTGAGTCGCCCCTCTCGCTCCCTCTGACCCTCTCCCAACTGGCTCTCCAGCAGGAGGGTCCGGGGCCCCAGGAACGAGTCTCCCCATATACTGCAAAAATATTTCACAATTTCACATATACTTCTGAATATGTTCATGTTTTATGTTTATTATGTTCAAAACTTGGCTGATCATATTCATTCAAGATATATTGTGTACACTGGACATTTTCTTCCTATGCAATGTTGACCAGCTCGTATTATTAATAATTTATCATAAATGTATAATCATTTTGACCACCACATATATTTCACGTCATCTACATGTACAAATCCATTTTTGGACGATTTTTCTGTATTTTTTGAAACATATCTAGTATATGTGAAATGTTATCTGTATGTTCATTTATTAATCTATTGTTGTTCTTATTTTCAATATGTTCTTTTGTTGTAATTACTTTATTATCTTCAATACTAATAATCTTATTACTTATTAATAGTCTGTATGAATTATTTTAACATCTATATTTTATTCCCGTGGAACCATTACAGTTTCATCTAATCGGCTAATTTCATTAATATGTTTGTCCATACAAACGATTTTCCAGAATCCTTGTCCCTAATTGGCCAAATACCAGTTTCTTCTCTGGCCCGGTCACCAGAATAGATCCGCAGTGTGAGCTGAGCTGTAGCTTCACATGCACACACACTCATGACTTATGGAGTCAGTGTTAGTGAGCAGACTTCCAAGTCGCGTCTGCCGCATCGTTGTGATTCTCCTCATCGAGCCGCCGAAATTCAACTGCTGATGAAAACATGCAAGTGTATCTCCTTGGTGTGGGGATTTCCTATCGCTCCCCTCTTCCTCCCCAATTTACCTCCCATCATCCTCTCACTTGGTTTACTATGCCTCCCTGCAGGCTCTGCAATACTCGCACTGCATTCGCACTCTCTTCTCTTCTCTGACGTTCCTAATTAACAAGAGGAAGAGAAACAGAGACATTTCCAGAGTAGACATCCCTAGATAGCTCAAAGACACATGTGCACACAAACACACCGCCACACACTCTCACAGATACACACACATGCACAGAAAAGCTCATGAAAAATGCATGCACACATGGACAGCAGTGTTCTGTACTTTGCAGTGCACATATGACCTACTTCGTATGCAGCACAGCAGCAGACCACCAAGGAAAAGCCCTCACTCCTTGCAGTGGATTGAGTGATAGGCTTTATCCTAAAGAGAAATACTTGAACCGGCAATATTAGTGGTGGTTTGACTGGAAAGCACTGATCTGTGGCAAGGATGTGTGAATTCTTACCTCTCAGTGATTTCGGAGAGACGTGAGCTGATACAAGGATGGTTTGGCTCCATGGATACATATCAGTGAATGATGTGTGACAGCTAAGCCGTACATAATCAATCATACCCTTGGCTAAACATTGTCTGTGAGCAATGCCACACTGACACCCCCCTTACTCTAACACTGTGACAGTTGCTTATCTTAGGTCTGGCAATACTGCAAATTGGTTAACCCGGGCCTACTGATTCAGCTCAATGACCCAGGTCACGATCCGGTTAACAACACAGGGTCACACTTGTCACAGCAGTGGTGTAAATCAGCTAATGACCCGTGTGACGGGTCGCCCACCCTCAGCTTTGTTTATGGCGCAGCAGTGAGAGGCGACGGTGTTAGAAACTGAAAGGAAGCGACCCCAGTTACCAGTGAATGTCCAATGTATCGACTGAGCAGCTCTTCTGGAGCAGTCGCAGGGTAAGCGCCTTGCTCAACGGCACCTTGACCGTGGTGGTTCCTGTCTATCTTTACCCAGCCATGTTTACCGTTGATGTTTTAGATAGTTGAAAATTGTTCTGCCATCAAACTCCATGGCCTGGAAATGTCTTGACATGACTTCACGTCGTCTACGTTTGGCCAGTTACCCACAGGGAAAATACACCAAACAACAAAATGGGCCCAGAAATGCAAGGCACGGTGTTAAAGTGTTTTAGATTTTGCCTTTAAGCGGACTGGCCACTAGATCGAACGTTGAGTCACCGAGAAATGAACGCGAGAACAGACCTTTACAGCAACTATTACAGTGCGTCCGCTGATGACATCAGCATGACCCTGCTGGGACTTGACACACTAGCAGAGGACAACTGGCGGACTTGCAGGTTTTGTGTATGACCTGGGTCAAACCCACTTCAGTATCCCATGTTAAAGCAGGGTCGCTGCTGTAAAAGAGTGTGAGTGATATAATGTGATCCACTTACATCTGCTGCAGATGGCTCTGCTGGCAAACCACTACGCCATTTGTTGGATTCCTATCAACTTATGAAGGAAGAGTGGATGGAGATGTGGAATGTGTTGCTTTGAGAGAATGTGAGTGGGTGTGGAGGCGACGGTGGAAATGTCTGTGTGTGTGAGAGAGAGAGAGCAGTGGCTCAGCTGTAGAGCTTCAGGCTGTATTATGTGACCAGTGGACACACACACACACACACACACACACACACACACACACACACACACACACACACACACACACACACACACACACACACACACACACACACACACACACACACACACACACACACACACACACACACACACACGGTGCAAACTGCTGTGTCACCTTCTCAAGCAATTGGCCTTATGTAATTCAACACCTGCAGTAAAAAGCGTGCATCCAAATCTGCGAGCATGCACACAGACACACACACTTCTGTCATTCATCTCGTTAGTAGGAAACAACACACACCTCATAACTCTCTCCTGTTAACACACCTTTTCTCTTTCCCTCTCCAGCCTCTCTACCTCTTTCAGTACCTCATTCATTTTGTGGACCGTTTTCAGTAGATTCTCTCCAGTGAGAAAGAGCCTGATCTCCTTGGTTTGTCTGAACGGAAAATCTGAGCACAAGCACGCACTCAAACACACCACGCACGCATGCAAAAAACATGGGTGCTCTGTTCTATATTGGGGCTCTGAATCAGCAGCAAAACATCCTCTGGGCAGCACCACACACACACACACACACACAGTCGCCCTATCCCTTTGACCCCCCAGTCTCAACCCCAGTGGTTGTCTGGGAGACAGAGCAGACAGTACAGCCTGTTAAAGTCTCCCTGGCAGGAAATAACATCTGATGCCAAAGACCTTTCCACTCCAGATTCATTGCAGACCTAAAAAGACAGATAAGCTAAAGATGAGATACACACAAACACACACACACACACACACACACATAATCTCAAAGTTATGCACACACGTAATCACACACCATACTGTATGATGCAACCATTCAACTCCTGGAATGTGTGACTCAGCAAGACACACAGGAGCCTTTAGCGTTGAAGATGGATGGTATCACTTACAAAATGTGCACACTGCAAAAAAAGTAGTTGAATGTAGCACTAAAGTCCTAAAATCAGATTTTTTTTCTTAAAACAAAACTGCCAATGAGGTGAGATACTTTCACTCGTTTCCAATGCAAATCAACTTGTTTCAAGAATTTCCTTGAATCAAGTTCGGCACGAGGGAAACGGCACCGGAGTGGAATTATCTCACCCCATTGGCAGAATCTTTCACTTCGAGAAAAGACTGAACATGAAGCTAAATGTCTTGTTGAGATGGACATTTTTTTGCAGTGCATTAGCCAACAGCCTAACAAACTGTAGTTGAAGCGGTTTGCAGTTCAGTTGGTGTGACACACAGTACTGGTGCACCAGCTCTGATAATCAGCATCAAGAGGTTCATCTGGAAGCTTCCTTAACACTGTGTGTGTGTGTGTGTGTGTGTGTGTGTGTGTGTGTGTGTGTGTGTGTGTGTGTGTGTGTGTGTGTGTGTGTGTGTGAGGGAATAAGACAGAGAAAGAGACTGAAAGTGACAGTTGACAGTGCCGCAATAATTTCAACCTGGTACCTCTGGCTCCTCTCTCTCTCTCTCTCTCTCTCTCTCCCCCCCCCCCCCCTCATCCTCCTATCCTCCTCTCTCCCACTCACCTATTCAGTCTACCGTGAACATCCTGCATGCCAACTCGCCATCCGGCTCCGAGCGGCAATGAAGCATTCATTGAGTAGGCAAACATTTACCGATCCTGCAATCATCAGGCCGGGGAACAAGTTTTGTAATTTAATTGAGGCTGTGCCTGGTGCAGTGTGTGTGTGTGTGTGTGTGTGGGTGTGTGTGCACGCACGCACGATTCGCAGGCTCTTGGCGTTGCGGCACTCCCCTCCCTCTTGTTGACAGGGGTAGCTATTATCGCAACCAGGCAGATGTGTGAAGGCCACGGATGACAAAGTGACAAGGAGGGAGAGACGGAGTGTAAATGCAGCAGAGAGCGAGAAGCTGAGGGGGAGAGAGAGAGAGAGAGAGAGAGAGAGAGAGAAATGAGATGTGGAGCTATGAAACGCATCGAAGGATTTCTTCAACTGATACAAATGGTCAGTATTTATCTATCTGGAGACCAATTAGGTTCTGATTTGTTAAATTATTGTGCACAAAATCCTCCCTCGGATCAGCTAGCTCTGATAATCTGTGGAGATCTTGACTGGTTCATTAGAAGAAGCTTCACAGCATCAAATAAGAGTTAAGAGATAAAGTGGAGAGGAGGATAGGAAACCAGAGAATACATAATTAAAATCATTTTTCCACATTATTACAAAGTGGAAAAATATCCATCACGATCCTGGCACGCCAACTCCTGTATCCTTTTAAAAATCTGCTTCACAGTCATCGCTCTTCCACGCAGGCGGCTCTTTTGTCTAATTACTCAAATACTAATTCGTTCAAGGTCCTGTTCATTTTCTCCCGGCGCCTCAATCGCCTGTTTAAGTCTGCCACAAAGTAAAATATTGCTGCTGTGAATTGGCAAATTACAGTTGTAATCAATTCTTTTGTCATTCAAATGGATGAGAGTGTTAAGTTGCTGTCGCTCCAGCGAGCAGAGCAATTATTCACTGCTCAGCATTACTAGAACGGATTAAAAAGAAAAAAGAAAGACAGAGGGGAGGGAAAGGAGAGAACTCCAAAAAACTCCAACCATCAGCGCACGTTACTTCCTGTCTCTCATGTGTTACAGTGCTAGGCGGCGTGCGGCACCACAGTCACACCGATGATTCATAAACGGCTTCCATCAAGGGGAAACTGCCGGAGAGGGCTCCTCCATGACGGATCAATAAAAGCCTGAGCCGAGGAGAGAGTTAACTCCCACGCGGCCATCGGGAGAGCCCTTTTGGATTGTGGGAGGACTCTGAAGGATTGTGGGTAGCCGGTTTCGTCGAGTCAGAGTGGTTTCCTAAATCAGTATCGCTGTATGCACTGTAAGAGATGTACCCCTGAAACCTGGCCTCACAGCAAACGTTTGTTCCGGAGCTGCAACCGCGTAGGTGTAAAGTCGACTAATCACTGGCTCAGTCACAATCTGAACTGTGGCTGGTTGGACAAATACAAACTCTCTGGATTTGGTATTCTACCTTCATTCCAACTTGTTGACTTGTCTCCTGCGCTGGCAGAGCGCTAGGACAAAGTGAGGAGAAAGGTCCGACCATGCAAGACCAGAATCTCATTAATCCAAACCCCTTGGAAATGGAGATCAACAGAGGCAATGTTTGCATGGCAGAAACACAGGGAACGTCCAGGGTTGTTCATATTCCGAATCGCACAAATTCCCAAACTCCCAATGCAATCTAATGCAATTGAACAGCTTCTCCTTTTAGGGATTAACAAGCAAGTTTAAACAACTACCCACAATTCATGAAATATTATGGCCTAATATTAGGTGCTATCTGACATCGGATCCAAAAAAGAGTTATTCACTACTCATGTGGAATCTTACAGTTCCAAATTGACAATATATTTTTACATCCTTGCATAAAATCCTGTTCATTGTTTGTGTTTTTGGTAGTCCAAGCCAGTTTGGACGGCTGACTGTTAAATAATTTAATGTTTACTGTGAGAATACATGGCTACCGGCTATAAACAATAACAGAACGCCACAGTTTGAGTTTAGGAGTCCAGATATCTCCAGCAACCACAAAACATGTTCACCAATACATCCATATTTAATATACTCTCGATATACTGGGTTACAAGGTTCACTGAGAACACAAACCACATTGCTGCACTGCCTGAAAAAGCTCCTGTGTTAACACACATGCTGACAAAAACAAAGTTTGGGCACACACACTCACACTCACACACTCACACTCACACTCACACTCACACTCACACTCACACTCACACGCACAAGCCACACGCACACGCACACACTGAAATGTGCCTGGGGGTAGGAGAGCAGAGCTGCATTGCCTGTCCGTTGTCGTGACATCACAGTGTCTGGAACTCTGTATCGACCAATTAGCTGCTCATTAGAGAGGTCGTGACCTCTGGGCAGCCACTACACTGCCTGCTAAGCTAGGAGGGCAATCAAGGACAAAACAAAACACGCACCCAGACAGACCAGCAGATGGATATAAGGACAGAGACAGCGAGGATGTGAAGTGTGCACACACACACACACACACACACACACACACACACACACTTATATCACTAGGCTTGTTTGAATGGAAGCAACATAATAAAAGCAAGGCAAGAACATAAAAGCCATAAAAGGGAGGTCAAAAACAATTAATAAAAGATCCTTACATATGAGCTATAAGCCTGTAAAACTGAATTTCCAGAAGTGATTTAAAAAATTAGACCGCTTTAGCCTCGTTAGGTCGTTCTAAAGTCTATAAAAAACATAATAAGATCAGATCACTTCCTAAATGTCCTCCACAGCTCAGATGCTACAAAAGTGAAGTTTGGTAACACTTTGTGTGACTGCCTTATCGATCGAGGAATTTGTGACTATGCTCCCAAGAATACAGAAGCTACCGATGCATTATATCAGCACTCAAACATTACAGATGGTTGTCTGACAAGGGTTAGAATGGATTAGATCTGGTATTTCAATGAGTCTCCTTATGCTACAAACATGCAACAAGTATCATCAGTGCTAACAGTCACATGACCCATCATAAGTAATCACTGTGTTAAGTAAACCATGCAATGTCATAACCTTCCTTTAAAGTGGCTTCTAATGCATCTGATGTGAACTATGAAGACGTTTTAATTGTCTTTGTAGGTAAAGTGAAAATGTCGCTTGTATTGTGAGTTACAGCTATAATGTTTTAGTGCTGACGTACATTAGGCATCATGAGTGCATTGGAAAGTGTTGCTGAGATTTTTTCCATGATGCCATTGATGGTGGCATCAATATATGGCAGCACTTTGGCATGCATTACTAGTAAACAGTGAGTGAGGGCGGCTAATGGGCTGTCTGCCACGTGAGCCGCTGCCCTACGGTGAATCTCTGATCGGGAGCAGGCAGGGTGACGCCCGCCGGGCCTTGCCGGAGCCCGGTGCCCGGTGCCCAGTCCTGCCCACGTTGGTGACCTCCCTGGCAGCGGCAGACGGTCAGATGCCGCCCCCCCCCCCCCCCGCATCCAGCCAATACCCCTCAGGAATCAGAGCAGTGAGATCTAGGCTGACTGCTCCCACTGTGTCGGGGGAGCAGATGACAGGTGGGTTGTGGGTGTGTATGTGTGTGTGTGTGTGTGTCGGAGCCAGGCGCAGAAGCACTCGATCACACCAAGGAGAGGACGGTAGCGAGAGAATAGGGATGATGAGAGAGAGGAATGACAGATCATTTGTGAAAGCTCCATTCATTTGTGAAGACGGCGTTGGCTGCCAGTCACCATCAGCTTGTCTGAGAGGCTTGTCTGTGCAGCCTGGGAAATAGCAATCTGCAGTTCAGGTTTTAGTCGAGGAGCGATCGAGAGCATGAGAGCGAGGATGAGAGAGAGAGAGAGAGAGAGAGAGAGAGAGTGTTAACCACAACAATTCCTTCCTCATCCCCCCCCCCCATCTTCTCTCCATCCCTCTATACTCAACATCCCTCTCTAGACTGCTCCTCTCCCTCCTCTGTGGATATCAGCCGTTCTGCTCTGCCATCTCTCATCTCGCAAA
>JAXDDX010000013.1:855000-1052500 GCA_034670405.1 Hoplostethus atlanticus
CACCACCACTCCACCAGACTCACCAATTTCTCACTGAACGCTGTATTCTGAATTCGTTACTCTCCTGGAAAATCCCTCACAATTTATCCAGAACAGTGCAGGCCCGCCTCATTCCTAAATTCTCCCATGTCACCCCCCCTCGAATAGTCCCCATCACTCGGTGCCCATGGCTGCTTGACTTCAAAACCCTGGTGCAGCGCTGGTAAAACAGTCACATCCCCACATCCCTAAGCAATAGTCCAACACTAGATTCCAGCCCAAGCCCAATCAGGAGAGCAGAGTCTTATCTTCCGTCGCAAGCCGAAAACCTGGTACTTCACGTGCAAGTCTCAGAAGAATCACATCCCCTCGCCTTGAAGTGAAGAAAAGAGAAACATTTCTTTACTTCAAGGCTCATTTATTTCCCTAGCGCTTCTCTCTAACATGACCACCCTTGGCTCACAGGAGTATATTTTATCAGGGCACTATGACTCACGCTACTGTTGTTTGCTTGCAATTCATGATCTATGAACTGAAGCTTATTCTACTGTTGCACTCATTGTAAGTTGCTCTACAGAAGAATGTCACCTAAATATGTATTAAGTGTAAATGCGGTCAGGAGTGATCTACGCTAAGGACTGAAATATCCCAGGCAGCGATGAATTCATAAAAGCAGCCACGAATCCAGCTGTCCCACAAATTGCTTTATTTTGAAAGCCATGTAGTGAATACAAGGGAAAAATAAAAATGTGCAATTCATGGGGCAGGAGTCAATCGACAGACACAGAAGTGGACAGAAGCAGACTTGATCAGCTAAGGCTTTTATATTTTGAGTGAAAACACATTACCTGGAAGGCCCTCAAATAGGGAGACAAAAAACTAAATCAACATTTAAACAAGCCAATGTTGCACTGTCCATTTTCCCAATAATGATTGCACAAAGCACGGCATTGATTTTCTGCGTCTGAGAAGAGGTTAATTACAAATTCGGCAGTGGTCAGCGCCATCCATTTGTCTGGAGGTAATTACAAAAGAGACAATGCCGCTTTCTCCCTCTCTCTGCGTCAGTATGGGCAACAGAAGTCAACAGAAGTTTCCATTCCACAAAGTTGAGGCCGGTTTCTGTTCCACTGAAAGGGGGGGGAAGAAATTGACCTTGGTGTGATGGGCTGCGGCAGTGCAGCTGATGAAAAGAGAAACACTGTGTTTTCCCACCACTGATCTATACTGCCCATTTACTGTGGAGAGCTCCCGAAAGGGCTCGATCCTTGTTCCAGCCGAGGAGAGGGCATTTTGGAGTAAGAGCACTCAACATAAAGGCTTCTCTGGCTTCAAGAGCAGAGGCACTGGCCTCTCCAAGGGGCTGTTCCCGTAGCTCATGTCTGACTTAGCCCTGGATATTTCTCATGTGATCTCAGTCTCATTTTCTATTAATCGACATAACTCTCTGACCTATTTGTAAGACCTGTGGAGAACACACAATGGAAATCTGTGAGTGTGTGTGTGTGTGTGTTGTGTATAGAGAGGGAATAAGTGCAGGTTCATACACACATGAAAAAGGGGGTAGTTCTGTTTTCATGTTCTTTTCTAGGCACCACGAGGGGAAATTCCACCTGTCATTTTCCCATCACTGTTGCATGCTGGTTCAAGTAGTTCAAGCAGCTGAGGGCTGCGGAGGACTCAAACTTCCAGAGACAGCTCCATCAACTGGTTTACCAACGTCTCCCTTGGAACAAACTTTTTTTCAGGCGGGGACAGGGATTTTTGTGCAGTCTCCCAGAGAGACCCCGTGCTGGCTCTCAGTGCGGTCCTGGCCCCGTCACCCCGAGGCCAATGGAAAACAGGCAGCATGACATGTGATTGAATCTCCAGCCCAGGGCCCGGTGCAGCCGTGACTTCTTGCTCCACAGTCCGTCAGCATCAATGTCAAAACCGCTGATATTGCTTCCAGTGTCTGGACCAATGAGCTGCCAGGAGCCGACCCTTGACCTTTCTGAATTAGTCTCTTCTTCATAAATGTTTGCGGACGGGGTGAGCTGTCAGTTTCGGTTACCACAATGCAACGGAGAAATGAAATGGAGCCTAAGCCGCCAGAGAGCAAACTGAACCAACCTCGTTGAGAGTGAACACCTTTGGCCCTGAAATTTCTATCTCATTATACCTTGGCTCTTTTCTCCTCCTCCTGCTCTCGCTCTCTTTCCTGTCCCTCTACCCTCCTCCTCTCCGCCCTGTCATAACAAGAGTGGTCTCAATAGTGAGCTCTGATAGTGTTTGGAGAGATAGGGAGGGATGGAGGGAGGGAGAGAGGGAGGGAGGGAGGGAGAGAGGGAGAGGTTCATCAGCAAATGGCTCCCTAAAACCCAATCTCATCTATATGCAGATGAAATAAATATTGATGTGCTGCCGCGCTCTCATCGTGTTTTC
Source organism: Hoplostethus atlanticus (assembly GCA_034670405.1). Taxonomy (NCBI): domain Eukaryota; kingdom Metazoa; phylum Chordata; class Actinopteri; order Trachichthyiformes; family Trachichthyidae; genus Hoplostethus; species Hoplostethus atlanticus. The sequence continues at coordinate 857,404 of JAXDDX010000013.1, forward strand.
CCTAATTGATGCCGGCGCTCTTCTATCACTTGTGCCTCGTATTACGACTGGCGAGGAGGCTCTGCTCGGTGATACGACTTGTCTCAGACAAAACAAAGCCAGAGAAAGAACTAAAAAGTGAACAGACAAGCGCTCAACACAGCCCCCCTGAAACAAAGCAAACAAATGATCTAAGTGACACACACACATGAGAGAGACTGCCTGGGATGATTCACTGGCGGATGACTGCGTGGAGAATACAGATATTAGGAGGCTGGAGCAATATCTCACAGCCCCGCCATCAGACGTGGATGGATTCTTCTTCTGCATGTGAAAAGGAAGCACGGACATAAATGATAGCATGCACTGATTTCAAAATTAGCCCATTCTTGTTAGGTTAAGGAAAATCAATGACGCTTAATAACTTTCATATCATACATTATTCCTTATCTCAGATCATCTCGATGGCTGTCTTACTCAAATTAAACCACACATCTAATGTTCCAATGGATTGTGCCTGCTGTGGTTTAATGTGGCTGGCATTCAGCACCGATCTGCAGGTGACGATCATTAGCTCAAGGACCGAGTGAAAGATTGTCAAGCAATTAAGAAAAAAACGATAATTACTTTAACTAACTGGCTTCAGTCTAGGCACAAATGGAGTAAATACATTTCAAGTTCAGGGTGATAAGTGGGAGAGAACATATGCTCTCACTTCAGCCCACGTCAAGAGGCTTAACATACACTCAAGAGCCATAGAGACGAGCAAGAGAGCAAGAGATAGAGATGTATAGAGAGGGAGGGAGAGAGAGAGAGAGAGATTATCTGCAGTATCAGGATCGGCACCCACTCAGCTCTCAAGTCCTCCAAGCTGTCACAATATTGATACTCTAGCACCATGTGCTTTGGCGTAATGCAAATGTTTTCCGGTGGGAGGAAATGCCTCCTGACATGAAAACGCTGAAGTGCTGCTATTTGTGAAATTCATTGGCAAGGAGGAGCTTTGGCTATGCAGATTAAATGCCTATTCTGTTTTTTTAGGCGTAACCTAATGCGCCTAATTCTTTATGTGTTAACTATTTTTATCTGTCAATAAGCTGTTTGACAGAGAGAAGCTATAATATCATGCATGTTATGATGACTTTTCTACTTCTTTTGCCATCCATCATTTTACTGAGACACAATTGATGCACTTGTTCTTGTTACTGTTTTATAATAGGACAATACTAGGTGGCATGAATGAAGTGGCATAAAGTGTAGTAGTACTTGGATCAGTGCTCGTATCGGTTCTGAAAATTTGGTACTGATGCACCTCTAGCAAAATATGCACTGCTATGTTGAGAGTCCAATGTTGTCTAGCGCTGTGCTCCAGCAGTGAGCTGTGCAGAGCGAGAGAGAGAGAGAGAGAGAGAGAGAGAGAGAGAGAGAGAGAGAGAGAGAGAGAGAGAGAGAGAAAGCCTGCAGCCCCAGTCCTATTTTCAGCTTCAGTGGACAGAGGAGAGCGGAGAGCCAGGCCAGCCCAGGGCAGACAGGATCAACCCCATCCCCGTTTAACCCTACACACTCCACTTCATACACACACACACACACATGCACGCACGCTTGCTCGGGACGTGGGTCAGGCCAGTACTAGTCAAACACAAGGTGAAATGCAAAATGAAATGGGGGGGCACATGCACGAAAAACATGGCAACAGACATGCCTGGGTGTGCAAACAGAGATTTGTACAGAGTTACAATCTGCATTACAGAGCAAATACAAGCCAGTAAGATAACCAGTGACAGTTAAACCAATTAAAACAAGATTACAGAAGAATTAAAAGGCAAACACAACTGTAAAAACAGATGTTAAAATGTGATTTAAGAAGAAATTTGAAAGTTGATACTAATCTAAGTGTATGACAATTGTATTATTGTTATTATTGTTAGATGTATTAACACCTCATTGCATGTATCTATTCAATTACCCCAGTAAAACATATCAAAAATCTTTCAATGTGTCATCAGTGGGCCTTCCCCTTCCTACTGCACCATAATTAGCCTGCAGTCTAACCACTGACACATGGAATCCCAGGCAGCCTTACAAATGGGTAATTGGCTCATGATTGATTGTCAAGTGAAATGTCAGCCCATTTCACCTCATTAGCAGGAACCAATCAGGATGAATCAGTGTCAATGCGATTGACACATGCCTGTAATGATGCCAAGGGACCCCCAGGGGCTGCAGTGTCAACAACTGAGACTGAAGAGAGGGACAGTCACTGGATCCTATTAACAACTAAGGACGCCTGATTGGCTGAACTCGGGTTCATTCACACTATTGCATTCATTCAACAGCTGTTACACACAAATGTAAGCAACAATCTCACCCTTGATCTTCTACTCTGGAACGGCCTCTTTGCGCAATACACACTGAAATCAGCTGAACAACTGAGTGAAACTCACTTTTCCCCTCTTCAAAGTTTGTTCTGCTAAAAAGCTTTTTCAGATGGAATGGAATTAAAATGGTGTTTCACACAGGAAAAGCAATGAAAGGTCAGGGTGTAATAAAGGCTTTTTTCTTACCTGTAAATGTGCAGTGCCATGTAATCATGTAGACCTTCTTAATATCCTCCTTAATTGGACTTTCACACGTGATTCAGCCCATTTTCACTATTTCATCCCATTGTTTCAACCATTAATACATTTATATATAAATATACTTTTGGAACATCGAAAGGAGAAATGTGTCTTCTTGCCTGCCCCGCTCCACATCACAGGGTTAGTAAAGGAACACATGGCTGGAGCTGGCAGGGCTTCAGTGTCTTGCTCAAGGACACTTTAGCAGGGCAGATGCTTACTGTCATGGGGGGATTTGAACCCAGGACAGTCTGTCTGACCCCTCTCATAAAAGTAAAGCTCTATACATCTAAACGTTATTTGTTGTTTAACACTGAACAAGCTCCAGAGTCAGACCCACTTTCACAGGGATCAATCAAATGCACGTGTCACCATCCTCTCCTGTTATGCTGACCAATCAGGTTGCAGAGAAATACCCACTCGCCGGGCCATTCTCCTAAATTGTTATGTGTTGAACGGCTGAGCACACAAGATGAACGTTTTTACGTGAGGCTGAGACCCATGCCACTCCTCATCTCTTATTTGTACTCTGGCCACCGACTTGGCAGACACACAAAACAATTCCTCTGCCTCTTCTCCCACAAGTCTCATGTCCCACTTCTATCTGTTTTTAGGTGAATGCTAATTTTTGTGTGCAAGTGTGTGTTTGTGGAAAAGGGGATTATGCAAGCAAGATAGCAGGAGAGAGAAAGCGAGAGAGTAAGAGTGTGTGTGTGTGTTGAATGTTTACATCATGTCTGTGTCTTCCTCTTGCAGGAGGGTTGGCTGCATCCGACTGCAGCTCGAGACTGCCATCTATGGGGACTGACAAGCTCAAATGACTGAGATCCAGCTGGATAAAACAGACTGTAACTGCAACTGCCAGGAACACAGCACACTTCTGTGTCCACCCATATGATGGAGAGTGGCCAACGCTACTTCTATAAGAGCAGTGCCGCTATTGGCCAACGGGCTAAAGAGCCAATGGGTGCTCAAAGTGTCCGGGCCGGGCCCTAGCTGTGGGTTTGGCCTCCACTTTCGTCATGCATACAAGATCATCAGTTCCTCTCGGATGCACACACACCAGATGGAGGTGGGGGTGAGAGAAAATGGACAACGGATGAGATGGGTGACAACGGCGCCACCCTCAACTTTTTGGAGCATGTTTTGGCCTGATTCCATTCCAGCTGACCTACATCCTTCCTGTCATTCACCTAGGGTTGATAGGGCCACTGCAGGGCACTCTGGGAATGCAACCGAGGATGTGACACGAATTAGTGGTCATTTATTTTCACAGTGAGGTGAAAGGGGAACATAGGGTGAAAGCTCCAGCAAGGAACACATGTATATAATATAAAGTATATTATTAAACAGAGAGCCACCCTGAACAAAAGGAACTCATTTCATATCAGATACAGTATATAACCACTACTGGCCAAAGTCAGTCAGCAGGTGGGATGATTCACAAAGACCCTCGAATTATGTGTTCCCTCCCTCAGATGAGAATAACTGGTAGGGCTCTTTCTTTTAAGGCAAACATGAAAGTCAAGAATTATCGGATCAAAGGCCGTCAGATAAAGGGAAGGACACCAAAGGCTCTCCAAAAACTGAACTCTTTGAGAAGACTGACTCTACTTTTCCAAGTTTGTTTTCATCAAGTCCATGAGCAGGCCGAAACAAAGTCGTGACTTGATTTTTACATGAGTGAAATTGCCACGGAGGCCATTTTATTTAGGCGCCCTGTGTCCCTTACTCATTATTTGTGGATTACCTCTAGAGTGCTTATAATAAGGCCAGCACCGGGGATGGTAATCACAGTCTGGCCAGTGCAGCAGGAGGAATAATGGCTCACACACTAAACACAACATTTCAACTCATTCATCTAAACTATCCACTCACTCGCTCTGTAAATAGGCAAAGACAGCAGAATTGTAATCATTTATTAAAAAAAAGGGTGAACATTTCCCTCAGGATGACCTTTTAGATCGTGTACAGCGGGAACAGAGAGAGTTGAGAAGCTGTTGTGGCTATTAAACAGGGACGACTTTTACCTTTTATTAGAGAGCTGCTCTTAGATATCCTTAATTATTCAGCAGCTCTGAATGGGGCGTCTTTATAGAGTAAAACCGAGCGGATGTGATAATGCAGAGCTCTCTCTCCAGCCCCTAAAGAGACTTTGATGTCTTTTTCTCTTCCTTGAAAAAAAAACAGTTTGAATTTCAAACAGTGAAATAATCACTTCTGATAAAAATAGACTCCATCCTCTCATTGGCCCTCTATTGGCTTACCCTCCCAAGCTTTATCATCGCTCTCCACACTCATTTGTCTCTGCTACATCAAACCGACTGTGCGTGGGCATACGTATATGTGCATGAGTGAGAGAGAGAGAGAGAGAGAGAGAGAGAGAGAGAGAGAGAGAGAGAGAGAGAGAGAGAGAGAGAGAGAGAGAGAGAGAGCCCAGCGGATGCAGTCCCAGGTAACACAGAGGTAAACCCCTCCCTGCCAGCTCCAGGCAACACATCTCACTGTGCTCCTATCCGTAGGTGTCCTCCTTTCAAAGTCAATGGGCTGCATAGTCAAGCCGATATAAAATCCCTCCACTGGAAAATGACAGACACCTATAAAACAGTGAGTTACGTTACGGAGCGAGGCTGGCAGTACAACTCAATCAGACTCCCGGGTCCCGGCCAGTCTCCCTTTCCTTTTGTGTCAAACCTGTCGGATTCAATCACCTGAAGCAAGCGTTGCTCGTGTGGCATCTGGATCCTAATTGGTCCTAAACAGTCGGGGCCCTGGCACTCGGAGGCTTGGGTTTTTGGCGGTGACGGCGCAATTAGCTCGTAAGTGAGCAGCTTATATTCGCCGCCTCGCAACGCTGATATTATTCACCTCCCAGTGGCGGTAGACAACGCGACCAGACGCTTGCTCAGCACTCTCCTCTCTCCTAGACTGCCCGATGACCCCGAGTGTCCTCAGTCTCTCAACTCCCCAAACACAGGCCGGGTTCAATGGCAGTCATACTGTTATGGATGGGGATGATCTGTCTGCATGTCACGACTCACACGTTAATGCACACACTACACACACACACACACACACACACACACACACAGAGATGCACACAAACTGAAGGATTGCATCACATTCACACATTCTCGCTCATATGTGGATTTATACATTAGAAACAAACAACTTGAGTGAAGACACATGCACTCATACACACACACACACACACACACATCTTGCACTCGACTTGTGAGTGTGTTTCGCCAGCTCTGAGCTCTGAGCTACATGAACCTGTCCTTTGGGCAGGGCTTCAGCTTCATACATCACACAGCAGCAGCAGCAGCAGTTTTTCCTAAGTCTGTTCCCCAGGTCACCTGCAGCACTGATGAGCCTTGAAGCTTTGATTCAGACGCAGGCCAACTGTCTAGGAACAAAAGGGAGCCCCTCTAGGCCCGTAATCCTCCACCTGAAAGACGAAACACATCCACCTGTGCTTTCTGATGGGCTGGGAGGAATTACAGCTGTGTTGTTTATCACTGGTAAGGTAGGCAGTGTGTCTCTTTGGGAGAAATGACACTTGATATTCCATCGACAGCGCTTCATATCCCGGTGCTCACTTCACATAAAAGCTCACTCACATTCAAGACAAATTATTTTTCTTCTGAAAACAAATCAGCAACAACTCCATTAATACAGATGTTTATAGCAATCACAGCTCTCACTTCACCTGAGTATTAGGACACATTGATATCCATGTATCAGTCTTCAGAGGGAGACAATATTACTCACTATTCTTTCCCAGTGATTTCAATATGAGCATCAGACACATAATGACATCTATTTTTCATTTAGATGTGCTGAGGACAGAAATTAAAATGTTATTGTGCTGGAAAAAAAATCTGTTTGGATAAGAGAAGCTTCGCTCCAATACAACAGAACAGAGGAAAGGTAGGCTTAACGCGCAATACACACATTGATGAAACTGTGTTGCTTCAATTTAAATGAAAGTGTGACAGAGACTGAAATTGTGTGTGAGAGAGATTATTTTTAAAATTTAAAATTTCTTTTACTTTTCCATTTTTAGATTGGCAGAAAAACTAATACCCTCCAGTTTTTACCTTGATTTTGCGGCTTATTATATCCAAATTAATAGAAAAAGTCTGACTTTTATGAGGTTTCATTTCAGGCCTCGTGAAAAGTCAAGTGTGTGTGTCTGTGTGTGTGTGGTGAGGTGAAAGACAGGTAGCACACACACACAACTATCATCTTACTTGCCAATCCTCCCAATTTTCCCGGGAGACTCCTGATTTGAATGTGCGTCTCTGTGATTTTATGGTGTCATTTCTCCCGATTTTCACACATTTTTATCAAGTTTTAAAATGTGTTAAAAAGAGTAACACACAAATCTATACTGTCACTGCTGTTTCCAAAAGGTCAACCAAATACGTTACACCAAAAATGTAAATGTAGTCTCTATGGTTACGTTATTAGTTCAGTGGTTTGAACCAAACGCATGTCCACTGTTAAAACCAATGGAGTTGTCACGGCCCCAGCCCCGGCTCCGGGGTTTCCCCATGTTTTCACCTCCCCTGTCTGTCACTGTCTGTCTATGTGGGTGTGGTTCCGTCTCCCGGCCCTGCCTCTCCTCCACACCTGTCACCTATCAAGCCATCAGCCCAGCAGTATTTAAACCCCGGCTCCTCAACCACTCGTCGCCAGATTGTTCCGCCTTATTCGTGGTATTCGCATTCTCGGCCGCTCAAGATCCCTATCTGAGTATTATTCCCCTGTGTGCCTTTGGCTATTCTAACCCAACTCTCTTGTCTCCTAAGATTCCCTGTGTGTTCGACCCCTTGTGTCTCCTCGCTGTATCCACCAGCCTGCCTGTCTCCCCCGCTCCAGCCACACCTGCCTGCTCCAGCTTCACCCCGCGTCCCTCGCTCCTGCCTTCCCAACCCGGATCATCCCCGTCCAGCCCAGTCCCTGCACCCCCCACCTTCCCACACCTGCTTCCTCATTAAAACACCTTTTTCCCTACTCCGTTGTCCGGGTCTGCCTTTCTGGGTCCTAGCAACTGCTACCGCTGACAGGAGTTGGAAGATAAAGAAATACACCTGCAAGTCATCATAGAAGCAGAACTTTGTACAAGAAATTAAAAGATGCAGATGCAGTCTTTGTAATATATTTTCCTTGCTATTTAACAGATATGCCAGAATGCAGTATCTGAATCCTAAAATGTTGTGGGGGAGGACCTCTAGACCCCCCACTTTGGTGTAGGAATCTATTTCCTATTTCTGGACTCAAAGTTGGCAAGTATGCCTTCCATGTATGTATGAGAGAGAGAGGAGGGAGAGACAGAGAGAGACAGAGAGTCTGTCTGTCTCCCCCAACACAGGGGATAATAACAGCCAGAGCCACACACCAGAACAAATTGCAGTATAGTGAACGACATCAACATCCCTCTGCATAATGGATCGCGATGCAAAACCATCAACCAACATGTTTTATGTCCTGTTTGGACACAGAAGGCATTGAAAAGCCCTGTAAAATGAATTGGTGAAGCTGAAACTATTCTTAGTCAGAGAGGGGGTGTCTTGCCTTGTTTCCACAGGGCTTTCAAAGTGGGATGAGTGCAGATGAATGTCTGGTATGGTGACTGCATACACGTGTACACAAGTTGGGCCCCTGAACGTTTTGTGCTGTAATTGCTAGTGGCACTGCTGCAGCAACACAGTCTTTGACAGCCCCAGTGCCGTGCTAACCTGCTTATTAAACACTGCCAACAGGCTACGACTCCTCCTCTTCTCCAAGTCACAGTGCCACACTGGCAGACAGGGACAGAAGGAGATAGACAGGACGATAAGCTAAGAAATTAACCGAGAGAGACGAGAGAGAGAGAGAGAGAGAGAGAGAGAGAGAGAGAGAGAGAGAGGGGAAAATATAATTTCAGCAGAGCCGAAACAGAGAAATTAGTGTGTAGTAAGAGAAAGGAAACATTGTCGAAAACTATAAGTGTAGATGAACTATGTGTGTGTGTGTGTGTGTGTGTGTGTGTGTGTGTGTGTGTGTGTGTGTGTCAGTGAGTGAGTGAGTGAGTGAGAGAGAGAGAGAGAGAGAGAGAAAGAGAGAGAGCTAGACAGAGAGGCAGCAAGGCACCTGGAGTGAACTCATTTCACAGACAGCAGCTATGTCTCCATCCAACTGTCAAAGCAAATTTTAAGCAAACTTTTGAAATGCTGCAAGAGATAACACACGGATTACCTGTGTTCCAGCCGGGTTGAAGCAAATAGACTTCCTGAACGTAGAACTACAGAAAACACACCCATGAGAAAAATGATTAGTACCGGGCAACTTGTTACTGTTGTTTGGTGTCAACGTCATATTTAATTTCATGCTGTCGGAAGACGAAAACAAAGACATGCACTTGGCTAATGCGCTAACCGACGACCTAATGGCCAAGCCTACGTCGTTAATCACCAAATATGTTCCCATCACCATGTAACACAGTTTGCATCACAGAGTGCTGTTTCTATTCGGGTTTACTCATCTTATCCATCACGATTTACATAAAACATGGAAACACAGCTAGTGTTACCCAGCAACCAATGCTCATGGGGCATACACAGCCAATGCTCCAACCATGTACCCACTGAGTTGAAACGCTCTCTCTCGCTGTGTGTGTGTGTGTGTGTCTAGAGAGATACCACATTAGGCAGTGTGGAAGGCAGCTATTAAGAGGTTGGGTTTAACTGTTTTTGACACACTGGAAGTATGAGACACAGTGGGAGGCAAGAAGGAGGAGAGAGAAAGTAAGAAAAGGCAACGAGGAGATGGTGAGAGAGAGAGACTCCCATTACCTGAACAGTTCAAGTATGGAGCCGCAGACACAGACAAACAGATCATAAGGCATCATATTAGTCACAGTCTCCCTCTCAGATGTGACTCCCATCTAATGTCTCTGTAATTAGAGGACCAGGACTCATCTCCTACTGGGTGATTAACGACTCTCAAAGATGACCAGGTAGTAACCATGGTAATGAGAATGGCGCAAGCACTTGTCTAAAGGACGAGACGTATGCACACACAAACCTGCGCACCTACATAAGCACTACATACGCACTTTGATAGAGTTCATTGTATTTGAGCAGCATGAGTGAGTGAGCTAAAAGCCTCTTGTTGCACCCAAATGCCAAGCTATAACAGCTATGCAAATGCCAACACACACACACACACACACACACACACACTATATGGAGTCAAAATGTGATGAGAGCTTCCTATCACTTCTTATGACCCCACTGCTCAAAGAGAGGATGTGGTGACATATACACACGACACACACACACACACACACACACACACACACACACACACACACACACACACACACACACACACACACACAGCTTAAACATGAAAATGAATAGAGATGGATTGCCACACTATATGCAGCAGACAGCAGCAGAAAGTGAAGCATATGCATTTAAATGTAGAATGCCTCACGGGTCTCGAGGGAGCGAAAGGCAAATGTTGAAGTGTTTGGTTACCAACAAACCATTACCAGTCATTTTGCTGAGACCACCAGTTATGCAGCAAATGACTGCATCACAGCAGGCTATATGCCAGATGACATCGCTTTGGGGATGTGGATTTGAATTTTAAAGAGAAACTGAGCTCAGAATCTGAACACAGATCTGTGTTTGTAATATTTTGTTTCCCTTGTATTTCAATACAATGTTGTGTTTTTGTTTTTCATACATACAAAAAACAAATAAATACATGTTTTAAAAAACATTCATTCATAAATGTAATCCCCAGCCTCTACAACCTCTTTACGTTATGCACCACCAGGTTCAGAAATCTGGAATAAATAGACTTCCTGGTGCGTTGCTGTAGCACAAAGGGAAGGTTGCTTTATGGCACAAAACAGGAAGAGGGCGCTTATCATGATCATTATCTTTTGGCCTCACCATGAAACAGACAAACAAATGGCAAGCTGGTGTTCAGCGCTGTCATGAGAGGATGAGTGGCATGGGCTAAGGTTTCAGTCCCAGGTTTCCCATCTGACTCCCCAGAGAGAATCTGGGTGAGTGGGTGTGAGCTTGCCAAACCTGCACGGCGTGCGTGTGTGTGTGTGTGTGTGTGTGCGTGTGTGTTTTACACCCATCTGTTTCTAGTGCTAAAACAGCAGCGAGTTCAAGGGATCTGCCATGCCTTGACATGTGCTGGGAGCTGTTGAGTAATAGTGCCAGCTGCTTGATGACAACAAGAGCGTTCTTACTGATCCTAAAACCTAAACGGTCTCCATACATTACAATATAAACTCTAAATGGGCCTGTCCCAATATAAATCCTACACACATCCCAGGTATTGCAATATAAACTCTATAGACTCTCCAGGTGTTGCAATATCTCAAGCCACAATGATGCATGGCGAGCCTTCATCGTGTCACCAAGTAGGGACACAAATACGACACGTGGATACGCACACACCACCACCGCATGAGCCACAGAGCTGGGTTTTAAATGAAGATGTCACTTGCTTACACTGCTAGCAATTAATCTGAGAGAGAAGTGTAAATGTGTGTGTGTGTGTGTGTGTGTGTGTGTGTGTGTGTGTGTGTGTGTGTGTGTGTGGAGTATGAGAGCCAGCACTGTCCATAGAAACACAGCCTTTGTGGACTGACCTTCCTTCAGCCCTGCAAGACACTAGCCACAGAAAAGGTTACAGAGATGCAGTATTCATAGAAAGATAACAGCCTGCAGCCATTTGGCATTATTCAAAACACTTTGTTCTCCTCTAAAAAATGTCCATTCATTTTCTTTAGAGCCAGCGCCTGCCTCTCTCTCGCTCTCTCTCTCTCTCTGTCAGATGAAATTTGGGATGTGCTGCTTCCTCCAAATCCGATCTGCTGAGAGCAGCACCTCTACCTGAATGAATCCCAACCCAAATTTCAGTCCCACGGGAGAGAACTGGGCCACAGACACACACACACACTGAAAAACACTCACATATATGCACACAAAGCAGGCTTGTGACTGGAGGGTCGCCGGTTCGATTGAGTAACACGCTTCCCCCCTTCAAAAACTACCATCGAAGTACCCTTGAGCAAGGCACTTAAACCCCGAGTGCTCCAGTGAAGCTGCTCAGTGACAGGTAGCACAAGGCTGTGGTTGTACTGGGCAGCTCCAAGGTGTGAATGTGTGAACTTATGTGAACGTGAAGCAGGGCGGTGCTGAAAAACAGCAAGCAAGCCCAGTCAACTTTCCCTGGATAAATAAAAAGTTTTAAAAAAATCTTGCTGAATGTGTATGAATGTCCACTAAAATAAAACAGCTGAGTAAATGAGGTATCCAGACTTTGTTGAATCAGGTATGGTGCATTTCCCTTGCATGGTTTAGGACCGTGCAACCCCTTGAAGGGAATGGTAAAAGCCTTTTAATACAAATACATTTTGACAGATCATCCCAAGGTGAAGCACATTTATCCTGACGGAAGCAGTCTCCTCTCTTGCATGATGAAAACGTCCCAGCCAAAGGGCATGATACTGTCACTGTATGATTTAATGAGCACAGAAAAATGATATGATGATAGGATATAATGCAAACCATATGCTAAAGGCCATCTCACTCAACAGAGACAGCGTTTTCAAGCGACCTCAACTAAACATCAGAGGATGATGAAATTTCAAACAGCGTCAAAGATATGAAGATTTCTTTCTTGATGAATGGCGCTGAAACATTCAAATAGTTTAAGGTACTTGTAGAATCTATCCCACAGTGAAGTTAAGCTGTTCGGCTGGCTTGTGGTGGTCTGCGTGCAGCTTGAGGATCTGGAGCAGGGCCCTTCTGACTGGTCCTGTGTCCGGGCTAAAGAGTAAAGGTGACTGGGTTTTTGCCATCAGGGCTCCCAGGCTTTGGAGCGACTTGTCGGAGGAGCTCAGGCTGGCAGTCAGTCTCATCGTTTAAAGCATTAGGCCTTTCTATAATATTTGGCTTTAATTCATTTATCCTTGTTGCCTTGTCTGTTATTTATTTAGACCTTTTTTTAAGGCTGGGACTGTTTTGTTTTTTTATGTTTTCACCTCATTGTTCATTTATTAATTTTTCTCTTGAAGCACTTTGAACCTTTGTTTTGAAAATTGCTATATAAATAAAGATTATCATCATTTCAAAGATGTATATTGATCTCAGTTCAGCTAAGTTCAGTTCATCTATGAAGTAAAATGAAGAACATTTTCTCCTTCCTTGGCACCACCAGCAACCAGCTAGTGCCGTTCCACAAAGTGAGAGTTATGTTGGAAGAACTTCATTGATGCCATGCCCTCAAATCTGCCCGAGTCTGAAGGTAGTTCTCCTTATTAACTACCAGACAGTAATCCCTTCACAATACGCAGACAGACAGTGCTTTTTCTCTATTCTCTCGACTTGATTCCGGGTGAGCCCTTCCCACTGCGAAGGGATTTTAATTGCTTTAAGCCAATAAGAAAACACAAGGCAGGGAGTAGATGGCTTATGTGCTTACCAGGCGGAACAGCGCACAAACACCAGTACAACAAACCCTCCTTAGCACAAATTTCCTCATGGCTACATCCCACAGACTGCCTCATTGTTTTTCTCCTGAGTGAGACCGGGAGATAGGGAGGTCACAGCGTGAAGAATGAGAGGAGAGATCAGTTGAGTGAGACGATTTTATTCTGGCGCAGTCGCTCCCGAGACTCCCATTCCTCAGCCTGAATCAATGCAATCATTCCTGAATGTTTTAGGGCCTTGAGACTCCAGAACGAAGTAAAAAAATACCAAATAATAAACAAATCAACAACGGAGGGTCTGCAATAAATAAAGCGATGTGAAATAAGGCGACTTCCTTGTCATCCCCGGCTCATCCCAGCTGCTGAGCACTTATTAATGACTCGACTGTCAATAGTTATCTGTTGTCGTCCTGGTGATTGATCTGTCCATCTGGTGGGAATGGAAAGAGAATTGATCATTCTTGGGTCCCGGGGCCTCGAGCTGCTTTGCTGTCCTGGTGAGGCCATTTGTGCCAGAATAGAACTGATCCGTCATAGGCGACCCGCAAGCTTGTTCCCATGTGGACCCACCCCCCTGCCGCCGCCCCGATAAACCATCAGAATCCAAATGCGGATATAAATTACTTTCTTCACCAAGTACGATAAATGTGCAGGAATGTCTCTTGGTGGCATTGGTGCAGAGACATATGGACAACTTACAGAGAAACACAGATCACTGTGACACACATGGTAAGACGACAGCACCTCACATGCAGGGCAAATGGACAGTGCCTGACAAACCACAGACAACACACCCTCATATTTCTCTCAGTGCAGGACATGACACCCATTCACCCGTCCCTTATGGCACTAAGGTTGGGCCTGTCTTGCTACTCTCTGCTGGGGTACTTCGTGAGGTCACACTCATGAGGCTTTTGGATTTTGTCCAAACACTGGCTCAGCCACCACATGATTCACATACCCCACAGGGGCTGGCGATTCCCTCATGTTCGGGGCCAAGTTATTGATGTGACAGACACAGCAAAGTTTGTGTAGACAAACTTTCACTCCATGGGCAATCTGTTGAGCAGTCTGGTACAAATGACTCAGCAATCACTTCTGGATCACAGACCTAATTTCAGGCATTCATTAATTAAGCAAAGACTTCAAGGAGGCAAAAACAAAAAACCCTTGAAACAATAAATCTGCATAAGGAGCAGAGAAAGGGAGCAGATAAAACTGTAGAGCTTTTTTATCAAGGAACCATCTTACAGAGCAACTGGCGTTTAACCTCAACGTATCTTTGCTGCAGGCAGTCGTGGCGCTGCTGCTGTCATGTAGATTCTCCTCAGTCCTATTATTACTCATTGGAAAAATCAGGGAAACAATATCCTGCCTGGATGGTTTCTCTAAATCTTAGATGAGGTTGCACATCTGTCACAAGCGCTCACTTTCCATTGTTTTGCTCCGGCTGCATTCTTCACATTCCAGTGCCTTTGACTCCCTTTGACTCCAGAGAGGGAGGAGGAGGAGGAGGAGGAGGAGGAGGAGGAGGGCACAAGACACTCCTCGAGATAGCTTCAATAAACTTTTTATACAGCTGTGAGGTATCACTCCAATAAGGAGGATGTCACATTGCACCTGACATATTATGTCAAATCTTCATAACTAGGACTAAAATTGTTGGTAAGGAATTTGAATTCAAACAATGATATCAAATTTGAACGGAGAATGCTCGGCTTTGAAGAGGCCGTGCTCCAATTAGAGCAAATCCCACCATCTTATTACTGACTGTGAATTGTTGACTACATCAAAATGTGCTTTCTGGTCTTGCTCTTATTATGGAGAGTGCCTGGAGAGGAGTAAGACAATACTGGACAAAACATTTTTTGCAGGGGACAGTAAACTTGACAGTCTATACCCGAAACAACTACCATCAAAACGTCCTTAAGCAAGGCACTTAAACCCTATACCTGCTCCAGTGGTTGTACCAGGCAGCTACTAGGTCTGAGTGTGTGTATGTATGTAACCCTCCTTCCTTCTCCTGCTACTCCACAGCCCATTGCTGTGAATCATGTGCTCTAATTAGAGGGCAGTTAAATTGGATAATCCTTAAATAACGTTAGCAGGAATGCTCACCTGTACGTGCTGCACTCCTGAAGCTATTTCCTTTAGAGTGACGCTCTCTCAAATCTAAATTCCCTGGAAATGTCTCTCATTAAGCCGTGCAAGGCAAACAACTAATACACTTAACAAATCTGAGTAAATGTTTTTCACTAGATTATAGCTTTTAAGTGGCTACACAGTATTAGTCTGTTCATTTTGGAAAACTTCACAAATAGCCCTCTTGTTCTGCTCCCATTATTTTAACAAATTCTGTTTATCTAGCCCTTATTTTTCCCAAGCAGGTCATTGAAGAATAAATTTATAATGGGCGCCTGGTAATAACGATGTTATGTAGATACAGCAACAAGCTGTTAAGGTGCATACCAAGCACTGTGACTGACGGGAAGCTAAACTGTGTGTCAGTCAACATCAGCTGGCGATAAACTGTTTAGTACTCATCTAGAATGAAGTTATTTTTAAGCATTAAAGTGGCCATTTCTCCACCCCCATAACTAACAACAGGATGACAGTGAATTCCTCTTTCTTCAACGGTGTTTAGGCATGAATCTCGCCATGCCTCGGGGGCAGGCTACTGTGATAAATTGCCGAAAACACAGTGAACATGGTAGAAATCCCCTCCATGCCTTCGGGGCAGGCTGCTCCGCTGAGGCTGTGCTGGAACGTCTTGGCCAGCGCTGTTTAGGGAGCCAAGTATATCTGTTTGACCTCATTAGTAGCGGGGGCCACAGCGCCGCAGCCCATGTGCCAAGTCTGTACCTCGCCTTGTTACTTTACACACATCACACACTGGAAGGAAGCTTGTTTACCGCTCTAAAACACCAGAGTGGATGGAGGGGGAGGTAGAGAGAGAGAGAGAGAGAGCGAGAGTTTGTGTTTATTTGTACAGGGATTAACTCCTTACTCTGTTGGCATGCTCATACGGCACCACAGTTGTAAGATGAGAGGATTTGGATGTTAGAGCTAGAGAGTGAGAAAGTAAGTATCACAACAAATCACACACACACACACACACATATACACACACACACACAGCATCCCTGGCAAAGTAATGACATGTTGTTGAGTCAAGATGTTGTAATGACCATGCGTCTGTGGTTTGCTCAGGCGAGGCGTGCTGTGTGTTGTTGTCACTTCTCGAGTCTGGCACATTCTGGGGAATTATTTTTCTCTCTTTCTTTCCTTCTTTCATATAAAACACAAATTGCAGATTGAGACCTAAAATCTTCCATGCACTAACACACACACACACCTCGTCTCCCTCACAAGGTAGCGTATAACCGAAAGGGGCATAGCGCAGGAATCGACTAAGACTGTAATGTGTGATGACAGCAGACTGGTATTGTTCCTCCAGCGCTAAAGAGAGGCATTCAGTGTTTCAGAGCATTTAAAGATGTCTCTATGCCTCTGTGCACGGACAGCCATTGTATAACTTAAATGAATAGGGCGCATTCAGTGTGTAGCAGTCAGGTGGATGCGGGTAGGTGTACTGGAGCGGGCCAAATTGGTTCTGACAATCTAGAGGAAGTGGAAATCTGGGTAGCGGTATGGCCAACAATGCAATGGTGATTCACTGTCTATGAACATTAGCAGCCCGAATGCAGCCTCTTTGAAAACGGCATATTGAGTCGTTAACAATGCTGATTCATCCAGCAGTGTGTGTTAATGTTTCTAAACAGCCTGGACCAGCATCCAAGGCCCCGGTTTGTACGGCATTGTGTTTATTTCAATACGTGTGATAAGCCGAATAGGGAGAGGTTTAATAGTCAAGTGATGTCGGGGCCCAAACCCATTGCAATAGGGGCATCTTCTCGATGGTATCACCGCTGGCGTTGTGGTGTCAACAGGGTAATACGCCACTGATTGGATCTATTTGGGAAATTGCTGTCTGGTAGCAATTTGTTTAGCATTTAAACTCTCCTTCGCGAGCCCCAGAACTGGGCTTGGGGCCACCTCGCAATAAACAAGGGCCCAATAAAACCATGCAGCCCAGATAAGTCACTGGCATTAAACGAGAATATTGCCCCACCGTTCAGGACCCCTGCTCAGGCCGGACGACAACACACACATGGACGTAGGCAGGTAGATTATATGGTGCACCTGTATATAGGTATGATGGCAGCAGCTTTGATCAAACCATGATTGATTTCCAGTGTATCTAGCAAGTCAAACTGATTCATTTACGCCCATCCTACTAATAAAAGAAGCATTAGGTGCAAGCGGTCACGTTTGTTTCCATACAGATAGAGAAGCAAAACCTACTCTGCTTTGTGCCCACATAGCCGGGGGGGGGCTTTCCTCTCATTTAGCTAAGCGTCTTTTCAGGAGAGGTAATGCTGCGACTGGCAGAGTTGGGAGCTCTGTGCAAAGGTTTTGTTTTTTTTCCTGCAGCACTCCATCACAGATACAGCAAAGCACCACATAACTCCACCCTTGGATGGGGTCTGGGTGTTGCATTGGACAGGATGACAACACCCACAGAGCACACACTGGCACAGGAAGAGACAAGAGGGACGTGGAGAGAGGACGTGAAAGCGAGATAGAGAAAGAGAGAATGAAAGAGTGGATGGAGAGAAAAAAAAAAAGAGAAATAAGTGGGGAGATAGAAAGGAAGTTGAGCAATGCGGCCCTCATTTCCCACGCCTCATTAGAATAACTATGGCCCCTTTCAAGTTAGAACAATGAAGGCCCATCACTCATCATAACGGCTGCAGAGGCAGGGCTGGGCCAGCGCTGCACACATGTAGCGTAGCGTCAGTCTGCCACGGGGACCTGGGGAGGCTCGCATAGTAGTCATGGCATGGTGGCTAATAGAGACACTGGATTGGTGCCTGGGGCTGCTGGACAGTAGAGAGCTTAGAGAAGCCAGTAGTACAATGGAGTGCCAATGATCTTATGCCAGCAACAACAGACAGGCCTTACTTTCACTTTTATCCCCACCACCAGCTACTGTGGTTGGCAGATTCCCAGTTCACCAGCCGCCCTAAATATTCTTTAAAAAATCTGTCAATGATGTAGTAGACAGTAAATTTGTAGTAAATTTGTCAGAAACTGCGTGGTAGCTGGTGTGAATTTCCCACCCTGGTTGACACCAAGGGTAGTCAGGGATCAAACATGACTACTACACTGTTGTTTGTCAGTGAAATCCTGCTGTGCCGCAGAAATCCTGTATCTCCTAAAACCACCTTTCAGGAACACAGGGAAAGGTTGCTGCTTTTCCCATTGGCACCAATGTTTTTTTTTGACATTTTACAATGCATTATTCTAAAGATAAATGTAAATGTCTGCCTTTTGGAGAAAGGTTATACGGGTTCAGTATACATACATATGATATATATACAGTATGCAAAGAACACAGAGCATACAAGTATGTGGTCATCCTGTGAGGCTAAAAAACATGTCACACATTTGCTATTTGACCCAAGTGGCACAGAAATCTGAGAGAAATTGAGCATACTGAGCATACTGGCACCTCAAAGTGGGAGAAATGATCTTACCTGAGTAGATAATGAGAAAACATTGTTATTCAGTACATGAACTATACTCATTTTCAGCTGTGTGTATATATGTACGCATGTGTGTGTGCGTGTGTGTGCACGCAGTAAATGGTGAGTGTGAATGGTGAGATAGCGTTCATTCTAGACAAGCAACATGAGTTATAAACAGCAGTTTCACTGTTGTTCTATTGAAACGATGAAGAGGAACGCATTCCATAGTTATGACCAAAGAGTGGGCTTTAAGTCAGAGAGAGAGAGAGAGAGAGAGAGAGAGGCGGATTGAGGATAAAGGCAGTGGAAAAAGTTGAAATGAAATGAAGAGAGTGAAAGAGAAATGAAGGCACAGGGAAAATAAAAGGAAGAGCAGAATAAGGGAATGTACGGGAGGGGTGGGAGAGAGGGATATTAATGAAGGAGTAGCAACCAGTGGGACCGAGAGGGAGGGGAGGCGCAGGGAGAAGGAGTGAGGTGGTGTTTTTGTTAATTGTTGGAGGAAGCAAGGCAACACTTGCCTTCCCACTGGTGACGGGATGTTGTATTGGGATGGGAGGGAGAGAGGGCACACACTCCCTTGAACTCAGTCTAATTACTGTATACCTTGTGGTGAACAACAGGGGTTCTGTGGAGACTCCTGACAAGGAGACAAGGATGACACGGTGCCAGACGGTTGCCCTTCCTACATCTGGCTCCCTCTGGTTCAAAAGCATCACAGTATGGCTCTAGGAGAAGGTGTGTGTGTGTGTGTGTGTGTGTGTGTGTGTCCATGCCAGTCTCACTAGCTGCAAATACAGCAGTGCAAACTTGCCGGACCTAAAAAGTAGGCGTTTTATAATTCAATAGAAAAGTGAACTTCTCACCGTAGCCCTGAGCGAAGTGAGATTTCAATCAACAGTGAGGTCTAAGTATTGCTTTCTAGTACAAACACCAGGCTGAGAGCTTCTGACTCAACCATGCTGGGAGGATAAAGTCAGAGAGGGTATATTTTGGACTCACATTTTCTGTGTGCGTGGAGCTCCTGAAGCATAAAATCAATGTTTAAAGAATCCAAGCAAAGGGGAGAAAATAATAGCCAAGAGCCATGGGTTATTTAGAACATTGCATGGCCACAGCACAGTATGGCAGAAAGCCCAAAGAACCTCATTCACTTCAGCACAGCGGGCAAGACCGACACCCACTAAAAGATAAAAGATCAATTTTACTCTCCAAACTTTCCAGTGCTAATTTTAAACAAAACTGTAAACAATTTTAACAGCGGGTTAAAATATATCAATACATAACATCACATATAACCATTAGTAACTTGATCAATCGTTGTATAGTAACATAGTGTTCAGAGTCAATTTTCAGTATTTTGAAAAATCAATATATATGTTACTCTTGTTTATAAGAGAAAAACACATGTGGAAAACACATAGGAGTTTTTTTTACTAGTGTTTTCCTGGGTAAGTTTAAGAGAATAAAGCTATTTTTTAACCACTGGATTTGAATTATTATTTTGAAAGCACATGAAACTATGCCTTTATCTGCCAGTGAGAAATGTAATGTTTTGTTTGAAATACATATATGCTTATTATGGGTTGAGGGTGAACGATAAATAACTAGTTAGAACCCAAGAGGGCCCACTGAATCTGATTATAGTTATGTACAACTGAAAACACAGAAAAGCGTATAGGGGGGGGGGAAACGAGCTGATGTGTCCACCATCTGAAAAAACACAGGAAACAGATATGGTTGTCTATAGAATTAAAGTCACAACAGTGTGAAAAGCAGTGCCAACCCTCTTGCTGTCTATCCAGCTCCCCATTTCCCTCCATTCCTCCCTGCCTCCATTTCACTCCATCTATTGAGAATCAAGTCTCTCTCTCTCTCTCTCTCTCTCTCTCTCTCTGTCTCATGGCCAAGCTGTCTTTCAGAAGGTCCTTCTCTTTCTCGCTTACTGTTAGGGAGGCATGAATAATGTCTGTGAGCCCAGGGACAGACAGGTCGAGCCGAGCAGTCAGTCTCTTCATCTCGCTCCCTCATCGGACCCACTTAAACATGTTGTGCATCTCCCAGTGGAAAGAAAGGGATGAAATAAGCGTGTGAGCAGAAGAGAGAGAGAGAAACAGAGAGGGCGAGAGAGACTGAGATGCATATGTAAACCTCCCAGGAGTGTTAATGTGACTTGGCTTAAAGCAGCTGGAAGTGACCTCGCTGCAGGCAAAATTGACAGGGTGGGGTGTGTGTGTGTGTGTGTGTGTGTGTGTGTGTGTGTGTGGGGCGGGGGGTTGCTAAAGGAAAATAAAAGCCTAGTATAGAACTTAACAAGAATCCCAAAACACTGAAAGCTATCCACAGATAGTGGCCTCAAGGACATATGAAGGAAAGATGCTCATACAAGAGAGCAGGAGGAGAAAAATGTGGTTCATCCAGACTTGTTTGTTGACTTGTTACAATACAGATAGGTAGTTACAAGTTTTATTGAACAGAGGTGCTAATGATGTGTCCCACAGCTCCTTGTGGGATCCATACTGCCCAGCAGTAAATCAATGCCTCACTTGCGTGCTTATTGCAGGCTCTTTATCTTCTCAGAAACCGCTGCTCTGTCAGTTCAGGATTGCAATTCTTGCTTGCAACACTGTATACAAACTAGGGTTAGATCAATATATCAGGCAGATGTTAGCCCTGCATTAAAAATTGGACGTGGGCCAGACTGTGTTGTCCACCTCTGATATAATGGAGAAGATGCAGTTTTTATGATTACATATTTATACTACACTGTTGTCTATGGGCCCTTAACCGGATTGCATTTTGATCATATTTTTTATTAGTAGTAGTAGTGTCGTTTCACTGGAGCGTTTTAGTGTCCCATAGTCTTAATGCTGTTTCCTTTCCAGGTCTTTCCACCCTGTCAAGAATAAAATCCTGAGGGAAACGCTGCATACTTGAATTTTTAAAAGGCAGGGAAGATTTTCACTTCAATCTAGCCTGCAATCTACTCAGCAGGTGTAACGATATGGTGGAGGGATGAACATCTAATCTATTTACTCCCCATTTGTTTTGTTGTTGTTCTCTGTATTCAGCTCCATCTATTTTTAAGGGGTCATAAAAAAGCTCCTCCCCTATAGCTGGACCCCATCCCTTATAACCATCCAGGCTCAACCAGCTCCGCCTCCCGCAACAATGGGAGCACAGTACAAAAGACGATAGTGCAAAATATGATGGGCGGGCAGCCAGTCACAAGACCTAAAAACCCCAGCACGCCTCCCAAGTTGTAAGGTCAAAAACAAGGATAAACACTGCTATTGCTGTTGAAAGCGGGAGGAACCTGAGCTAGACCAAAGGAATTAAAACTGTTTTCCTCCTAGGTAGGTAAGCACAATCTATGTTTTCTAGACTATTGCTATCGGTGAAACTAGTCTAGCCCTACTTACTGGATCTAATACCTCATTTCCATTACTCAGAACCAGGTTGCGCAGAACAGTGCAGGGCTGAGCCTGACAAAGGTAAAACCCAGTTGGTTCGTTGTTTCCATTATATACAGACCTTAGATGTTACCTAACTCAGCGTGCAGGAGACAGACAACATTATTGCCTATCAGCTATCACAGCTAACTCAGCTCCATTCATTATGAGCATCAAGAGCCTTGCTAACGTACATCAATAATTGATCAATGTGTCTGTTTTGATGTGCCACGGCAAATGTATTAACCTTGATGATAATAATGTATAGCTCACCTGCCCTAGAGTGTAACCACCCAGACATCACTTGGTTTCACTTTGCATCATGTTTCCAGTCAGGTTATTATAGAAGCCACGCCACAGAGAGTAATTTCTGCATTTCCTATCATAAATTGAGACTTGATTGCGTTTGTTTCGCTTGCTGAGCAGGTGTGTATGCAGTGCTGTTTGGAAAGGGGAATGGAGGAATGTTTTGTCTTTGGCATTCATCTTTATGTCTGTAGGGGGTGCTGTTTCACAGAAATCTTACATAGTATATTAAGGGATGGAAATGGTCCAACTTGAAGATACTGAAGATCAGCTATCACCAGTATCAATCCAAAAGTATTGGTACCAGTATTGGCCTTCGAAAAACCCATCTTGGTCAAACCCTAATTCACACGGAAACACACACGCATGTACATGCATGAGAGACACACACACACACATAAAATAGGGTACCCAGACAAACAGGCAGGGATGGACAGACATGAACCGCCCAGGCCCTCAAAAAGGCTTGAACTGCTCCATATTGATTACTCCCTTCTTTGGTGAATCAGCAACAACCAGCGTGGGCTGAGGAGTTTGCTGAATATTCTTTCCCTCTGTGAGGAGGTCAGCTTATTTCACCCTCCCCAATGCCTTCGCTCCCAAATATCCCATTTATATTCATACCACTCTAAAGCCACTGGTAGTTTCAGGGTGTAGAAATAATAACTTTTACCAACATGCAGTATGAACTTTTATAATATCATGTTATCCATCTACATCTACAAATTGTTACAGGTTAAAAAACAGCGTTCCATACCCACTTTGTGATTCATCATCGCTTCGCAACCATAATCTGATGAATCGCCTCATCGTTTGCCTACAACAGCAGCACTGAGCGCTGGGTCGGCACCATTGCTCTGGGGGGCTTTGATTGGGTTTTGAGAGCGAGGCGGCCCTGGAAGGAGACTGAAAACAGTGTCTTTACATACAAGCTACAGCTGACGGCTTTGAATGTTATATGAACCATATATCCATACTGTGTTGAAGTATTCTGACAGAGTCCACCCTACACGCTAAGATCCCATTAAGATCTAGTGAAGGGACTTGGTCTCCGTTTTGTTAGCAAGAAAGACAAGTTTAAAACAAGTCTGAAAGGAAACCAATGTTCAGAATTGCCAAACACAATCTGAATGACATCTGAGTAACCTTAATCTGAAGTGTTGAACAAACGTCTAGAACAAATTTACACCGAACGAAGCAAAAGAGTTGAATACTTGATTTGTTTAATTTTACCCTTCCTTCACATAAATTTCAACAATTTTGTTTTCACTTCTGTAGAATCGAGTGCTTTGTGTAGAACTCAGAGGAAAAATAACAAATAAATGTGTTTTGAAATAACTTAATAGCACAACAGAATGTGCAAAAGGTATAGTATAAGTATATCACATTCACCATTTAGTGGTCAAAATACAATAAATGCACACTGCTAGCTTAAGCATCAATGTCATTTGAAAAAAAACACATGCAACTCTGTTTCCAAAGTACAAACTCTCAAGTAAACACTAAACAGTTTAGCCTTACACTGGCTTTCTCCGTTATTCATTCAAATTCACTGCCTGTATGCAGTCTCACATTTGTTAAAGTCTCGGTGGATTGACATTCAAACATCTTCTGCTCGTCAAAATGCCCAAACAAGCAAAGCTCTCTCTCCCACCACTGTACACCTATGCAGTTACATCCTAACTGTGGTTGAGATGTGAACAGTGGTGCTGCTAAGCCCGTGTGTGGGTGTGTGTGGGTGTTTGCTACCGCTCTCAACATCCCTCTAATCATAATTGAGAAGTTGAAATCCCAGTGCACAACATCTTCCTGCGTTAAGCAAACCCAGATTGCTGTAATGTATGGTGCATCATTAGATTCAAAGTAATTTTGGGTGGCTGATGTTAGCCCATCTGCAGAGATTCTTGCAGAATAAAATACCACACCATTTTCTAATCACAGAATCTGTTCTGAGTGTATCACGCATCAAGACGAGTGCCGTTGACACTGAATTCCAGTGGATTCAAAACATCCCTGTAGGCCTTCTCTCACAAAGACACTGCCAGTGTAAATGACTGAGTGATGTTGCCTAAGGGGGCAAATAACCCTGTGAAGTATTTTAGCTTTGTCAAGTACAAATGACAGCTGGTGTACTTCACTTACATGGTAACTGGAAAGACTTGCATGCACTTACATAAACCTGAGTACGCACACAATAAAAACAGAGACAGATCGACAACTAGAAGGCTTGTGATACACGTGAGAAACACAAATGGACCCCCAAACAAATTCATACATACAGTCACTCACTTGCATACGATTCATTATCAATGAAATGGTGAAGCGCTGCTGCATCATTTTCTTTCTGCTCCTTGGCAGCTCCAGACTCCAGCCACTTGTAGAGCTCAGATAATGGAGACGATCACGCTATGAAGAATGCATAAAGTCCCCCTCACTCTTCCACCATTGCAATGCAATGAGAGAAAGCACTTTACTTTCAATAAGGAGACAGTTTTGCCAATTGCTTGAGGCGTTCAGGTAATGTGAATTCACTGTCACAGAGGCGTGCGCACAAACACACACTAACACCAATGTAGTCAGGCATTCAAGTGTATACATGCACTCACTATACACCACATACATACAGTATATAAACACACACAAACTTCCTATTTTGGCAACTAGTCTATGGAATACTCCCATTTTCCACAGCAGATGGCTGATGTTGACAGAGAAGGAAAGACAGTTGTGTGTGTGTGTGTGTGTGTGTGTGTGTGTGTGTGTGCATGCATGCGTGTTATCATTACCTGTCCTCAGAGGTGTACCTGGCAGTCAGACAGTGTAACAGAGGCAATGACAACAGGATCTCTCCACCCAACCTCCGTCAAGCATGATTGGACAGTGAGTGGTAAGTGGTGCTACAGCCCTGGGGACAGGCTGATATACACACAGTAGATGATAGCAACTCCATGTATCTATGTGCGTTTCTACGTGTGCGTGTGTGTATACACTGTATGTTGCACTTGCTGATGCAACCTAACACTCTCCCTGGGACTCTGACACGAAGATAGATGAGTCTGACTGCACTGAGAATTATTATAACACTCCAATGAAACGGTGTACCCGACTCCAACACAACTTCTCAGGCATCGCTCTGACTTTAAACCCCCAGCAGAC
The DNA here is from genome assembly GCA_034670405.1 of Hoplostethus atlanticus. Lineage (NCBI taxonomy): Eukaryota > Metazoa > Chordata > Actinopteri > Trachichthyiformes > Trachichthyidae > Hoplostethus > Hoplostethus atlanticus. Next base: position 883,022 of record JAXDDX010000013.1, read on the forward strand.
CAGTGCCCAGTCCGAGCACATCATCACTCACATCACTCAGTCCATTACTTGGGCACGGGCCATTGACTTGATAGTGTGACAACGTACTGGTTTTCCTTGAGCCGGGCTGGATAGCCTACTTTATGGTATAACTTCAGTTTCAGCTGATGGTGTATAAATAACTTCATCCTACATATTTGTTCTGCGACAGAGCCTCCAGCTGTACAGCATCCAGTAAACTCCACCACTACACTGTATATGCATCTATGTGCTTTATTAGGATGCTTTGACGTATAGTTTTGCTGTACAAACCCATATGCAAGTGTTGGGGCAATGTATTTTTACTGTCGTTGCTAAACGAGTTTTGCCTAAGTGGACTCTCCTGCTGAGGATGGTATGGGCGAGAGTTTTTGTTAGTTTGTATACCCTCCATATGCCCCTCAGAGGATCTTTAAAGCTGCAGTGTGTAAAAATACATCCATTTTATCAGCCTAAAATCACAAAATGGGGCTGCAACAGAGAAGACCACTCCATCCCCCCTAATTGAGATGCTGTAGATGCTCCCTATTTGCCCATATTCAATTCTGGTGTCGGGTATGGTCACTGGTGGGAAATCTGCTTGCCGCAAATGGAAACTTAAAAGCGAAATAACAAAACTTCCTCCTTAACAGCAGCAAGCAAGCTCTCCGTCAAGAGAAGCTGGTCTTAACAACCTGCTGGCAAAACATTTTTTTTTTTCCCCTGACCACCTTCAATCCCCACCAGCAATGAAGAAGTAGAGAGGTCTGAGGAGTACACTGTTTACCAACATCATGTTGCATGAATTCTGAGTAGTGAAGTCCTTCAAACTTTAAACAGTTACTTCTCACTGCCAGTTGGCCAATGTGCAGAGCGTTTACAATGCGTAACACACACCCTACAGCTCTCTGGCAGAAGACTCTGCTCGCTGTGTTTGGTGGTCCTATCAATTTCTATGGAGTTTCGACTGACATGGGCATGAATAGACGACTGAATTTTCATTTTGGGGAGAACGATTCCTTTAACATTTGTATGGCTTTCAGAATTTAAGAGAATAGGTAATACAGACAGGTAGTTTCACTCTTTAGGTAGCTTCACAGAAAGTTGCAGCCATTCCCCCCTACTCCCCAGTCTCTCCTGAGCGGTTTGATGCTGCCATTCCCACACCCTCAATTCACGATCCAATAATAAGGGAGAAACTGGGGACAAACGAGAAAGGTGGTCAGCTCACATTCTCAAAAAACAAAAACAAACTGTTTGGACACGCTTTCGTTGGGAAGGTACTGACATGGTCGCTGGCTGTTCCAGCGTTACTAAATCTCCCCATGCCCAGGCTGCTAAAATGACTTTCCACTTGCCAGGTAATGCCAAGTGGACACCCAGCAAGCACATCGATTGCCTCCGGCTGACCTGGAAATGTCTACTCTAACCTGCGCCCAGCGCCTCTCAGCAAGGCTCAATCAGCATATGATTCTCAGCTCTATCAGAGTGAGCTATAGTAGGAGTCTCCAACTATAGTGGCAGTGAAAGATGCAGCCTCCAATGCTGGTTGCATTAATCCTTTACTGTGACTGAGATAGGAAACTGAACTGGGCGTGCGCACACACACACACACACACACACACACACTCACATACACACACAGATTACCCAGAGCAAGCCTGAGGGAAGAGTGGGTGGATTTTGCAAAAAGAGTTAACAAATCGAAGTTTACCCTTCACTGGCATTGACTCCATAGTAGCCATAATAGCCACACGAGCAACAGGAAGCAGTCATGCTCATGTTATCCATCATGTCGTTCTCCGATGACAATCCACTGTAATCCAGTGGCTGTCTAGGACTGTAATTGTGCCCTGTGTTCTCTACTGTACCCATCGGTGTGGTGTGGAGATCCTAATTACGTCCTGCAGGGCAGCCTTGATTGCTGGTGGCAATCTAATCTAATCCTCGCCCAGGGGACTAATAAAAGACCTAATATTGTGTGTCGGTGTGTGTCTGTGTGTGTGGAGAAAATGGAATAGGACAGTTTGATTTCATACGTCATGAAAAATTCAAGCCATATTACAGTGCATAGGAAATTGAATGCTCAAGCGCAGTTCATCTTTCTCATAAATACAATGCATGATCAGCATAACAGAAAAGTGTTAAATTGTGTAAATCGGGACCTGGTCTTTTTAATCACATAGGAGGTTGTAATGATCGTGGCAATCAAGAGAATATATCCCAAAAGAAGGACAGAGCACTGGTGGTTTGAGTCATGACATTACTGAAGCAATGAACCACTGACAACGAGACTTGATAAATTATTCAAAAAGGCCGTGAACAACCTTTGGAGATCAACCGTGCATGTAAGCTGGTCAACAACACTATTCCTTACTTGGACACATAAAATTGAGGAAAGCTGGTTACTGAGACATTGCTGGTCTATTCTAGCGCAGCAACAGCCACAACTCATGAGAAAGCACCCGAATGTGACCATTTCCTAAATTGTATTCCTTTGGCAGATGTGCAAAATATCTGAGAGGCTCAGGTTGACTTATGAGGATCTATGTAATGTTAGTGTATTTGTGTTACACTTTTATAGCTTGAGTTCAAAATCATGTGTGTACGTTCCAAAACTCCTGCAGTCTATAAACTAAACTAGAAACTGAAAGTGTTAAAGGAAAGATCCACCCTAAAACAATTTAACACTGTATAAAAACAGCTATTGCCGATGTACCTTGTATTTCTGGGTCCATTTTGTTGTTCGCAGACATTGTAAATTGTTTTTCCTCTTCCACTACTTACAAATATATTAATTATTTTACTTGCTTGACAAGTTGTTGATGGAAAAGCAAATATCTAATATCCCATACCAAGCGAGCCTTATTCTGGTCACTTACACACTTAACGTGGGAAATGTAGGAAATCACTAACTGAAGTAGAAGTAGGTTGAGGGAAAGTGGGTACAAATCATCACAAAATAACTGGAATGCACTGAACATCACTCACAGATTGATGATATACAGTGTAAGAGTTATGTAATGTTAGTACTTGCACAGCTCATAACATACATAGAAGCACCGCTTATACAGCAATGTGCTTTATTATAAAACTCCATGTATGTTCCTGTCTAACCATCATAAAAGATTTAGCTAACATCACCATACATCTTTGTATTAGCAGCCCCATGGTAAAAATTGGGACACTTTTTTTCATAGTTATTGGAAATTTAAGAGGATCCAAAAATGTTGGTCGAGCCATATATTGTGAGCCAAGATCTGAGGAATGAAGCGGTTTAGTGTGATGGCTGGCACTTTGTATACTTGTTCTAGTGGCTCCTTTCAATAACAGACCCAAAGAGAAAAATATCCTTATGGGAAGCCAGAATTAGGATTGCGACACATGTGCAATGAGAAGTGTCCTTATGTAGCCTATTTCAGTCCTGGTTTGCTGTGATAATACTGCCCTCTCCCTACTCTTTCTCCTTGAGTAAGGGATATTTTGCATCAAAAGCGTTCAAGGTTACTGCAAGGGTTGTACAATGCACCTCTGAGCAAAACAAAATCTGTGTACGCACCACCGTGAATAGGGATGCATGAGGAAGTTGCCCTAGCAAAAAGCAAGGATCTGTTAATTAGTCCTTATTGCTCATCAAGTCCTGAAACTGTAAAGTGTTTTTCTACTGAAATATAGACTTAATGTGTCAATCAATTAAACTCTCCTTGACACTGTAAACAACCAATCAGACAAACACAAGCAGAGCAATGAGAGAACGTCAGTCACTTCAGCAATCACTAGAGGATGGAAGTGTTGCATGGAAATGTTCTTTTAACACATTTTGATATAGGCCTAGCTGCATTTTCAATAAGTCCTTGGTGTGATGCAGGATCACACACACGCATCCATGCACACACATACACACAAACACACCAACGCACAGGCCAAGACTTTGATCCAAAGCTTCTTACAGGGTTTTGCTGATTCTTCACCCCAAAATGACAGCCTACAGATCTCTCTCCCAGCTTGCAATGCAAGACATCCGATGTCATTAGTTGAGAGGATCAAACAGACGGAAGGCCAGAGAAGTCAGTCCATGAACATACATAAAAGCTTTACATCCAGTGGACGGGTTGACAAGCAGAAACTTTATCAGATGGGGTTTGGAGTTAGTGCCTTACAGTGCCTTAGTTAGTCTAGCAATTTACATGGTTTGTGCTCTTTTTGTGGATATTTAAGTGGCAATGTGTGTGTTGTGGGTGCTGGTGTGTGTGCATGTGTAAGTGGGAGACTTGACGATGCATGTCCTTAATTTTTCAAGGTTTGGCTTGAAGTGTAAGACAGATTTCCATCCAATTAACTGAGCTTTTCGTGTGATACATGATGAGATGCAGTTGTACTTGTGCAGCGCAACTTAGTAATACTATATTTCCATGGAGTCTTCTGAAGCTTCTCAAGCTTTGGTTCATGTGCCTCTACTGAAACCACGGTGATTGCATAAGCAATCCACAATCCTCCCCTTATCGATAAAGCTCTATAATATTCCTGTAGGGACTTGCACTGTGTCTGTGGTACTCAATAGTGAGTTTATACTGGCCTTATTTCCTATGGCATCGCTGTAATGCTACTGTAAAGATCTGCTGTGATATTTGCACAGTATCCTTCTAAAATGTGTTACTGGATTACTGTAATTCTTTTTTGTTACGGCTGGGTGATCCAATTTAGTCTACTCAAGTAAATAAATAAGTACAGCCTACTTTAACTCCTGGTTTTCAAATTGATATATTTGCAATTCAAGGTTTAAACAAGGTTTAAACTGTAGTTCTACTTCAAGAAAGAAAGTAAACTTGTAACCCCAAAAACCCATAGGTTATACCTGGATGCCACACCCACACATCTGACACCAACTGATCCTAATAGTATCACCATATATCATATATTATCCCTATAGAGACTTAATGTGTGGCTGTGGTGTTCACCAGTGGGTTTACAGTGACCTTATGGTACTTTATGGTATTTTTATTTCCAATGGTACTACTATTACAATATTATGCAGACTTATATTATGTCTGTGGCACTGACTAGTTAGTTTATAGTGACTTTGTTTTTGTTTTGTTTTATCTCCTATGGTATTAATAAAATATGCTGTGGTATTTTTTTTTTTTTTTACCTATGGTAGCTGTATCCTCCTAAAATGTATTATAGGGTTATTATACTTATTTCTTTGTGAGGGATGTTCCTAAAAACAATATGAGCTCTAGCTGTGAATTATTGTGTATTTGTCAACAATGTGTTACACTCTGGAATGTGGATTTTCTGACTGTCCCAAACATAACACACCCCCTTAAAAGCCAGAACACCAGTCACTAGTACATGCACATAGCAACAAGAACTTACCAACACGACCAAAACACAACCCAAACACCTTTTGTAACAACAGCTGTGCGACAAAACAACCATTTCCGCGCACACAGTAAGCCCAGAAGACTTATCACAACAGAAAAACGCCCCAGGAAAGTTCATTTTCTTGTCAAGTTCGCAGTCTTTTGCTTTTAGCATCGAGCTTAGAGGAGACTCCTTCAATTTCGGGAGACAATAGCCATGCTGTCAACACGCAAAAGGGCTGTTTTAAGACTAACGGTTTTCAAAGGAATGTCGTAACATTAGCCAAAGATGTAGCCAAGTTGACGTGATAATTACATCCACAAACCTCACCTTGTTTGAGACACTTTAGTCGGACGGGGTCCTTGCAGTGTTTGACCACAGCATGGACGTCCCTGGTGGTGAGTCCAGCCACCGGGGTATCATTGACTTCCAGCAGGAGTTCATCCTCGGAGAGTTTACCGCCGTGGCAGACCGCTCCGCCCGGGAGAACCTCACCGATAACCGGGAACTGTCCATTCTCTGCGCCGCCCTTCAACTCCAGCCCCAGCTCCCCCTCCTCATTCCTGCAAAGGACACTCTCATGGACTTTGTTAGTCCAGTGGTTTTTCCTCTTCTTCAGGGTTTTGGACATGGCTGAAACGAGGGAAATTCACATGAGGGCGGCAGTGGAGGAAGTTTTATCCCTCTTATAAGTCCCACGGTGTCCCCGTATCGTATCCAGTTTCAATAGTAAACGCCAGTTGTATCCATGTCAGCACACACACTCACACATACAGCAGCTGGATCAGCCTGTCTTCGCAATACTGAGAGCTGCCCAACTTGTGCTGCATTCAAGTGCTGTAAGACATAACGGAATTCACAAGTTTAGCGCACGCGAACGACCTTATAACGCGACTGGTGAAGTCGGAAATTTCTATGATACGCTGGGTTGCCGAGATGCGAGGAGGGCGGATACCATGTAAGCCATGTCAACAACTGCGGTTATAATAATAACAACAACAATAATAATAGTAATAATAATAACAAAAATAATAATAAAATAAGTAGTATAATACTATAATAATGACTATAATACTAGCCTTAAATAAAACAATAGCCATAAAAATACTATTATTATTATTATTATAATTAGAGACCAAAAGCGCCTGAATGTGCCGGCATGTAGTAATTACAACTTTGAAATTCTAAAGCGCAGGAATTTAAGAGGAGCAATTGAAGGCAGCATCAAGCTCTACCCAACACAAGTGACCCGGATGTGAAGGCTGGAGGAGGAGAGAGGCAAGGCTTTTCCCAAATCCAGCTTTCCATGGAAAAAAAGAGCGAAAGTAGCGGTATTTCCACTGGCATGGCAGCAGAGCAGCAATAGCAGGGGTTTTTCATACCACAAAAACGCCTCTTCTTTTTGACACTGGTGTGCAGAAAACAGTTCAAATGCTACAGTTTGGGAAAGATGTAAGCAACAAACTATTTGCAACAGCCTATAACACTTAACATTGTAGTATTAAGTGTAGGCTTTAGGAAGTTAGATGTGACTCAACTCAAATTACTTTTTTTCCAGCCACAATGTCATTCCTTTCCCCTTGAAAGTGGGGCTACATCAATTACAGTCTATTTCTGGCTGGACCAAGTGCTACAAAAAGAAAATTTTTTCAAACAGTTTGTGGCCAAAGCAGTCTTTTAAAATAAACAAAACTACTTTTTGACTAATTGTTCGAGCATCTAGCCTCAGGTGAACTTCTTTTCCTTTCGGTGAATGAAGTGCTTGTATATTATGGGACACTTTCAAGGGCGTCAATGTTGTCATTCAGTATTAACAGGTATTTCTCCGTATTGAGTGTATTCAAGTTTCCGAAACATATTTTACTCCCTACATTTTGTTTCCCATACAGCTCAAAGTGCATTAGTAATGCACATTAAGGCAGAACAATTTCTTATGGTAGACAACAAAAATATCACAGTGAATTTGTCCTAAGACCAAAATACCCTTGTATTTATCTAGGACTAAGAGACGAAGAGACAAAAAGCCAAAGGAGTTTAAAGTAATTATTTCTCTGGGTATAATCCATCTTCAAACAAAGTGTGTCGTGTGTTCTCTTCCTTCATGAGAGTGACATCCTTAACCCTTACTACCCACTTCCAACATGTCCATCCTGGACAGCTCAGTCGGTAGAGCATGAGACTCACTCTGAAGGTTGTGGGTTGATCCCCACATAGTGTAAAACTATCAACTATCAATGTAATGTCCTCCCACTGTGTTACTCAGTTGCTCACCACAACACTGGCTCATTTGCAGTGATGATACAGTGATGTTAGTTTGCATCACCACTATAAGTGCATAGATATGCAATCATAATAGTGAATCCACACTGCAAAAAAAGTCACTGATCGAATATTGAGTCTTAAAATAATAAACATGAAAAAAAAAGTTGGGTGAGATAATTTCACTTGTTCCCAATGCAAATGTCATTTGTCCTGCCTTGTTTCAAGATAATTACACTTGTTGCTAGAAGATTCCTGAAACACTTGGAAACAGCTGCAACTATCCCACCCTATTGGCAGAATTTTTCACTTGTCTTAAGAAAAATAAGCAATTAAGACTGAATATGACGCTGAATGGCTTGCTAAGATGGCTCTTCTTTGTCGTGCAGAACATGGGAATTAAAGATCCAAATTAAAGTCCTCTTGTCCTGTAGAGGAACAAAACAGACAATCGTGTGGTGATTGTATTCATGAAACTGTATTCAGCACTGCATTAGAATTATACCCCCCCCTCCTTGAATCAAATTTGCTCTGCCTGACAAGTGATGAAAATGAAGTGACAGACAATGCATCATTTTCTCATCCCTGGGTTTTGGAGAAGTGCCTCTGCATTCCAGAGGTGGGAGCACCGCAGACGTGCAGCAAAAAACTGAAAGGGAGAAGGGAGTATTTTAACAAGGACAGGAATTCTGGAGGCAGTGTTTGAACAAGGAGAGGAATGCTCTGCGCGTGGCAGAATTGGTGCTGAGGAGGAGAAGAGAACATCAACAAAGCAGGGAATGAAAGGACTGGAAAAACAGTGTGGGATTGAACTGAGGGAGATGCACTGGGTGGGCTTTGGCATGGCACAGTAAGTCCATAAGCTTAGGATGAGTAGAACATGCTGCACGGCTATGTGGTTTTGACATCTGTATGAGATTTTTTAATTGCTCTGTCCATACAGCTGTCGTATTTGTTTGGAAATGTGACGCATGCACACACACACACAGACAGTGGAGAAACGGTGAGCACCATTGGTTTCAAACAATGTTGCTGGAGTTTCAGAGTACCAGGAAATCACCCATCAGTCACATCTACACCACCAGATGGGAGTTCATTGGCTTAGCCAGTGATGCTGCCCCTGGGACTGCTACACTGTCCTGCTACATGATGTAATGGTTATGACAGGCCTCATTGCAGGATAATTAATGCTGGTCAGGAATAAAGCAAAATTGTCTGGCGATAGCTTCCACTGCCAATGAAAGAGGAAGTTATTATCCACTTTGCCTGAGCGAATATGACCATTCTAGCGCCAACAGAGTCATTCTTGGTTGTTGAAATCCAGCTTGAAATAACAGTCCCACTTTATACAGTGCAGAATGATTGAACACAATCTGTTTCTTCCAGGCTGTTGGGGTGGTCAGGTTGTGTTAATCAGGCCGATTGCATCTGAAACATTTGACCTGTTTATTTTGCTGCCATCTGCTCGACCTTGCAGCCCAGGAAAGGTCCAGCCCCTCACTCTCTCTCTCTCCCCTCACTCACCCCCCCAAGGATAAAGGGGTGCCAAGAGATGTGCAGCTTAGCCTGATGGAGCTGCCAACATCATTTCTGGCTTTGCTGGAACTGACAGAGAAAGGGAGAGAGAGACTCCACTGGAGAGAGAGAGAGAAAGATACAGGCATACTGTACAGAGTGAGAGAATGTGCTGCAAAAACACCCATCTTAACAAGCAGTGTTAAATACAATCAATCAAATAACAAATAAATCAACACAGACATGGCTTGCCATTCACTCAACCAAAATCCTAATGGGTTAAAGTTGATTGTGTTGTTCTTGGTGGACCAGTACCTCTAGAAAAGAGAAGGCCTAATCTCATACTGTGTCATAAATCTTATATTTCTTAAAACAAGTGAACAAATATGCCAATGGAGTGAAATAATTTGACTTCACTCCTCGTTTTCAGATATTGAAACTACCTGAAACAAGTCGACTCATGTCACCCCATTGGCAGAATTTTCCCCTTGATTTAAGAAAAATTTGAAGACTATGGCATATAGTCATGTGTGGATCAGAACATCACCCTTCTGACATCTGGCTTATGTATGAATTCTCCCCCTGGATTGTAACATCAAATCCTATGTATTGGTAAATGCTATGTCAGAGCTATTATTAACCAGCCCTTTAGCTGCCTCAAAAGAGTAACTTCTGTGAAGTTATAATAAGAGTTATAGCCTGTGCAGCTCTCTACCCACTGATGAATCCGACAGTATATGCCTAGTAAGACTACCAGTGAAAACAAAACCCCCCAGAGGGATATTACACATATTTTAGGGGTTATCACCAGAACAATTTGGATTTGATTGCCCACTATAACATCGTACCGTTATATTACTGTTTTCCCTTCAAATATGACCACTGTTTTATCTTTTCTGCCCCACACTCCTCCTCTCCACCCCCTTCCCATCTCTATTATTATGTTTTTACTCTCCTCACTCCATAACACAGCCAATTCTGTGGTGACTGAGGAATATATTTAGGGCTTTTACAGAGGACGTCAGCATCCCGGAGCAGTTTGGGGTTGGCACTCAGGAGTCTTCACAAGTGCTGCTCCCCCTCCTCTCCTTCATCCCTCCCTATCTATCACCTCGGAGAGATAAGTGCCATTCCCACGCTGAGGGCTTTTAACCGCTTTTAAGCATGGAAGGAGTCCCACTGTTCATTGAATGAGTCCCACTGCTCCTGGAGTGCAGAGCCGACGCACCCACGAGGGAAAGTTACTTTCACACAATCAGTCAGGCATCTGTCTTAGGCAGTCAGTCTTCACAGGGTCCATCATCCGTCAGAGTGGAGCAATGACACTATCGCCATGCAATCAACAGCCTGACAGTTTGATAGACTTTCACAAGCCACTTCTCATATGCTGTCACAAAGCATATCTGACAGACAGGCAGAGACAGGTCATCAAACTAGAAGATACTGGCTTGCATTCTGTTACAGATTATATATATGTATAGTAGTATATGATAATATGTATGCTTTTATAGTAATATATTATATTATTACTACTACTATAACAGTGTCATCGGTTAAATACAAACAGCTTCATTTGTCTGCGTAAATGAATATTATGGGAGTTGTATTTTGAGGCTATCTGGGTTTGTGCTTTGGGATTTGGGTGGGTGGATGACACATTGCCAGGACATATCAGTTGGGCCCTTTCCCACAATGCTCAGTCCCTTCTTGGTACATATAATGTGTCATATAATCTTATATGTATCCATTCATTCATTGAATTTTCTCTAAATGCAAGAATATGCTCTATCTTGCTATTTATGGTAGGTGTTTGTTTTTTGGCTGCACATTCACCTAGCCTCTCCACAGAGAGACAGCTAGAGACAGTCATGGCATTACGTGTGATTTCTCTCCATTGCACTCTCCGTCTTCCTCTCAGATGTAATTCGGAAGACACGAGAGTATCTCCTCTTTTCCAGACACGTTTGACTGTGGGTGTTTCATCACAGCCTTACGTAATCTTAAATTAAGTCGGTGCGATGAGCAATACCCTTTAATCCCTGTGTTAACTACGCAAACACCCGAGCGGCAGGGTCTAGAACTTAAAGCAACCTGACAACTGGGAAGAGACAGAGGAGGCATCCAAGGTGCATCCAGCAAGCCGAGAGTTCAGGTATCGCCCTGCAGCCAACGCCACCAACAACACTAGCTGGTGCGTCTCCGAATGCAAGGGGACTAAGAGAGCAAAGTTGATCTTGAAGTTCAGAAAACACTGAGAGCAGAGAGAGCGGGGCTCGAGAGGTTAGCAGGGCTTTCAAACACCTTCCAATTACTATTCAGACCGCGTCACCCCCGTGCATGCTAGTGCTCCCGTGCCTGCCCTAGTCCTTGTTTGCCCAGAGCGAAGGAGTTTGTGTTTAAAGACAGATCACTTCCAGCTAACAGACTGACTGAGGCTCAGTCTGCCCGCTGAATGATTAGGCGACCCCAGGCGAGTTTTCCCAGAGGCCTTTTCTGTATTCTGCTCACTGTGCCCCGTCTAAAGACCCTCATTGATCAGCTCCCTAGGATCCTCTCTTCTCATTCAGCGAGGGGTAACTGTTACATCACTGTCACATAAAAATGGTTAAATGGTCGTCTGATTCACGGGGAACGGGTCTGGTCACTGTGAATGGCTAGTTGATCAAATGTGATGCACTTCATTATACATTATACATTTGAAGTGTACGTGCAGAAGAAGAAGTGCAGATGATTTGTGAGACTGAAAGACTAGAACTCAAGCAAGCATACCTCCATGAATTTAGGAACAGTCCATCAGCGACTCCAATTATCTGTTGCCACTTTCCAACTTTCCCCCCTCAGATACTCTGACACTTTCACATACAGTATCATCTGTCTGTGGTGCCCAATGCATTCCAGGAGTTATTTTATGATGATGTGTTGTGATTGACTTTTTTTGGTGTACACACTTTCCCTCAACCTGCCTCATCTACTTCTACTTAAGTTAGTAATGCCCTACATTTCCCAGAATGCCTTTCAACAACCCCCAGAGAACGTGCCTGAACACGTTGCACTCAGTATGTGTAGGTGGAGAGAACAACAGCATAATGAGTTTCTCCAGAGTCGCACTCCGTACTCAAAATGCATCATGGCTTATAGATGCATTGCATTCTGGTCTTTTTTTTAATCACTGTTAAAGTGTTTTAAGGTGGATTGTTCTATTAAGGCTTTTCTTTGTGACTCTCATTATCAGTGACTGAAGGGTTATTTTCCAAAATGCAAAATTCTTGTTTTCTTTAAAAAAAAGAATCTGGAGTGAGAGTGAGTTCATTTCCCTGATTTCCGATGCAGTTTCACCTGTTTCAGTTTTTTCCTGAAACAGGTGATAATATATTGAAATAAGGTGGATCACTGGCATATTGTTCATATTGTTCTTGTTTTATGAAAAATAAGATATTAAGACTCAATACTAAGCTAAATGACTTGTTAAGGTGGATTTTTTTGCAGTGTGATGTACTTTTACACATTCACAGTGTACATGTTTTAGAAGGTTGCTAGATTTTCAATTAAATGCAAGTGAGCATCTATGCTGCTGCTACTGTCAGTTATTTCATTATTTCTTGAACTCACATGAAGGCGAGAACCTTCCATCTTTGATATCAACTGGGCCCCTCGGCTTTTGACTAACTAGCATGACCTACAAACTCCAAACCAGATTCTCTCCAAACCCGCCACATTAATCAACTACCTTATTTTTATTCATCACTGTGCTCCCATCTTCCCCCTCAAGCCTTTTTGACAAGGTAGCACCCAGCTCACCGCGCCGCACTGTATGCATCCCGCAACTTAATAATTCATACCTGGTCTATCCTTTAACAGCAGCTTACACTGCAAGTCACTCACCCTCCAGTCAATACATATTCTCTTTGCTAAGATTAGAAGATTTCACATGACCTAGATATTAAATCAAGTTATTGTTCCTGCTTTGTAATGCCAAATTTTCTCTGACAGTGGAAAGGAGAGAGAGAGAGAGAGGAACGCTTAGTTAGATGCTTCAGTTCAACACTGACCCCTGCTGTAGAGAGCACCCGTTTTCCTTCCCTCTTGGCAGAGAGCTATGGGCTCACGCCGGTTCAGAGGAGCGAGGATAGTTTCTCCGCGCCGAGATACACACCGAGTTGTTTTCCTGCATCTCACTTCGATGCGACTCAGCGTGCGTGACCGTTCATTTGCGAGTGTGTGCCTGCACCTTTCCCTTATCTGCCGGTGCTGCTCTATGTGATCAGCTCTGCAGTATGTAAGGAATGCAGTGTGCCCCAAAACCCACTCATCCAGGGTGCTTAATCCCTAATCCTCACCTTGACCATCCATGTGAGTGACGGGTGTAATCCTTGGTCAAGGTTGGTAGGCCTGGGGTGGGCTATCCATGCCATGCCAGAGGGGACAGTTTTCCTGGAGCCTAGCCCCAGTCCCAGCCTGAATGGCCCCAGCCTTGTCAGTGCCAGCAGCATGCTTTATGCTTCTCCGTTGCAGGAAAGAATAATCACTGATTCCACGGCAGCGGTGAAGATTTAGCAGTCCTCTTACCTTCAGCCCAAGCCGTCAGTCACTCAGAATGGAGCAGCTGCCTGGAGGCTGCCAGCAGAAGTATACATCACCCACCTATCATATCCCTCTCCTGCTGCTACCCACTATTACGCCTTACGAATCAATGTATCAATGGGAAATATTCATGAAAGGCAATTAAAATAACTAAGAGATCTATCAGGCGTAAACGTAGAAGCTGACAAGATTACCGTCACGACGAATATTTCTCGTGGGGAATGGCGAGATGAAAGAGTTTTTGCAGTGGGAAGCAGAACTCTCTCTCTCTCTCTGGCAGAGAGGTGTGAATGCAGGGGAAGACATCGTTGGTGTTTGCTTAGTGATGAATTTGCTAAATGATAAGGATGTTGGTTTAAACAGACACCAGGGGGGCTTGTGGGTAGACGTGGCTTTAGGTGGAGGAGGGTTAGGAGTGTTCAACAGAGATTTGCCTAACTCCTCCAGGCTCCAATATGTTTAAGAAAAAAGCCCCAAAGCTGAAGGGAGATTTTGTAAAGGCTACGTCAGACAGCAACCCGATCTAATGTAAGCTTGTTGCCCAAACTAATTCTGATATTATTAATAGCTGTTAATATTTAGCCTGCATGACTCTAGTCTACTGGCACCTCATTGCTATTAAAGTCTAACTGCAGTAAGTAGTGTCGGCCCATGTAACATACAGGGATGGAGGCTTTAAAGGGACAAAAGTGTTTATATTTGTGGTTGTTTTCCTTACGAGTTTCCTTAGTTTACCCACCTTTTCATCAGTTACCACGACAACTACGATGTAAAATGAGTTCAGGGATTGGCCCAGACAGGAAATGTTGGAGGGAGACGGATGCAGACTTTTCACCAAGTCCATTAAAACTCTCATTAAATTTGCATATGACCTGGGATTGAAGGTTGTTAAAGCTTAGTAGATAATTTGAACATTCGATAGACTCGGACCCCAATGTTTTCATTCAAGGCTAAATTCTGCCATCAGCATTCAGACAGGATGAGTTATAGCCTTGTCTCGACCGAGCCTTGGGTGTCAACCGGATTAAAATTCCGCTCAGACGAGAGGAACGTAAAACAAGAGAAAGTTTTCTTTGCGAGGAAGGAAGGAAGGGAAACTCGAACACAAAGGTGTCGGGGAACGGGGAACAGATAGAGACGGTTGGTACGAGTACGATGACTTCCTGTGTCAGCGGGTGCGAACTGGAATCAGGGATCAGGGGTGAGGTTTGAGGGGTGTCTGGATGTTGAGGAGGATGGGTGAAGTCAGGACAGAGTTGAGGTTTTGACAAGGACACTCATTACTTCAGTCCCATCACCTTCCTCGAATGGGCTCTGGTGTTGACTGTCTGGATCCTCTCTTATCCAGTCAGGCCGATATGTGAGCGAGTGAGTGAGTGAGTGAGTGAGAGAGCAGATAGCCTCCTGTGCTCCCCATCTGGCTACCGACACATGCCTCATGTTTACCAATGAGCTTGCCCAAGAGATGGCGTCATTCAGGGCGACAGGTAAGGGTGACCTGTCAGTTAGTGTTTGTCTACTACCACTACTACTACCACTACGACTCCCACTGCTCATTTCTGTATGGACGTTGGCTCCATCTGTGAGTCTGAGTCTGAAAATGCACATCTGCATGTTTGCACACATTTCTCTTGTTCTCCCACCTGTACACCTAATCATGTGAATAGCTAGCGATGCACACTTGCACATTTGCTTCCAACCTGTAAAAATGTGAATGAAGATGCTGTGTCTTCATTTTTCATTCATATAATTTTTGATTGGTTGTTTGTAGTATTGTCTTCACTTCTTATCTAAAGCCTGCCAATTTCCCCTCTGGGATCGTTTCAATCATGTTTAATCTAATCTAATCTAATCCAATCTAATCTAATCTAATCTAATCTAATCTAATCTATTCAACTTCTACTACTACTACTGCTACTACTACCACTACTACTACTACCGCTACTACAATAGGCATACTGTAATCAGGCAGAGTTAATCTACTCACAAAGGACCAAAACAACTTAAAGGACTTAAAGGACTTAAATTGCTACAAACTGTAATGAAAAGCTAAATCCTGTCCATTGCCTTTGGCTCATTCTGTTATTGCAACTGTGTGTCCTTGTATCAGGTTAAAGGCGTAGTGAGGCAGGCAGCGAGACATCCAACACCTCCTCTCATCATTTTCGTCATTTAACACAGAAATTGTTAAATATTTATATATATATATATATATTGTTAAATAGTTTTGTTATTTTCCACTGTGGGAGAACAGGAATTGTTTCCTCACATTCAGGATCTGTTCACCTGGGTTGACCTGACAGCCAGGGTGCCACAACACTGACTATGCTCTGATCCAGCTCATAGCCAACAAATCTGATTCCAAGAGCTCAGATATGACACCGTAGGCAGCCTTTGTGTCTTATCTCAAGCTGAGGTCCAACCATCTAGTGACATAGAGCCAAATTGTTTTGTGGAATAAAAGAGGCATTATGGGCTAAATGACGGAGAGACGGGGAGCAGCGGTAGCTCTTATCAGAGCATCCCAGGGCCGACGAGGGTGACAAAGCTAGGAAGAGTTAGAAAAGAAACAAACAGAGATGTTAGGTTGTCACATCTCTTATGTCAATATTAATTTCAGAGGATAAGGCAAGCAGTGTTTTGAAATCCGTTAAACTGATCCAGGCATTATTTGGTTCAAATGTAAAAAGCTTCCGTTTATTCGTTTTTATATCTCTGTTTCACAGGTCTCAGTTATGAGGGAAATATCCCTTCCTAATACCGTGCTGACAGATTGCTTTCTGCGCCAGGAACGATGGCCCTCAAAGCCCCGTCGCTAATTCCCTCGGACGTCACAGACTCGCGGAGACACCGCCGCCTCAAAGAGAAATGAAAAGCTGCATAGTCTGACATTAGAGCTGAAAGTGATGCTAGTCCGCATGGTAAGCAGCAAAAGGTGTTCCAGAGCATACACACACACACACACACACACACACACACACACACACACACACACACACAAAGCCCCCAGACACACATACATACACATACATACACACATATACAGATGCACACACGCACACACAAGCAAACACACACAGTAATTCACATAGAGAGAGGGGTGGCGGGTGTGAGGGAGGGCAATGCCCAATGAGAGCACTGCCACCCACAAGAGGCAGAGTGTATCGAATGCGATGAACACACTCCTCATCACACACTGAGCATGAATGCTTGGTTGGATGTTGATGGTTATATCACAGGACACACATCCCATTGATGTGGGACGGCTTAGACTAATGATAATGAGTGAGACTAAATTCAATAAAAGTCAAGTGTGACTATGTTGAACCACAGAAACAAAAAAATACAGCCAAGCTTCAAAGTTCATTTTTACCTCCCACGTTTTATTCCACTGAATTGACTATGTGTAAAAAAAAAATCATATTCACAGGCACTGCACAAAAACGAACTAAAAACTTTTCACAGCAGAGTTTCAATGTGCAAAACCCTTAATGCAGAGAGCCAAACTGACCTGCTGAACTCTGAATGTGTTCCATCTCATTTTGCATCTATCAATCCATCATCCATCATCCATCATCCATTATCCATCCATCCATCCATCCATCCATCATCAATCCCTCCATCCACCATCCATCAATCCATCAGTCCCTCCATCCACCATTAATCAATCCATCAATCCATCCATCATCAATCATCCATCTATCCATCTATCCATCCATCCATCCATCAATCCATCCATCCACCATCAATCAATCCATCAATCCATCCATCCATCTATCCATAACCTTAAATAAATAAAATCCAGAGTATCAAAGGGATATAAATATTAGGAAATGACTTTTTTGTCATGATGTCATAATGAACATTTCAGTTTAAAATGCAGCAATGACAAGGAACAGGTCCAACGTTGATGCTAGGATAAACCTGTTGCACGATAGACTGCCTCATTTGACACAGATATTTTTTATCTTGCATGCTATTGCGTGTCATTTCAAACCCAAAATGTGGGTTATGGAACGTTGCATGAAGAGTTTTGCACTTTGAAAGTGAAAGTTCAGTCAAAGCAATCATAAAAACACTGTAAGAATTAGAGACGGGAAGAGAAGAAGGTAGCAAATTTCAACATCCCAAAACCCACAACAAAGGCGTCTACTCAGTGTTTATTATTACTGTAAAAGAAAATAAAACCCGCTTTCATGGTTTGTGGTTTGATCCATAGTTTGTAAATACATTTGAACAGCAACAAAATTGACCTTTTGGCTGAAATACGTATAAATGATAATTTTTTGTTTTTACCTTTTGAAATAACAAATAACACCATTATAGGAAAGGTCATGGAGTGCAGTGGGATTCATTTTAACAAAGTGTGTACATTTAAATGCTCAAAAAAGCTAAAAATGATATGTTGGCAGTTCTATTGTTGTGCGTGTATAAATGTATAATTGGGCCCACAGCGTACAGGAGAGTAATGTAGAGTAGAGTAAGCAGAGGGTGGGTGATCTCCCCCTGTGGTGCTCAATGCAGGAAAGAGTTAAGAAGGACTGGAGGTTTTGCATTGACCGCCGCCCCACCCCCACCCCGAAGGGCCTTATTATTAGTTGACTGAATATATCATTATGAGAATGCCTTTTGTCTGACTGTGCGCTGTACAAGATTGCATCTTTTATTTAATAACTGCCAGAACCATGACCCGCAGAGAACGAGAATGATTGAGGCTGAAAACATTTCTCCAGGGAGAAATTACAGAGCTGTAATGCACCGCTAGCTTGGGAACACAGACATGCACATATACACATTTAGACACATATACACACATATACACACATATACACACACACACACACACACACACACACACACACACACACACACACACACACACACACACACACACACACATACGTCCTTTTGCCACTCATGCTGTCATTTTGTCAATTAGGGGAGGAGAAGTGCGGCAAGCCATGATAAAACTGCACTTCTCTCATTACAGCCTTATTTGAAGTGACCTACTTGCAGAGAAAAGGCTGTCAAGAGATGGAAAAATACCTGGAATGACATCTCTGTGGCCCTCCATTGTCATGTGAAAATGGAATAGAGGCAGTGACGCAAACACATTTTGCCCATCTCTCATATATGTACTTACTGACATATATATATATATATATTGAGGTGTATTTATACATTTTCTCCAGTTGCTCCTCTCTTTCCTAGTCTCATTATTTTTCTTTTGTCTTCCCTTCTCTCTTTCCCCTTAAAACCCTGGAAGACCGACTTTGGCATTTAAAATTGTATTTATCAATATTTGATGAGAGCTGTGATCTTGTATGTGACGCATGAACCCCTGAGCGATGCTACAACACACCTCTCCGAACCTCACCGGAGTCTGATGAATAGGTGATTCCTGTTTTTCAGTTCGTTCGTTTTATTCACATCAATGGCGCCGTTGCGGCAGAGCGGTATTTCGAACAAACACGATAAATAATTGAATTAGGTTCGGACAAACATGGCTCCTGATTAAAAACAGACTGTGACAACATTAAGAGCCGGATAAACACAAATCAACAGCCACGGTAGAGAACAGGGCACAGACAGCAAATTGCCGGGGTCCAACAATGGTGCCTTGCGGGACAACTCGCTCGTATAAAATGTCAATTTAAAATGGAATAAATAAATGTAGGAATTTGCGGTTGTTGCTAATAGAGGTGAGATCCCTTGCAGTTAGTGTGCAGTGCTACAGGATAGAGGCAGGCACTCTGCGGGGAATGGCTTTTACTTCAGTCAACAAACAACTGTAGCGCAGGAATACCAATGAGAAATTCATAACTAGGACTGCAGCCAAAAACAAGCTCTCAAAGCCTTGTTCTAAATGGGCTCTGAAGTCCCCGCTCGGTGCGGTAATAAGAAGCTGGAATTAAGTACTGAGGCTGAGCGATATGAATTTGCAGGAAGGCCTCGTTGCATTTCTCTCACCGAGTGCAGATAGGGGGTTAAGTGGGTATATTAGCCAAAGATCAAAGAGATGATTACGCTGTGAAGTTAGTCTTAAAATGCTCCTTGGCAACGTGCACTGTCATTATTGTAAACAGTCATTATCGCTGCACAGCGAGGCAGAATTAATCGATCTGTTGTTTTCAGCGCCCCCAACAAAAAAAAGATGTTGTTAAACTTTACCGGGAACAAGTTTCTTTCACATTAGTGGATCAAAACAGAAATGGTGCCAACAGAAACAAAGCTTGGCATCGAAGTGGAACTGTAGCGCGTCGCGTTGCCCTCAAGAGGGCAGGGTCACGACGACACCAAGAGCGTGACGCTGCCCTACTGAACTTGTCCTTGTCCTTGTACTTGTACTTGCACAGTATTTGCTGCAACATCTTGTTCATCATGTTCAAAGGTGCACGTTGCTGCTCTCTAGTCAAGCATCAGGAGCAAGCAAAGGAAGAAACCAAGAGGAAACACAAATACATGCAATTCGGTATCAAGGAAAGGTCTAGGGGCTTTGCTTGTTCATTCACCTGCTGCTAGGCTGAGTGGAGCTATATTGCCTCCTAGAGTGTCTGCAGTGCCACCTTGCTGATGCCTCACTTGACCCCCTCCCGCCCCTTTCCTTTCCCCGTCTCTCTCTGTCTCCTCTCTCTCTCTCTCTCTTCCACCATGCTCGTTTCTCTTTCTGTTTTTCTAACCTCTCCTCCTCTCTTCTCCTTGTGGATAAGCGCTTATCAGTGTGAGCGATGTAAGATAGGACTTGAAGAGAGCGAGTGTTTCTGAATTGCTGCCAGCGGGGAGATACGCTCCAGAGGTAGCGCTGACATTCCTACTCCCATCCACCTATTAACCATTCTGTTTCCCCGTGTGGGCGGATTTCAGTGTGACCACTGGAGCTATCGCTATCCCTTTATCTTCCGTTTCTAATGGTCCTCCAGTGTGGAGTCGCAGTTGATCCACCCCCGTCCAAGGTCAGGGAAACAGATCCAACACACCAGTCAGAAACGCCAGGCTGCTATAAGCCCCCTCACCAGCCCGCGAAAGGTCAGTGAGAGCGCTGACTGTAAATGGTCCTGACACGAGACACCAAGCTCACAGTCAGGACACAAACTATCTGCCTGAACCGCTGTCTTCCACTTCAGCACCACCTCAGGGTGCCGGCCCAACGTATGCCACCTTTCCAACCTACACTCAGTGCCGCCCTCTCTCAGACGGACAGCAAATACAGGAACTGGCCGATGCATGAAAGATGAGTCATGAAACAATGTTAAAGTGCATAGGAGCATGAGCGCATGTGTACGAATCTGTGTGTGTGTGTGTGTGTGTATCTCCATGTCTACTGGGTGTTGCAGTGGACAGGAAGAAGACACACCCACTGCCTGCTGCCTCTCCATGGATTCACAGGCAAAACAACAACAACAACAACAACAACTGTCTCTCTTTCTCCCTTTCCCTGTGTCTCCTGGGGACAGAAGAATAAAAGTGAAGTGAAGAGAAAGGGAAATAAACCCAGTGACATCCTCTCTCAATCTTGTCATATTTCAAAGGTGGATGGGCTGTGCGGGGGGGCTCCATAAAAGGCGAGCTGAGGCTTTGAGTGTGAGACACGGCGAGGGAGAGGGGGCGAAAGCTGAGTTCGAGTTTTCCAGAGAAGTTTTTTCAGAGGGAGCTGAGGTGAAAGTACAGACAAGGTGAAGAGGAGAGATGAGATATGGCAAACTCAAAAGAATCACCGAGAGACTTGTCCGCGCACACACACACACACACACACACACACAAACTGCAAAGGACTGTCCTCTTTGTGTGTGTATGTGTGTGTGTGTGTGTGTGTGTGTGTGTGTGTGTGTGTGTGCACATAAGTGATTATGCATCCCCAGCTCCGTGAACCACAGAGGAGGAGGCGGGGATGACAGATCTCTTTCCCCTTGACTGTCAGGGCTTCTGGTCTGTGGGCACCGATAACACAGGGGCCCGTTAATTAATTACCAAGTGACGTATTGGTCCTCAGGTATTCATAACAGTCAACCATCTATGGCCTTCAGGACGGGTCGGGGGAGGGGAGGGAGTGGGGGGGTAGACAGAGACACTGATACCAGCTCTGTCCTCCTATTTGAAGATAAAGTCAACGCCCTCCTGCAGCACTGACCCTCTGCAAAATACCACAGCAGTACATAGGAAACTGCTACCACAACCACTGATAATAATGAGAAGAAGAATTTAACCCTACTCATATACTGTATTACTTTAAAAAGTGCCTTACAAAAAGTCAGAAAAGCAAGCAATATTAAAATACATACTAAAGGAGAGTTACAAATCAAAGCATCAACAACATAATTAAAGAAATTAAAAGACATAAAAACATTACATTAGCAAGTCAATGGCGTGCGTTTCCAGAAGTGATTTAAAGGTCCTGTGTGTAGCATTTTAACATCAATAAATCATTACCACATAATTTTGACACAGCATAATTACGGTAAACAAAGAAGAGCATGGCTGAGGAAGCTGGCAGCCTCTACTGGCCTCTACTGGCATTTCACGTTGTGTGCCACTGGATCGGATTTGTACTGCTTTACGGCACAAAACAGAAACCATTTCTACTCTGTAATACACAACTTTCTTCCATTTCCATTTTATTCTAACTGTATATTTTCAGATTACCCCGTCAGAATGCTTCTTCTTCTTCTTCTTCTTCTTCCTCTTCGAAACAAATGCGCGCAAAGCGACGTCAAGAAGGGAGAGTGGGACAAATAGCATAACATCCTTTTTGCGATGGGAAGCAACGCGGTTTATGGGAAATAAGGTTTTAAATTTGAGAAGCACAAAATGCAACATGTAGCACCTTTAACAGATAATACTGAATTATTTAGCCTATAAGGTCCTTGGGCTCCACAGTCTGGGGGCCCTGATGGCAAAGGTACAATCACTTTGAGTCTTGAAGAGTCCGAAGGGCCCAGCATGAGGATCTCAGGCTGTACACCAGCTCATAAGCAGCTAGGAGTTAGAACTATACCTGTGCTTCAAATGGGATCAGTAAAATCTTGAAAGCAACTCTAAATCTTAGTCTAACGGGTAGCCAGCGAAGAGATACTAAAATTGGGGATATATGGCACCAATTAAAGCCCTTGCAGCTGCATTCTGAACGAGACATTAGAGGGAGTTTGTCTGCGGAGGGAGCAGAGAGTTGCAGTCGTCTAAACGAGACGAGGTAAAAGCATGGACGACCTTCTCTAAATCAGGATAAAATGTTCCTCAATTGCAGCAAGCAGGGCTGCACTATCGTCTTTATCTGCTCTTCAAAACCCAAGTCACCCAGGGGTCACAATCCTGGCCCCTGGCTTTGTGTTGGAGGACAGTCTGCAAAGGTCACTGCGTTTCTCTAATCATCATCCAGTTGGTAATAAATGGTTTTAAAGGGAGAATTATGGCTTCTTTTCCACAGTCATGACACTGTTTCATGTGTCTTGGTGATTGAACCCCCCTCCCCTATTCCCACCCCTACCCATCACTCATCTCTCAGGCTAAATCTACACCATTTCATACATGCTGATGATTGAATTGAGATGAATGTCTTCAAACCCCCTGCCATCGGATTTTCTTCTTTCATTAACCTGGAAAATAAATATTCCCATCATTCCCACTCATTTGGCGTGTTTGGAATATTTCATCCTGTTTCAGAGCGATGTCAGAGAGAGGAGTGATGTGGGGAGCGCGGCTTATTCTCTTGAAGCAGGAGAATGATGACTTGCGGTTGATGGATCGTTTTTCACATTTGATGGCACAATCAACCAACAAGCTAGCTGAGAGCCCAAGTGGGTATTCGTGTTGGAGCAGCAGGTCTCTAGAGGGAATATATCAACACTGTCAGTGGGTGTTGATGTTTCGCTTGCTCTCTCAATCCAGGACACGACACATATGTGCAGAGACAAGTTAACAGACCGTACACGCAAAACTTTATGCAATATTGATTGTAGCCACCTACACTGCAAAATGAAATCTAGTCAGTGGGGTGTATTTAGAGTTAGCAAAACTGATGATTACAACAGTAGAACGTATTATGTTGAATTTTATGGCAAAAGAGGATGAATTACCACAGTACTGCAGAAGAAAATGAATTAAAATGTGTACAATATGAAAACATACCAAGGATATTAGATACGTGCAGTATGAAATGAATGTGTTTAAAAATATCAAGATATATGCAACATATAACAAACAGAGTGTGAGAATATGTCTCTCCAGGAGTAATAGCCAAAAGCCCATCTGAGGTCATGGCGCTATAATCCACAGAGATTATGGAGGCACTATCAGAGCCACCGCTCAATCCGACTGCGGAGCGGGACCGGATGAATGATCCTCATCCCGGGACACGATCCATTTTCTCCCATCTTCCACCCCATTCGCCTCTACTCTTGGAAACTCTGAAACTCTGAAACTCATTACTGATCTTTATCGCGGTCGCCCGTCTGTCCCGCCGCCAGCTACTGTACTTCAATCTGGGCTCTTTCTGAGGTTGGAAGATTATATGAACCTTTTCTTTTGCGTGCCAAACGTGCAGGAAGTTAGGAAGGCGAGGTTTAGCAGAGATAGGGAATATATTGCAAAAGCCTTTTTGTATACTTTTTTCATCCAGGGATGGTTGCTCTTTTTCATTCCCACCTAGGAGCTGCACAGCAGTAAAACCACTTTAGGGGTTCAGTGCCTTGCTCAAGGGCATTTCTATGGTAGATGGTAATTGTTGTAGGAGATGATCATTCACAACCACCCCCCCCCATCCCATATTGCTTGGTACAGAGAGCAGAGAGGCACTGCAGTGTCTAAATTGCTTTCCGAGGGCAATCTATATTGTTTACACTAGTTGCTGCTACTTATCACAAAGTCATTAGAGCCTAAGGCGGATTATAAAATGAAGCATTACCCAAACAACAAAGTGTGTGTTCTCAGTGTAAGGAGCAACAAACTGGTCTCACTGTGGATTAGTGTGAGTGTGGCATGTCTTCTGTTGTGTGTGTGTGTGTGTGTGTGTGTGTGTGTGTGTGAGCGAACTCCAATGAAAAAGAGCGCATGTTCTTCTCACGCTCCACTGAAGCATAAAAAACCCTGTCTACAGGGTTGCTAAATCAACACACTCTGTTGGCCAGAGAGATTTTAACCTCTTCCTCCATAAGACATGACTTCTAAGTGCAGCTGGAAACTCACCAGAGGAAATCAATTCACTTTCTCTGTCTCCCTTTGCTGTGAGATCTATGCTCGCTGGATTTTAAACCTGTTATCTATGAGGTTTGAACACGGGCACTGGGGCGTCCTTGTGTTTGAAATTGACTGACGACCTTCCAATCTGCCTTCCTCTTATAAGCTGAAAAAGACAGGCTGCCGGAATCCTATAAATAATGATTCAAAGGATAACAAGAGGAAGTTTCGGGGGATTGATGTGTTTTCCTCCTGCGGCTGAAGAGGAGCGAAGCTGCCATGCTGCCATCTAGTGGTAGAAGAGTCCAGCTGTGTGGCAGGAAGAAACTGACTGGTTTTCTTAATCTGTAGCATCGGGAGAAACCAACACAACAGAGAAAACCGATGAGTGGGAGTTCAGCGGATTAAACACAACACACACACACACACACACACTGGTGGTTTGAATCCACAGACCATCTGGGGAAATGTGGATAGGAAATGTGAATGAGTAACACCTCTCTCACCTCCCCTCAACAACTGTTTAGGTGCCCTTGAGCAAGGCACTTAACCCCCAGCTGCCCAAGTCTGCCCAATACTGCTTCCAGGTCTCGATGTGTGTAACTGTATGAATGTGAAGCAGGAAAAGATCAACTTCCCCTGAGCTGGGAGCTGTACCTGAGTGACATACCAATCCAGAAGCTTCCCCCATCACCTCTGCCAGTGATTCATACCTTCGTTAGCCTGTCCTATTGATCCCCGTCCTCCTCGCAGCGGCCCAGTGATCGGCCTATCAGCCCACTGATTGACGATACATTTCGCAGCCATATCACAACCCTCAGACCACCTACAGCTTAATCCACTTCTGCTCTCCTAATTACTGGAGCGCGTCAGGAAAATGTAACGCAGCAGAATTGAATTCCTGTTGTGTCAGATGTGCCCCGGCACACTGAAATAAGTAATAACACGCACCCTCCCTCCCCAGCTACCGCCCGCGGGCTGATCTGTGATATGACTTCCAATGAGTTTCTCCGTCTGACAGGAGCCAAGGACGACCGTTCAGAATGGGAAGCGGCGGACGGATATGCTACAGCAGCCGCTGATCCCCTCTGTGGGCAAATAACGGGGCCGCTGTGTTGAGACACAATCAGATCGGCGGGGAGGGAGGGGGGGGTAAAACAAACATACCCCGTGGCACGGATCGATGGCTCATGCCGCAGTTTATCTGACACACACAGAGAGACAGACAGACGGAGAGAGATGGACAGCAGGAAGTTACAGGAAGTCAGAAGCAAACTATTTCACAGCCTCACTTATTCAATCGATCAATCACTTCGTCTCTCTCTCTCTCTCACACACACACACACACACACAAATACATTTCCCTCTTGTAGGTGGGGCCACTGGAGAAACACTGGAGGCGAGATCAAAGCCACTGATGGCATATTGATTTCAGAATACTGACTTACTGATTTGCCGCTGCTTGGCACGAGCGCAGCTGCATATTGTGGGCACGTGGCATCGTCCATCCGAACCGCGTATCCACCGAGGGGTCCTGGAAAACAGCAGCTATAAGTGGTGAAACATCAAAAACAATGTTCTACTTCAAGGGGACATCTGTTCATTTTCTCCGCCTCTTCTGCCCCCCCCCCCCCTTGAACACGCTGTCCATCGGAAAACACGACTGGTCCTGTGATGAAATGATACCGCGGTGAAGCAGGTGGAGTGGGCTGACACACACACACACACACACACACACACACACACACACACACACACAGAGGGTTCCTCTGATGGATGCCAACCACGCGTGTCCTTGGTTGATGCGCTGTTTCCACAGCAACGCGGGGTCCTTATCGTCATCACATGGAGAGGTGGGTAACGTTAGCGCCGCCTTGTACCGGATGCTTTAAATAGCCACCAGTAGATTACTAGAGCTGACCTCCATCCAGCCAACCTCCAACAACTCTAGTCACCTTCTTTTTCTTCTTTTCTTCTTCTAACCCTAAAACTTCCTCTTCAGTCACCTAACAGAGAAATTCACCCTGCAGGCAAAAAATACCACAAAACATGTATACACAAATAGTAAACATCACATAGTTTGGCAACAGTACACACTTAGATTACAATATCTATATCCATGTAGGCCACCCCGTTTATCTGTGGAAGTCTACACATTAAGATACATCGATGCTCTGTTATTCAGGAAAGTATGTAGTCTGTTCATGTGAATGGATATGCAGCTATAGTAGTGTTCAGTCTGAATCTGTTTTCCCAAGAGAGTGTGAATCGATACCTGTATGATGGTATGTATCACAAAACATCTCAGACTACTCAGGACTTTTTCCAAACATTTTCCTTTTACAGGATTAGTTTTTCCGTAGTCGTTTTCATGCAAGAGGTTTGAGTTTGTGTCCTTTCTCCCACCCCAGGCAAAGCAACCCTACAGGATCATATCTAGCCGTAGAGCCCAAGGATGGTGCTTTTAGCTGGCCTTCATTGGAGCCATTACCACTTCTTTGTGTCTCTATGAAATGTTTCAGGGTTCATTTTGTGCTCCAAATTCCTTGTTCAACTTGCATGACTTTTTGAACTCATCTTCATGCACAGATCTTTCGCCCAGATACAGCAGAACACATAAATGCCTAAAAGGATTCTGGGAATAGCTTCCTTCCATCTTCAAAAACAAAAAAACCCCCAAAAAGTAAGATGAGCGTGTCAAGTGTGTTTATGAGGTTTTACAGCTCCTGCAGTCAGATAACGTGACACACTCTAACAACTCAGACTATTTATACCAGCATCATTAGCAGTTTGAATCCACATCTTTGTGTCATGGGGTCTGAATTCAGAAAATTCAACAAGACATTTTTTGTTGAATTTTCTGAGCCCCATGACACAAAGTCCCTGTTTATTAGTTAGTTTGATAGTAGCTTGTTTTCTTCCTCTGTTTTTTGACCTGACTCACACGTATACTGAATATCGGTTAAGTGTGTGTGTGTGAGAGAGAGAGTCAGAAGAAGAGGATTGTTGTAATTTAGACAATATCAGTACTCAGAATAAACAGATTTTACTATTTCCAAATTGACTCTGAACAAGGGAAACAGATTTGCCAAGAACGATTCAATCAAGCAAATAAATAAACAAATACACACACACACACACACACACACACACCCCATTTGAAAAAAAATACATTTCACATAAACTTCAGAAAGACACGTTTCAAAATGTACAAGACATTTTTTTGTATAGTTTCAAAGATTTCTCCTAAACATGCTGCAAATGATATGCAATCTATATTTATTTTAGACACACACACACACACACACAAACACACACACGTATAATCTTTGCTACACTGTCACAAATGAGATTATGTGTGAGTAGTGAGTTGAGTCATGGTTGCACAGATGCTTCTTCCAGCAGCTGCAACTGTAGGAGGACACAATCTATCCAATCCAAAAGAATCCGAACGCCTCCGTGATATTGCTGCAGTTATGATATTATTGCTCAGACAAAAATACACTAATTGGGAACCACAGTCTGATATCCTAATGTACACAGGTGCAGTGCAGTCAGACAGTCTGTAGAGGGAGCTGTGAGCCAGGAAGCCTTTGCTGAGTCTACTGCTGCCTGTAGGAAGTGAGAGACCGGGCCAGCAGATTCCACATGTGTCTTGACACATCTCACACACCTGAAAAATGTTAACCTCAATAAGTCGTTTAGTCCCACATTCAATCTTTTTTTAAAGTCTCCCGGAGGATCCTTCAGTCCTTCTACTCTGGAGCTGTAGAGAGCATCCTGACAGGAAGCATCACTGCCTGGTTTGGCAACAGCTCCGCTCAGGACAGGAAGGCTCTGCAGAGAGTAGTGCGTTTGGCTGAACACACTATTGGAACTACACTCCCCACCCTGCAGGACTTGTACACCAGGAGGTGCAGAACCAGAGCCTGCAGGATCATGAAGGATCCTCACCACCCCAACAACGGACTGTTTCAGCTGCTGCGGTCAGGCAAGCGCCTCCGTAGTCACACTGCCAAAACAGAGAGACTGAGACGGAGTTTCTTTCCTCAGGCCATCAGGACTGTGAACTCTGACCTCACCAGGGCCCCCACCAAGACACACACACTGCCCCTCTTATGCACACACACACACTTAGGTAAAGACTACACATAATTTATAATTTATATTATATTACATACATACAATTTCCCTTTTTTACTATATTTTTATAAAGTGCTCTTATTGTAAATATTGTGTTGTTTTTTATATAGAGCTCTTACTGTGACATTGTAAATATTGTGTTTTTTTTTATTGTAAATAGTGTGAACCTGTTATTTTGCCCTTTGCACATTTCTATTGAGCATTGCCACTTTACATTTCACTGCACACCTCGTGTGTGTATGTGACAAATAAACTTCTTGAATCTTGAATCTTGAATCTTCAATTTAATTCTTTTCTTAAAACAAGTGAGATAAGTCCACGTTTCCAATGTCGTTTCACTTGTTTGAGGACTTTTCTAGATGTGTTGATATCTTGAAACAAGGCAGAGTGAGATGGATCACTCCACTAGTATTGAGAAAATGACACAATGAAGTTTCTGAAACTAGTTGATTTCCATGAGAAGCAAGTAATCCTCTCATTCTATTGGCTGCATTTTTTCACTTGTTTTTTTTTAAAAAAGGAAGATGAAATGGCTCTTTAAGATGCTGTGACACCACATAAGTCCGGTATGAGGACATGCTGCATTCACCCTGACGCTGTTTGCTGCTGACAGTCGGCTCCTCCTCCCCGTCTCCCACCCAGAACACAGACTGCTTCTGCTCAACGTCCACTGACAGCAGCACAGATGAGGCGTGTGTGTGTGTGTGTGTGTGTGTGTGTGTGTATGGAGTGATGGGTGTTGGGCGTGTGGGCGTGTGGGTGGGCAATCATAGAGCGATGAATAATTAAACCCAATTTTCCGGCACAAAACAGATGTGGGAACTGAAATGCTTCAGAGAGACACAGGGGGGGAGAGGCTGCTGATTACGGCTCCTATTGATTTTGTGCTTTGCCTCAGAGATTTTTTTTCCCTTTGTAATTAGGCATTGGATTCCAGTGGAAGTGCCTCTAAATGACCAATTACAGGATTAAATATAGATGAGTGCTTGTCTGAACCTTCAATCCCCCCGCCCCCCCTCATTCCATTAACAACAATATATCTGTATGCTCCACAGAACGATGACAGCATGGATTCAGCTGAAAGCACCAGCGCTCCCATTAGCATGTACTGTACATTTATGAGTGGGTGTTTCTGAGGATCTCGCTTTTTCCACTGACCCGGTCGATGCTCGCCCCGGGGGCAGCTGGGCCGGTTAGATAACGCTCTGAGAGGGCGTACGCCGCGCGGAAATGGAGACGGCACGGAGATGTTTGTGTCCCGATTGTAAAAAGCAGGACAAAAACAATAATTTGTGTCATGATCGGATGAATAAGGAGTGATTCATTCACAGGGAAGCAGCAGAAGCCTGCCCACGGGCAGACTGAGTCAGCGTTGGTGGGGTGGGGGGTCCTCTCAGCCTCTCAGACAGCAGACCCACATGGGAACATGACAGGGACTATAATAACTCTGATATGGACTAGGCCTACATCCCTATGCAACGGGCACAAAGGGCACCAACTCTTGTGCCAAGCAGTGTTAAAGTAATCTATTACTCATGACCTGTTACTCCCTGGGAGCAGCGATTCGTTACGCTACTCGATATATTACTTATATTACCTGTGAACGATCAGGGAAACCAAACCACTGACTGTCCAACGTTCTCGCCGTCCTTTGGCTCGATTAAATCACAGGAGGGGGAAATACTTCCTGCCCTGCCATTTCTCATCTAGACCAGCTCAGCGTGAGAAGATGACTAAAACATCATCATCACACTCGATGGATAATCCAACTTCGATCTGATAGAGGAGGTGGTGACAGCCAAAGTAACAACTTCATTTTTGGATCGGTAACTTGAAACTGGAACAGCACTTTGTTACAGTCCACGTTAATATTATTGTAAGGTGTTGCCAGCCAACACTGGTCCTGAGGTGGGCGTTGTCTTCCGCCCTGCTGGTGAAAGAAAGGTCATGTGACCGGCTGGGCCACCGGTGTTCCTCAGCAGTGGGCACTCAATGGAATGTTAAGAGTGTGGAAATGGGCTGTTTAATCCCCAACAGCCTTCATCAAAGCACTGGACTATTGTTTAGACGAGAGAGAGAGAGAGAGAGAGAGAGAGAGAGAGAGAGAGAGAGAGAGAGAGAGAGAGAGAGAGAGAGAACTGGCTTTGAAACTCAACTCCAAGCCGGGCCTTTGCTCGTTATTAAAAAGGGCTTTTGTGGAGACAGGCTCCAATACATATTGATACACACAGGACACAAACACACACACACACACACATTACACAAAGGTGTGATGAACTACAATACAGGGAAGGAATTCATTGAGAGAGAGTCCAAGCTCAGGATCAGAGAAACTGGAGGGAATTAAACGAATCACATGGACTCAAAAAAAGGGAATAATTGAGGACGGACAAGAGAGAGAGAGAAGTGTATCAATTGAATAGAGACAAATGGTGGGCCATTTTTAGCACTGAGCACTTTTTCATTGAACAGACAGCGCTTTCTGCTCAACCGCGTCGATGAGTCCAGAAATAACACGCCTATTTCTGACAAAGCGCCACTCCTAAAGGCCACGGACCACTGGCGTCATTCTTTGATTGCCCCGAGACCACCGAGACGGCCACTTGACGACGACGCAATGTTCCCTATGAAATACCTCGACCCCGTCTTACGCTCCCCCACCCAAACACCCACCCCCAAACATCAGGAGCTATTTATAACAGCTTCACCCCCCCCCCCCCCCCCCGGCTGAAGGCTCCATGCCAGTCTAAAGGAATATCTCTCTGCTTCCTTCTCTCGCTCTTCTCTTGCTTCCTCGCTCACTGTTGCCATGGAGCCTCGAATCAATGACATCACGGGGAAGAGTGTGTGTGCGGTGTGTGGTGTGTGTGTGTGTGTGTGTGTGTGTGTGTAGATAAAAGCTGGGTTCTGCGGACTGAACGAACATGGCCAACAAAGATCAGGTGACGAGCAGCAGCAGAGACAGCAGGCATCCAGCTGGAGCACACAGCATCCTGCACACACACACACACACACACACACACACACACACACAAAGGAATAGCCTGTACATGGCAACTATACATAAACACATCTATCTCGTACAGCCCTCCCACCACCCACACACACACACACACACACACACACACACACACACACACACACACACACAATCTGTCACACACAAATGCCTGAAAAAGCTAATTGGGTTAATGTTGATGACTGAACTTGCTTTTCAAAATGGCTTCTCCAAATGTTATGTCACGAGATAACGCCTGTACACAACATCAAACAGAATCCTGATTGGTAATTACACAGAGCGGATAATAACTGATTGGGGGGAAAAAATGAGTGTTTCAAAAGCCTCTCAGCTTGGTAGTACTCGGCTCTTCACAGATGAAAGACACAGGAAATTACACAGAGTGCCTTAAACTAGACACACTATATACTGTATATATATATGTGTGTGTGATATATGGAGAAGGAGCCCTATTGTACACAGTGAACCTGTTGTGTGTGTGTGCTTTGATATCCTGAGCTGTGTTTTTATGAATGCATACTGTATGAATGAGCACCTGTGTGTGTGTGTGTGTGTGTGTAGTGCAGATCAGCAGGGTCTGGAAAAAAGCTGAGACTGAAAGTATGTCTAGTGTAGTGTTACAATGCGTCCTGTCGGACATGGTTGCCGTCCTGATAAGCCTTTCTTATCTCTGCTGCCAACTGCTGCTTCCAGAGGAACCGAGTGAGGGAAAAAGCAGACAGTAAACACAGCACAACACAGAAATAATGCCTCTATTGTTCGATCCCTTTACACCCTCTCTCTCTCTCTCTCTCTCTCACACACTCGCCACCCTCTGCTTAGTGCTGGAGAAACCTCAACAGTGTCACTTGTGTTTCTTTTACACTGCAACATCATGGCCGCCCCCGTTCTCTCTGATTTTCTCTCTCTTCTCTCATCTTTGAAGGTGCTAAAAATACAGCATTACCCCCCTCCCTCCCTCCCTCCCTCCCTCCCTCGACTCCACCAATTGGTAGGACCCATGGGAGCCAAATCCCCCCAGCCCAGCTTCATATAAATACAGCAGAACATTTTCGTCCGTTTTGTCTCTCTCGTTCTGTTTCCACCCTCTCGGTCAAATTGCAATAGCAGCTGAATCATGTAAATATTGGGAATAATGCTGCCTCACAGGTGCTCGCCAGCACACACACACACTGATGCAAAGCAGTGTGGGCATGTGTGTGTACGAACGTCCCACCCATGCAAAGTATTGACGGCGCCAGTGTCACTTAAGATCCAGACGTCCCAACTCCAGTGAAATGGACATCATTGGACTGTGTTTTCCTCCCTGGGTGCAAGGTTGGGAAACCCTCTATACAGCAGACATGTAACTGTACCATACCATACCATACCTTCCGGATTTTCCTTTCAATAGGTATTGCCACGAGGGAGGCCGCATCACTGATGGCACCCGCAGTTGAACCTAATGCACATTTACATTGCAAAGTGTGTTACGGGGATAAACATCTCCAATACACAGCCTGTATGAGAGCGCTTTACCTCACTAACACTGATAGAGGCTTTCTGTATCGGTCCCTTCAGGTCAACGTTTTCTGTGCGGCCAAACATTCCAACATGTCCAAACTTGATTTCTCTCTAAGAAGTCACTGTACTGAGCAAGACAACACGGATGTTGTGTGGGGAACAGCAATGTCTCTGTGGGAACAGATACACTTGAGAAACTCCATGGAGAGATCACAAGATTTCTTCCTCCACACGAGACATCTGCATCACAGCATGGAAATCCCCCATCCACGAGCCTGACTGAAGATAAAAATCATTCTAAAACATCATGATGTCTAAAGGAGTTATCAGTGATCAAAGCAGCTCTAAAGATAGTACATTTTGTATTTTGAAAGAAAACACGACTCTTCTATGAGCATCATCATTAACAGGCATAGCATTGCAATAGCGGCGTATTAACTAACGGTCAATCATTTCAGCTTTCATTGGCGTAAACCTTCAGTGGAAATACACATAATGCATAATGATACAGCAACTTGGTGTGGTTTGTAAATGGTTTTTATTAGCAAAATAAGGGAGATGAGTCTACAAAGATTCTCCATCCGTGGAGAACATACACATACATTGACAGTTGTGGCAGTTTCTTTATGTGAACAGACCCAAGACCATATTATCGCACTTCTGGGCATAGCAATGCTGATCTAGAATCACAGACCAGGTTCTCTTGACCGTGATCACCAGAAAGACACGACTGCACTTCTACTCTGAAATAAGAGGATCCAAGAACCGAGTTTGAACCCTCAAAACATTTCACGCCTCGTCCTCCTCATCTTTACAACTGTCTCTTCTGTGGTTCAGTCTTTCTCCCTGACACCCAAGGCTCCGTAACTCTCATCCGATACACATTAAAATATACAGTAAAATGTGCCTACTCTGGTCTTTGTAATTCTTTTAACACTTGAGCGTAATATGAGCTCAGTGCCTCAACTAAGTGGTTGAGAAGAATGGATATATTGTACAGTTTAAAAACCAGAACCCCATATTGGCGGGGTGAATGTAACAATATACATCTCAGTATTGTACTGCATGATCGGCCTGCATGGTCTTCCATCGTCAAGGCGGGTGGGGGGATGGGGTAGGGGATTGTGGGGGGCTACATGTTGGTCACCATGGAGACCCATGTACCTTTAGACCAGAGGGAATCTTCCTCCTCCCACTAGCTCAGTGGTGTGCACATAGAAGATAGCAGGGACACCAACATATGAAAACATTTTACCTCTTATGTTTGGAACAATTCAGCAGGCAAAAGAACAAGCATTTGGACTACGACCGCAGTAAAAGGCATGCGAAGGCACAAGTACCAACAAACTGGACTCAAAATGCACCCCTTTCCCCCCTAGTTGTAGTGAAGGAGGAAAAGGAGTATTTCCACCAACAGCAAAGTTTCCTTTTCCAGAGACAGCGGCAAAAGGAACAGCAAAAAAAAATATGATCTCCTTCCTCGCCTCAAAAAAATAAAGATAAAAAAAAAACAACGTGTGAAAAATTGCTGTGACGCTTTTACAATGATACAAACATCCTACACAAATGTCGTAACGCTAGTTCAAAATGTTCCAAGACAAAAACATAAATAAAGCTGTTAAAAGTGGCATATAGTACAGCACTGGTCCGTGACTGATCCTCCCGACTCTTCTCATCTTCCCCACCAAAGATGCACAATACGCTGGCTTCACTGCCTGAGGGGAGAAGAGGGGGGAGAGAGAGAGAGAGAGAGAGAGAGAGAGAGAGAGAGAGAGAGAGAGAGAGAGAGAGAGAGAAAGAGGGGGTGATTTTAATGAGAGGTTTGGGAGAGCTCGACCTTGCCACTATCATTACACAAACATCTAAATGGAGGAGAAAATCTAATTAAGCTTCCAATAAAAGAAGGCAGTGATTTCAGTGATTAAATTATGCAAGCATTTGATTATGATGGATTATGCTGCATCTCTGTGGCAAACACCAGCGATGCCACAACTCCCCAGAACTGTGAATGCTTAAGCATTGGAAACAAAATCGTTTGAAGCCAAACGTGTTGAAAGAAAAGGAAAAGCTCTTCCTGAGGCTAGAATGAAGGCACAAATGTAAACCAGGCTCCTCAGAAACTCCCACTGGGTCCCGATCATAGATGCAGCATGCTATGGTGAACACACACATAAAACACACATGCGCGACCCTGGCTCTCCACACGTGCACATACACATGCCCAGGCTAGGGGTGAGGGGGTGTGTTTTGGTCATTATATGTCAGTGGAGAGATTGAAGAGGGGGGGTAAAGTGCTCCTTACCAAGAAAAAGGTTGTCGTCGCCCGTCGTCGTCATCACCACCTTTAGAAGAGACCACAGTCCTTCAGGTTGTTCTTGATGATGACATCGGTGACGGCATCAAAGACAAACTGCACATTCTTGGTGTCTGTGGCGCAGGTGAAGTGGGTGTAAATCTCCTTGGTGTCCTTCCTCTTGTTCAGGTCCTCGAACTGACACTGAATGTAGGCAGCCGCTTCCTCATACGTGTTCGAGCCTGGAACATGGGGGGCAGGAAGTGAAATTGTCAGGAAGTCACGACATAGTAAAAGGCATTGAAAATGGATAATCTTGTGGATTTATAGAGGACTGAGCGACATGGGTAGACTACATCCTGCCAGAGCTTTCCGCTCATTGTTCTTAAAAAAAAGGTAGAATTAACAATTGTGTGACGTTTTCCTACCAACATACCTCGTAGCTGTTCTAAAATTCAAGTAAAGCACAGCCTCTCGTGGCCTGTTTGTTAAATATTTTAATGGGAGAATTTCTATCATCCATCTTCTATATTTAGGAGATTTTTTGCTGCCCGTCTTACCAGCGTACTCTGGGTAGCAGATAGTGAGAGGACTCTTCTTGATCTTCTCCTCAAACAGGTCCTTCTTGTTGAGGAAGAGGATGATGGAGGTGTCTGTGAACCACTTGTTGTTGCAGATGCTGTCAAATAGCTTCATGCTCTCATGCATTCGGTTCTTAAGGAGAGAGTAAGGCAACATTGGTCATTTGCACTGGAAAGGCAAGTCATGTATGATCCTTGATGCTTGAACTGGACCTATCCCTATACTCTTCTTTTACCCATCTCCATTTCAGGTGAATGTGATGTGTTCAAAGACAAAACGCTTCACATCTCAGTGAGTGAACCACTCACCATTTCCTCGTCTTCAGCCAACACCAGGTCATAATCACTGAGGGCCACACAGAAGATGATGGCAGTGACACCCTCAAAGCAGTGGATCCACTTCTTCCTCTCAGACCGCTGACCCCCAACATCAAACATTCTGAGGGAGGAAAGCAACAGCACAATGTAAACAGAGCATGTTCCCTAAGTGCATGCATATAAGCAGCATTTATTGGCCCCAAGGGTGAAAATAAATGACTGGAAACGTGGCTGTGGCTGTTAAGGAGGTTTATGGTCTTGTAGTGTTAATGGGCGAAAGAGGAAAAAAAGAGGGAAAAAACAGAAATCCTTTTTTTTGAATGTTTTTAGCGGTGCAGAAAATACACAGTGGCCAGCCAGTGCTTGTGTACTGTACACAGAGAACAAAAGATCAGAACAGATGGGGCAGAATTTTGCCCTCTGCACTGTATTTCCTATTTGCTCAGCCAACAGGCAGAAACCTGGGATATTTTATTGCCTGCACTGAAATACTTAAAGTAGCACCATTCTGACTAAAGGCACACCCAAGTGATATAGACTCTGATGCAGTCAGACATGATTTGCATCTAGATGAGTTTCTTACATTGCAGGGTTTCCTTCTAAGCTGGCAACTCCAACTACAGAGCAGGAGCATTTTCAATTCAGACTTCCACAAGGACACCGTATGACGGAATGGCCAAAAAAGGCATGGAGCTGTGGCCTAACTGCTACCACTTCCTGTCTGTGTTGGCCAATGGAAGGTCAGAACTGAAATGAGTAATCGCTGATGTGCACAGCACCTTCACAGAGTGTGTCGCAATACCTTACAGCTGTACATGTACAAAGGGAATTTCTATAGGAATGAATGAGTCAATAACAGGAAGGAAAACTAATTAAGTCATACTGTAAAACACTAAGGCACGTTTAAGCTAACCAGTGGTTAATGTGACGAGATTCTCACTTGAAGTGCAGGTCCTTGAATGTGAAGTGCGTCTCCACGATGCCTGTGGTCTTGACTCGGGTCCTCAGGACATCCTGCTGAGTTGGGATATAGGTCGCCTGGGATATCCTGTCCAAATCATTCAAGTAGCTGGAGAGAATGATACAAGGGGGGAAAACCAGCAGAGAGAAATGATGGAAGAGAGAAAAGATAGAGAGCAGCAGAGGAAGCAAGTGGGACAAAGAGTGACAAGAGTGTCATGATCAAGTGTGTAACTGCCAATCAAACAAACAACTTCCAACACATTCCTCAAGGATGACGAGACAATAGAGACTCAGCACTTGGATGATGGATTTCATATCTCAAACTGAAAACAAGATGGTGTTTCACCCTTTCTGCTGGAGTTGATAGTACTTTACTTTATAACACAGTTTTGTTTTTTTAACAAGAAACTGAGTTTAGCATAACCAGGGCCACTGCAGGTTTCTGCAAGTTAAACGTAAGAATTTTAAAGACCTTTTTAATGCCAGTAAATTGAATGCCATTGAGAAGCTGGTAGGTACACTCAGATTGCTATTTGTTGTCATTGCTGTGCTGATACAGAGGTAACACACATCACTCAGAAACCTACAGATGCACTACGACCAAAACTGAGACCACAAGGTTATTGCCATGGAGATTAGTGACCTCTATATGCCTGTACACACGCACACAAACACAAATAATCTCCCCTCCACTCAAACAAGCCTTTTGTTTGCCTACCAAGGTATTAAGTGAAAGAAAAATTGTAATGGTGTTTCCTATCCATGAAAAGCCCCCGGACAGTGGGATTAGAAGAACCAATTAGAAAATAGCCCAGAACTGCAGCTCTCTCGAACAGTGAGGTAACTGGTGACGTTTGTTCTGCAGCAGCAAAACAAGGCAATGGGGTTTCTCCCTGGAAAACACAGGAGCTGCCATGTGATGACAACACTTGTTCTAATGCTAAGGACCCTTGGACAATATGTACACAATTCAATAATTTAGCAGGGGAGAGAAAACGCTCCAAAGGATTTTCTGTTTTTTGTGTTTTTGTCTGGTAAGCATGTAGCAAATGCTCCTAGGCTGTGTAAAGTCAAAGATTAAATACGCTCTCCAGCCACCACGCTATGGGCTTGGTGGAGGGCAAATATTGACAGTCTCAAACTCAAAGTCCAGATGACAGGCGTATGGTAGCTGTCTGCTCACTGAACACGGCTGGAGGCTGTGCTAGCTTGCTTTTGCTAGGTGTGGCAGGAGCTTTGCGTGTCTGCTCTACCTGGGACATTTGGTTCAGCTGATGTGCCGGACCTGGAAAGACTTCAATTACGTCATTAAAAGTTGTTGACAGTTGTGTGGATGACTCAAATTCTGAAAGTCCTGCAACTGTTGCTTCTGCTGTCCATGTGCGTGTGTGTATGACTCACTATGCCGCCGAGTCGTTGAGCTGGTATTCCCGGGAACGGCTGAAGCAGGCTTGAACACCGCCGTCCTTCCACAGCCGCTTAATGACCCCGGCCAGCTCTGCCGTCATGAAGCCTTCCTCTGCTGAGCCTGCCAGCACAAACAGCTGCCGCGCATCATCCTGGGAGAAGAGTTGGGTCAGTATCAACATCATTGATAAACTATCAAAATCACTACAAATCCATTTTGGAGGGGGTTATCGCTGGAGACATATGGCATCAAAATATCAAAATCAATAGTTCTCATATTTCTTTGTTGCTGACAGGCAGTGGGGTAAGACATAATACAGGGTGACTACAAGATTCTGCACATTAAACTTAAAATTATACTCTGTTAACCAAAGTCCCTCTCCATCACTCACAGCTCTTGCAGCATCACCGAAGTCGACCTTGAGGCGCCCCATGGCTCTGATGATGGCAATGATGGACTGGATAGTGTTGCTGTAAACCACAGCCTTGTACTGCTTACACTCCTCCTCCGAGTAGCCCGCTTCATGGATGATCCTGCAACGGGGAAAAAGGTGGCCAGCAGTCAGAGAATGTCCTGGATTGAATGAACTTGCCTGGTACAGTGGAAATGAACCAAACTGTTCCAGAATTCCAAATTGTCAAACACTGAAAACTCTTTGTATCTTTTCAGGAAGTACCTCATGCCACCCTCTCCCCCCCTGAATGTCTGAGTCAGCAGAAAAATCCCTTCTATCTTCCTCTTTAGCTCTTACTCCATTTCTTTTCTCACTTCGATCTTACATAAACATTTTATGGCCACAGGGCACAATGGCGTTTTAGTTGCTTGTAATTTTCTAGGACATGAAGCTTATTCTACTGTTGCACTCAGTATTAGTTACTCTGCATAGTCAGCTAAATACATAAAATGTAAACCCTGTATTATGCTAAAAATGTAAATGCACTGTATTGTAAATTGACTTGAAATTGGACAGACATCACGTTACCACTCATCATCATGGTCAATTTGTCACTGCCCAATCTCCACCAATAGCATTTCAACAGCGATAGTGTGTGCAAAGAACCAATAGAACAGCACTAAGATGGCTGAATAGCTGCTAACACAAGGAGCAAATGGTGCTATAAGGTGCTATAGACATGTTGCGTGTGTGCTGATTGATGAGTGTATCCAGTAGGTTTATGAAGACTATAACTGGTATTTACACATTCATATGCATGACACACACACAGTATGTGGATGATGCATGGGCTTTCACCCAGTGCATAGACTATTCTAATGCATTCTGCTGACTTGTCTGCCTTATTTTTCTTATCATGATCCATGATGCATCATGTTTGTATCGCGTTTCGCAGAGCACAACATTACCATGAAATATGGTGTTAAAGCACGATTGGTGTTTGACACTGTTTATATTGTGGTAAATGAATAACCTTTGAAAATGATATCTAGTGCAGTGCCATTACTCATATCTGAGAATAGTCCTTGTGGATGCACTTATTTTGATTGTTCGGCATGCTAAATGAACTCACTTCATCTGCTTGACAATTGTACTCTTCCCTGATTCACCAGCACCTGGGAAAGAGTAAAAAGAGAGAGACACAGAGGAAGAGAAATCAAAGGATGAGAAAATGAAAATATTCATCAAGTTGTTAATGTTGCCTACAACAAACCTGTTTTCTTATCAAACATATGATACATGCCATTGCCACTACTGACATATGACATTGTCAGTGTGGAAGCCTGGAATTTCACAGCATCGACAAAGACACTGTGAAACATCCGACACA
Source organism: Hoplostethus atlanticus (assembly GCA_034670405.1). NCBI lineage: Eukaryota > Metazoa > Chordata > Actinopteri > Trachichthyiformes > Trachichthyidae > Hoplostethus > Hoplostethus atlanticus. The sequence continues at coordinate 923,919 of JAXDDX010000013.1, forward strand.
AAGCTAATGAAAGATGAAACAAGGTCATCAACTCGGTGGTCATCCGGCGGCCTTCTGATTTCAACGCCCGTGATTCTACTCCTCCGATGTAGAGGTAATCATGTAATGTGGACAAATGACCTGTCCAGCAACCATGAAACTTTAGTCTGAGCATAAATACGCCAGACAGGAATGAATTGAAAGACTGTGTGTGTTTGTGTGCGAGCATGTGTATGACTTGAGGGTTTAAGTCATAAGAGGCCTTAGCAGTTATAAAAGCTCTGCTGTGGTCTCAGCTCCAGGCATTCACTGTCAACAAGTTTGGTCAGATGGCTTTTTGTGATCTGATGTGTTCTCGGTTCAGTAAGAGTATGTGTGTGTGTGTGTGTATTTATGTATATATATGTATGCATGTGAATCCGCCAATATACAAGCAGAATGTGGTTTTGGAATTTTACCAGCGATGAAAATATTGAGTTCAGATTGTCCCCTCTTTGTTCGCATAGGTCTTGGTGCAGGACTAACGATAAAAGAGATTATTACTGACAAAGCTGTGAAGTGCGAAAAACGATCACATCCCTTCAGGAAGGGAGGGCACTTAGCGCTGGCAGCTAACTAGATTGATGGAAATCTAGTTGACTGACATGACAATACTGTAACGAGTGGAGTGGAGAGAGAGAGAGAGAGTGTAAGGGGGCGGGATCATACTGTTGACGTGGATTTTTCTTGGCTACTTGCGAGGGTGCTCTCTCAAACGTCACAGTGCCATGGTAACTGCTCTTGTTATACCCAGGACATCTCTAGTGTGAGGCCACAGTCACCTGAGGAGGGTTTGTGGCCGTGTGTGTGTCATGTTCAGTGAGAACATGTATTATGCATCTACTACACTATTTCAGCTACAGTACATCATATCTCCATATCTGGTAAAATGTATTGAAATATTTCCTTAACCAATTTCAGACATCTGGGATGTCCTTATGAACCACATTCATTACTCCCATACTCATGTGCACTAATGGATATTACCATAACCTATATTAGATCTACTAATATGCACTCATGTCCTCATATTACAGCAATGCAGGCTTGGTCATAGCAAGCCAATTGGCCCTTCCTCATTGACGTAAAGCTCTCCCATCAGGGAGGGGTTTTCAAACCACTGGAGACCAGCTATTCCACAAGTAAAGATCCTCCAACTTCTCTCTCAGCTCTTGAAACCTGAAAAGGGGAAGTAGAATCATATCGTGACATTTTGCATTATCTGTTACCCCGTGATACAGTCAGCAGGGACATGATGGTTCAGTCTTGCATAATCAATCCTCTCCCTAATCTAGTTCCTTTTGGTTGCAAAACAAAGATGGTGACAGTGTATCTTTGACACATACCACCGACTGTCCAGCCTGCTTAATTCTTAAGTAATAGCTCTGACAGAGCTTTATTTATAAAGTTTTGAATAGAAAGAAAAACAAGATAACCTCTATAGCCTGTTGCAGCATCTGTCTGAATTCCTAGAAACTCTCCCTGAGCAATAACTGCATGCTGACACTACAGCCTTGGCACCTCACCTTCAGTATAGTGGGATGTGATTCACCTGAGGACAGATTATTTTAATTATGTGTCACCGCTGTGGTGCTGGAGCACCCTAGAGGGGGCGACGGTACAGTGGCAGCTCCCTGTGCTCTGGGGCCAAACACTCGACTGTGTGAATCCCTGTGGGACCCACAGACAGACGGCAGATACACTGCTTGACTGGGCATGGCTGGGCGGTGAGCTAGCAGGCTTGTATCCCTAGGCCTGGTCCAAGAGCCTTTTTCACAGTGCCACAGCCACTTCACATACCTGACACAGTGCCTCCCAATGTGGAATGCGTGAAAATCCAGGCACACTATGAGCTCACTCTGGGGTTCAGAGACCCCTCCCTCCAAAGGAAACTTTTAGCTAACTGATCCTAACTTCAGTAGGAACTAGGGTTTTCACTAAGGCTTTTATAGGGTGCTCTGAGAAGTGCTTGCTGCCATGCAAAAGCAAGCCCACATCAAAGTGTAGCCCAGTGCAGTGCATAGATCAACAATTTCATGAAAGGATAATTATTTAACAAATTTCCAATAAGAAATGTCAACAAAATATGCTGTCTAGTTTCCAACTGTGCACTCTTATTTGAAGCCGAAACAAAAGCAATTCACTCAAATTCAGTGGAAATAAACAAACAGATGAGTCAGATTTGTTGAGAAATACTGGGATGTTGGGATCATACAGACAGATACCATTTGTGATGATGCGCTGTAATTGTGAAACTGTTTCTAGGAGAGTGTTGGAGAAATCCAACTTCTATTCTGCTGTGAGATTCAAAATAATTTCTAACATTGAACTACGGTAATGGATTAACTGTTCCAAACGTTAAAATTGGTCAAATCCTATAAATTCAGTGTTTTAGTCTACATTATAATCAATGGGACTTGAAGTATGTGTTTATGTAAGTGACCTGGCTCTGTCCTCCAGCTCCGGTGATATCATAGGGGTGTGGTTCGTCTAGTTTCAAAACCTCTAGGCCTGGGAAGCACAAAGTGTAGTCGTCCTGATTTGACACACATACAACTTTAAGGGATATATGGAACCACAGGCCTGACCTATTGGCCTTCATGCAGAGTCATGTTACACACCCACTGCTTTGATACACCCAGCTACAGACTGAAAACCACTGGAGCAGCTGTTTTCTGTTTCTAGGGGTTGAAACTATTTTTAAGACAATCCAAGCCAACCCTTCTAGTGAAAATGAGAGGGTTTTTACAGAGAACAGAGCCTCTTCTATCAACCAGCCTCCAACACAGCTTTCCTCTTGGAACTTCCCCTGCATGATTTTCCCCTAAGTAGAAAGGGAGGGAGGACAGGGAATGTGTGATGACAAAGGCCCTCTCCATTTATAGATTGGTCATATGTCAATGCTAATTCTCTTGGCGATTTTATGTAATGCTAGCTTGCATGACAACCACAATTAAAGGTAGTAGAGATCTCTCCTTTTCAGGCCCCACGTTCACTGCAGCTCATGCTGTCTTTAGGGTCGGATCTATGGCATGAGGGTTCATCTGTCTGGGTCAGCAGATTTAAGGGCTGGGACTGGAGGGGGGCTGCCAGGCTAACGCATGTTGTTTCCTTTGGTTTGGTGAGCAGTGTAAGGACTGAGGACGGCCTATGTGGTTTGGCCCCACAGTGTGCTAACCACATTAGTGATGCCACATTAGCAGCATGAGCTGGCACCATCTACCCCTCTCTGTTTCTTCCTCAATCCCTATTTCTCTCTCTCTCAGTTTCACACTACAAATTTTGGTATAGGCTATATCTATTATTAATATATATAACTTTCCTCTTTGACATTCCCTTACACCCCCCCCACACTTTCAATTTCCCATAATGATTTATTGTTCCCTCTAACTCACTATCCAATTCCTCTTTTTTTCTTCCCCTCTTCCTCTGGGGGGGATTTAAGTATGAGTCACTCAGAAGGATTTCATGAGCCTCCAAGCGGTGTTACCCACTGAGGGAAATGAGCAAGCTAAATCACTGTGATCGATCTGCCAACAAGCAGATCAATAGGTTACAGATTGTTTCCCGCACACACTGGCACAGACCAAACTCTTCAGTGAGATGTCTAATGATGGTGACAGTAATGAAGGAATGCGAGCAATTGACCCGCTTTGATTGTCTGTGTTTAATGTGAAGGCCCCTCATTTAATATGAGTAACTCTCATGCTGTACTGTAAAATGTGTGGCACTGCTGGTTACAGAATCTAATAATCTAAGAGAGGAGAGGAGAGGAGAAGGAAAAGCCTAGGAAAAGGCCAAAGATTATTAATAAAAACCTTTCCACACAATCGTAAGACAAGTATAGTAAGACTAATTAGGCTGAGGAGATTGTAATCTATTTTAGCATGTAGATATGAATAGTAGAGTAATTGGTGCCTGGAGATGATGGAAATAAAATTAGGGCCAAGTAAAGAGTAAAAGCTGAATAAGAAATATATCCGCTTTCCACCATCACTATCTGCACAAGACACCTGAGCCTGCCAGCCTGTTTGAACTTGAAAGTGTACACACAGATTGGCAAAAATTCAAATCATGTTTCATGCAAATGAAGGCCTCTACGTCAGCGTAACGATTCCATGTCACTGACAGCTCACACACCTTACGATGCCTGGAACTGACGTTTAAGACAGTGCTGCAGAACAGCCACTGCATAAAATCACCAAGCCTTTGTTGTGCACACACACCTACACTGCAACATCAGAGAGGGGGGGGGGGGTCCGCTACTAGTAGCTTTTAACACATTTCTACAGCTCTGCCAGCCTCTGTTACTAACAAAAAACACACTTTGTTGACTTTTTGTCTTTGTGAACAAGTTGTGTTTAGAAAAGAGAATACCTCAGAATTGCTGAGCTAGTGCGTGCAAACCAAGCACTTTTGAAATGGTATCTTTTCACTGACTGTTTATTCTCAAGGTAAACAAACCAAACTCCTACTCTACTCCGCTTCCCTGCAGTGGAGCTTTTCCATTTTTAATGCTTCAGTCATTAGCAGCATACTCAGCTTACAGGCCCTGTTCCTTTCTCCTGGACTCCCTGGCTGTCTGTCTATTACATATCACTTCTGCCAGTAACCTGAAGAGGCTGTGTGCGTTACCTGGCTACCAAACTGAATGGATCAAACACAAACGGCATGAAGTAGTGCCAAAATATCCACCTGTATCATCCCACGTCTTGGCACACCACTAAAAGGAGAACACTATGTTTTGACGATTAAGTGCTTTGATGTCAGGGTCTGCATGATACTACCAAAAACAGCAAAAATGAGTAATTGACACGACAGTGGGAAGTATTCAGTGCTCACAAATGCAATATGGTTTGTGGCAGGAGAACAGTTGATGATAACCCATGTTCCACCCTGCAGCAACGTAGCAGAAACTTGACCTAACTTGCTTGCTTTGAATCAGCAAGCCACATCTGGCCTCCAAGCACCTGAGGAATGCAGTCTACCTTTAACAAGGAAATATGTACATGCTTGCCCGAACCCAACACTGATGTTAAACTAAATGTAATTTAGTTCCCAAGCAATGTAACGTGTGGGTTGTTTCCAGAGTCTCCAGAATCAATGAACAGCAATAAAACTAGCAATTCTGTTCTTGAATTATGAAAAGAACATTAAGAAATGTTGATACACTGGTTCTGGCTTAAAGGTTGTTGTTCAGAAAAGCCATCAACAGCTATTATTCAATGGGTTTCTGCCAGGTGGTTGCTTCCTAATGGTACTGGATTCAGACTACTTGCCCTGGAAACCCACATACCATGTGTGTATGTCAACATTTCCCAAGGCTAGTCAATAGAGACCAACAGTCTCTATTGACATGGAAAACAGCTTTCCCCCCCATGTTAGTAAGGCCATTATTTTACACGATTGGCCTCTAAATCCAAGAAATCTAAGCTCATAATAATACATTCAAGTATTTGTATTAACCTCATGTGTGAATGCAGGAGATTAGATCATAATAATCAAGTAGAAAGCCAGAAAAGACATGGGTGGTTATACTTTGCGATTCATAACCTATTTCCCAGGGAGCACAGTTAAAGGAAAAAACCCCCTTTGGAAATCTATGTTGAGATGGTTCTTTGGCTTGATTGTAGTCCAAGAACTAATTTTGGTTTCGTGAATTTATATTGCTTGGATTTAAAGGCCAGCCAGGTATGCAATCATGGCCTTACTTACACTAAGAGGAAATAACTGTTCTCTTGTCAAAACAGACAATACAGTTGGAAAAAACTTTCAGCCCCTCAGGACATTGGCTTTTGGGAAATGTTGACATGATGCACACACGTGGTATGTATGAAAATAACAGGGAATTAACCTTTAAACATCCACAAACGACTAAACACAAACTTTTTGTGAGGCACACCATTCCCCCTTTCAGTTATGCCTGGGCCCCTAATGAGGCATAGGCCTATTTTCAGTGCATTGCACTGGACTAGACGAGAGGAAATGTGCCATTGTTGAAAGGATTTAGTCAATACAAATGGCCCAGGACTACAATGCTGCAGTTGTCCAGTGGCTGGATGAACTAATGTCAACGGCGAAATTAAACTTGTTCTTAATTTAGTTGAGCCTATAGAATATAAAAAAACACATTCAAACAAATTAATTAAACGTAGACTAACGTCACATCGTTGATAGGTTTGGCCAATAAAATCAATAATGTAATTTTCCGTTAGGAAATATGCTACAGTTGGTAACGTTAAGTTGACAGTTGACGTTAGCTAGCAGGGAGTGTGCTATGCGGAATTGAAACTAACAGTTAGAAATTGCCACAGCTATAACATTGACCATCAATCTGTTTTAACTAACAGCCAAGACTGATATGTTCTGAAAGCAGTGTTTTGTTTTTTTATCCTAACATTGTTGAGGATAACACATAACGAAGTTTATCAACCCCCCCACCCTCTTCTTCTTCTTCTTCTTTTTCTTTTTTTCCCCCTTCTTACCGAGAAGCAGCAGCTTGACCTCCCTGGCTGCCTTCTCCCCGTCGTCCCGCAGATTCCTGTCGATCATTTTACTGCGCTCCACCGCCGCCTTATCCTCCGTGCTTAGTGTGCATCCCATCCTCAAGTGTGTCCTTCAGACCCAGATGGTATAAAAAATATATAAAATAGCCTACCGTTATATACAATACCCACATTCAAGGGTTAAAACTGCTTTCACCCCGCACACACGCCCTTTTTTATGACAGGCAATGGCTCTTTTCGGAAAAAAGGATGTGATTCAAAATGTTAAAAAAAGGTGTGAGGTTTCCTCTATCCTCTAAAAATGCTTATTGTTGATTTCCTCGTTGCAGTGAAGGGATATTTCGATAGTAAAACAATTCCTTGGCGATGTCTCTCCCACCCGCTCGCCTCCATTCGCTGCAGCGGCGACTTGTGTTGTGTGTGTTGTTCCCACAGACTACGATTGCAAACCAATAGCTTCACTTCCTGCTGCCACAATAAAAGCTTTCATCTTTACATATTTATCCTGGGACTTTTATTTTGACACACCACAGTCCAAAGCCTTATGAAAAACAAGGTTAATTTAGTGGATCTGATATAACCAGGGATGTGGTGTGGGGTAAACCCATCTAAACTCAATTGACCCACCTTTTTAGGTTGAATGAATCTTTGATGATATTAAATTCAGAGTATACAGCCCCACATTTGGGTATAGCTAGTATCGTTTAAAGGGAAAACAGATTGTTTTCTGCATTTATTGGTCAATGCTTATACCATTATATATTGCCATTTTTATTTAAGTACACCTGTTCACACATAGACTACATGCAGCATGGTTTGAACTGCTGGATGTTGATTGTGAAACATATTCAGAAAGATGGAACAAGATAAGCAGTGGCATCTAACATTTGGTGGATAATTTTATTCAAAGCGCCTTGCTGATCCGGGAGTGGATACAAACCTTTAACCTTGGCAGTGTTAGTGCCATGCTCTATCCATTCAGCTGTACAGGACCTATTTGTGCTTTAACTGATTTAGCCTGCTGGGCATAGTCAAGTGTGGGTCTATAGAATGGGTATATAGAAGTCAGCCTATAACGATGTTCTGTAGGTTGGTGGTGTAAACTGCTAAATTATCCACACAAACCCTTATGGTGTAAACATTACCTCCCAGCCTTTCCATACAATTTTCATTTAAAATGTGGCTTTTTTGGAGTACATGCAAATTCATGTTTCCATTCTCATCCTACCCTGGTTGGCGATTTCCTTCTTGTCATCGAGTCCCTGTCCAGGTGCAAGGTAGGGCGAGACCAAGGGAACAACCCATAGGCAAAAATAGGGTATGTCATTATATTTAGCGCAGAAAACACCATAGACAACTAGGTTATTTTACATGCTCTTGGGAACAGTTTCCCTAGTTAGGAAAGGATTTGCTGCCCTTTGTGTACATAATATTTGCTTTGGATGAAAAACTGGTTTGTTAGACACACAGTTAATCAGTTGGGACACGAATGCAGTAGTTGGCTCACAGTATACTGTTGGCAGGAGCAACAGTGACAAGAGGGTTGAAAAAGAAGGTTTCACATTTTAGTAAAATATAGATATAGCACCCAATTCATGCACAAGATTTCCTTCAGTGAATCTTGTGGTCTCCGTTGTTTTCACAGTTTAATTTTGCGGAATGTTGCTCTCTAAAAACATATGTTTAAAAACAACACAATAAAAAGGTCAAACAATTTTAATGACTCCTTATTAAAAACTCTGATGTCAGTAGATATGGTGGTATTTCTTCATCACATAGTCCTTTCTTTTATGAGGGACAGTTCATTCTGCTTTGGACAGTCCTTTCTCCCTTGCTTGGAGGAAGAAGGCGATGATGAGGATGGTCACAGTGGCCTTGCAGTGAGATACTCTCGCTCTTTTTTAAACCCTGTCCATGCCTACTTGCTATTTCTTTGTGCTACCCACCAGTAGTACACTACCATCCTCCAGAAATGTTCAAATCAGTGTGTTATATATGTCAACCAGGTCCTCAGTAGAGAGCATGTTCCTTGCCATTACACGAAGTACAGGAACGAAGTGCAGGCAGACTTTCCAAGATAAGGATCTATTCAAAATCTCTATTACAAGTGATCATAAGCACAATTATTTTTAGGGAGATGCAAAAAGAGTCACAAATTCCATTTTGGTAGAACCTGAGTCACATGAATGATGCATAAGCCTCAGTTAGCTTCCGCTGATCCTATAATAACCAGGCAAGAGATCAATGATGGGTTTTAGATGAAATACATTAACACATTTAGCAGCAGCTGGCAGAGAAACAGAAATCCCGTTGCCTATGCCCACACAAGATTAAAGCAAATTCAGATGTTGGACTTGTACCTCCAAGAACTACAAGATGAAGTCAGTCAGGCGAGTCAGTCAGCATTCTGTTCTGATGAGAATCTGCATTAAAATAGACAGTGGTATTTCTGGGGCTGAAACTGAATGAGATGAGGCGTTCAAACCAGGCGTTCCTTGCTTGCAATATGAGGCGACGGAATGGTGGTGCTGCCCTCGAGTGGTTAAAGGTAGACTTACAGTGCTGCAGAGGAGGAGGCCAAAACAAAGCTATCCACCGTAAAACAACAACACATGCACAAGAATTTCCCCCCGGGTATCAATAACGTATCTATCTATCTATCTATCTATCTATCCATCCATCTATCTATCTATCTATCTATCTATCTATCTATCTATCTATCTATCTATCTATCTATCCATCTATCTATCTATCTATCTATCTATCTATCTATCTATCTATCTATCCATCCATCTATCTATCTATCTATCTATCTATCTATCTATCTATCTATCTATCTATCTATCTATCTATCTATCCATCTATCTATCTATCTATCTATCTATCTATCTATCTATCTATCTATCTATCCATCTATCCATCTATCCATCTATCTATCTATCTATCTATCTATCTATCTATCTATCTATCTATCTATCTATCTATCTATCTATCCATCTATCTATCTATCTATCTATCTATCTTCCTATCTTTTCCAAGGATGATTTTGACAGTATGGACTTTGACAGTAACACGTTGTCAGTGGTCTGTAAAATGCTAATTAAACAAAAGCCTGGAAAGATAATTCATGACTGGTGGAGAGCAATTCACTGCATTATCCCTCATAAACCTGGTGCTTTACAGTACCAGCACAGTGCAGATAAAAATCTTTTTTATTTTCTCTGATAGCGCCTATTCCATCTTGTTCACCAAGTGTTGGTTAGGAGAGAAAAGGAAAGGAGAGGAGAATAGAACAGAATCAAGAATAGAATAACATCATGTCTCTAGGACTAAACGTACAGCATCTGAACTTTATTTTACCCACTACCTCCCTGTGCCCTGCCTGTCAACCAAACCCCTCTTCGAGCCTCGACCCACTTTGGCTGTTATCAACTCTGAGATAGCGCTTTCTGATACCTGTGGGGATTGGACCTTCAACCTTCTCCTGTCATTATGCAACACTAACCTCCCATTTAAGAGTGGGTGAGTGCTAAAAGTGTCTGTACCTTTACCTGGTCTTAGCTGGTCCATGACCTCCTCTGACGATACTGCTGCTTCTGCTGCTGCCGCCGGCAGGACACAAACACAGACAGGCTACACGTACTAGCACACACGACAAACACAGAGACAGAAGGACAGGAGGCTGCCAGGCAGCCAGACGGACTGTCGGACAGGGGGAAACACACACCACCATGGGCTGCTGTAACAGACAGTGTGGACTGATAGCTGGAGCTGTGTTTGGAGCGGTGCTAGCCATCCTGGGAGGTGTCCTTATCCCAGTGGGGAACAGCATCATTAAGGAGACAGTGGATAAGGTAATGGTGCTCAGTTTGGGTTGGTACAGAGGAGAGAGAGCGAGAGTGTGTGTGGATGTGTGGATGTGCGGTGATCAAGGTGAACCAGGAGAAATGGGGCAAGAGGTGAGCATTTCAACTGGCACACGAGAAGCTGTGCAGAAAGCTAGCGTGTTGTGTGTAAAACCACCAAGAGGTAAATAAAGGCATCTGTGAGTTTGAAAGATGCAGCGAAGTTAAAAACATGACTGGTTCAGACCTTTTTCAATATCAAGGCATTCGTGTCTTTCATAAAAGAGCCAAAATCGTTCAGATGCATCAGCCATGGGGCTGCTGGCCTGCTGGCAATCTTGAACCTTGTTTAAAAATAGATTGTCTGTGTGTCTGCGGTGTGCAGGAAGCTGTCATCGAGCCTGGTACAAAAGCTTATGAAAACTGGGCGTCTGATGATGCATTGGTGTACAGGCAATTCTGGTTGTATGATGTGAAAAACACCCTGGAGGTTTTGCAGTATGGCGCAAAGCCAACGCTGATGGAGAAAGGACCTTACACATACAGGTAGGACTGATTCGTTTACCCCTTTTGAAAGTCATTTGGTCCATCAAATCTCATCTGATTTCATATAAGCTAAGAAGGGTGTGTCTGATAATTCCTGCTTCAGGACAAGGTACCTAGCCAAAGAGAACATCACCGTTCACCCCAATCACACTGTGTCCTTCCTGCTGCCTGTGGGTGCCATCTTTGAACCGTCCATGTCAGTGGGATCAGAGGAAGACAACATCACCTCCCTAAACCTGGCTGTGGCTGTAAGTGAGTGTCAGCCCTACTGTGTGGTGATGGCTGATCCCCTATACCTGACTAGAGGTTAGAGGTTCCTTGTCCGTTCCACTCTATACACTGCAGTTAGCCGTGCTGCTAGAAGTTCAATTTTCTCAGCGAAGCCAAGCTATGCCAAGTCAAACTGGGCTGCATTGCAGTTGGTTGCTTGGGTCTGCAACCATTCATTATAGCAAGTAAAGGTGTATAGAAAGAAGTGTGAGAGAAAAATGAGCCGTGGCAGCACAATTCAGCTCAGATTGGCAAAAAGCTGTCAAGGGAACCGAAGTCAGGATTATTTTGGTCTTTATTTACCGTTATAGTGTTTGATTTTCAAGAACCGATAAGGCTCAAATGATGATTGTAAGCAATTGCACCATCACTATGTAGTATCTGCAATTATAAAAAAGGACATAGGCTTATCTTCTGATTGAGCAGTTGTGTGCACAGCAGTTTTTCAGTCATTTGTAAATCATTACAGAACTGTTGCTTTTATATTTGACATCATAAACCAAACAAGAGATTATAATTTACTGTCATTCGATGTTCTGTTGAAAGATTAAACTCAGTGTTTCTGGTCTTTTCAGGGTGCCTATTCATTGGCTCCCAAATCTCTGCACTTTATTGTGGAGGGTTTGATAAGGAGAAGCAACTCGTCCCTGTTCCAGCGCCGTACAGTCAGAGAACTCCTGTGGGGTTACGAAGACCCCATGCTGAATAGAACTTTGGGCTTTTTTGTACCCGTAAGAAAACAAGGATATTATTGCCATATGCTTCATAATAAAGCAAAGAGGAGACAAAGTCTATCCATTTACGATCATGAAGTTACATGCTATACATACATACTTGTGTATTCTTACCTAGTACAATGGAACCTATGATGGCTACTACAATGTCTACACTGGAAAGGATGACATCTCAAAAGTGGGAAAAATTGACAGGTGGCGGGGAGAGAGGTGAGTCTCATTATGAGCACAATTCATGAGATATTGAGCGTAGATGCACGGCCTGTCGACGTTACAGTCTATTGCATAGAGCTTGTGCGTGAGGTTTCTGCAGACATTGCTCTTTTGTGAAATTTAAATCTTGCACGTACATACCAAGTGATAAAAGGTTGTCTGAAGGTTTGTCTAATGTTGTCCAACAGGAGCGTGAACGCCTGGAAAGACGCATACTGTGACAGGATCAATGGGACAGGTGCAGTTTGTACAGCAAGACCCACTGTTTGTGATTATAGAAAAGCTACATGACAAAGACATGCGACATTTCTGACAGATTTATCTCTCTCTCTCAGACGGTAGTTCCTTCTCTCCCTTCGTGGACAAGAAGAAGCCTCTCTATTTCTTCTCTTCGGATATCTGCAGGTGACGAGTTTCATTCTGTGGGAATTATTTGATTTGATCTAGTGTGTGTAACTGTGTGATGAATTCTGGCTCTATACCTGAACCATGTGAACTGTGTTTAGGTAACATTAATCTTGCTTTGTTGACACCGACTGGCCTTGTGACATCTAAATTTGAGAACCCTTTGCACGTCTTACTCTCAGTAACCACTAGAGGTCAGAGCTGGCCAATAATGACGCCCGAGCCATGGACTACTAAATCAATCTGATCCAAATTGTTTGCTAGACCTTGAAAAGTAGCCCCTCGACCAACGCAATGTGAAGACAAACCATACAGCTCAGGTCAGGAAGGTATGGTGTTTATGGCTACACTAGGATCCAGATCATTACTAGAAGAACTAACCTCTCTGCTGCGTTGTCCTCAGGTCTGTGTCGGCCGTCTACCAGGACAGCCTGGACCTGAAGGGGATTGAGGTGTACCGTTTCACCCTCCCGCAGGCCACCCTGGCTTCCCCTCATGACAACCCGGACAACCAATGTTTCTGCAAAGACCCAGTGGTCACCAAGAACTGCACCATGGCTGGAGTACTGGACATCAGCTCCTGTCCAGGTGGTCAGTTCCAAGTTTTTGGGGAAGAGAGGGCGTTTGTGTTTGGTCTGCAACATCATTGTTTGATGGAATTGTCACACTAGACAAGATTTGAGTCCCTAAAAATACACCAAGAAGTGGGCCTGCAGCAACAGTGGCTGAACCTCCTCTTCCCTCTTCTTCACCTTTGATATCAATAAGAGCATAAAACGACATGGACAGGCCATGTCGTTTTATGCTCTTTATTGCTTGGCACTTTCATCCCACATTGTTCCCCTTGTTATCTAAACAGGAGGTCCTATCTACATTTCTCTGCCCCACTTCCTTCATGGCAGCCCTGACCTGAGAGAGGCGGTGCAGGGCCTCAATCCCAGCTTGGAGCACCACATCACCTACATGGACGTGGAACCTGTAAGAGTCTATGATCTTTCATAGACGCATGACGCAACCCTTCCAGCTATGTGGATGCATTTGATTCTAAGTGAATTATCAGAAACAGTTTGCGTACATTTTCTCCATACGGATAGCTCCCTCGGCTTTCAGGACCAGCGATCATGGTGCTAACTTGATTTTGATGGTGTTTTTTTCCCATCAGACCACTGGGTTCACCCTGGGTTTTGCCAAGAGACTCCAGGTGAACATGATGTATGGACCATCGAAGGTCATCACGTAAGTTACATTTCACCTCAGCATTACATTTGGAACAGAATCATTCACTGAGAGCATAAATAAATCAACTCTTTCCATCCAGGGTGCTTAAGAAAGTTAAGGATTACACCATATTCCCTCTTATTTGGATGAATGAGGTAAGATATTAAAAAAAATGAAACGCTGCAATAATTTATGGTTCGTAGAATCTGTTATCGGGGGAGTGCATGTTACTCAGTCTCTCCCTCGCTCTCTGCAGACGGCTGTTGTGGATGATGAGACAGCGGACATGTTCAAGAAGGAGATCTTGTCCCGTATCAAGCTGCTGGAGACGATACAGCACACACTCCTGGGCGTGGGTCTGATCACCTTCGGTTTCTGTCTTGTAGCCTGCTGTGTTGTGAGGAAGCGGGACAGCAAGTTTGTGTGAGTGAATCAGGCACAGTTGTCTGCTAGGTCTGGGGCACAATGCATTCACACTGCTGTTGTACCTTTGACTTTTTGTAATTTCAGTGTTATTTCTAACGTTCAACTTTCTTTGATACCAAGCGGGGTTAGGAAGGGGGGTGGGGTGACGGATTTTAACGTTTGAGAGCAGAATTCTTTTGCCAATTATTATTTCATACTTTTACTATTAATTTAATCGCGATCACTGTAACATTCAATCTCAATCAGGGCTTTTGAGAGCAAGTGGAGACTCCTCATGACTGTTGAAAGTTAATAATCCGTGTACATGATATCTAAAGTTTAATCTTGTAACTCAAATATTAATATCCTGTGCTGAACCTGAGCCTTCAGAATGAAATAAAGGTGAAAAAGAGATTTTCATTGGTGCCATGTTCCTTGCTGTTGGTCTCAAAGGATTCTTCTCTATGGTAGGGACACAAAGTCAGTCCCCCACCGCCCAAAGTAGCCGAGGCTCTCCTGCTGCCGAAACAAACCTCTCTATTGTGCACGTTAAAGCAAAGTTATTCTGTTTCCTTTTCACCTTGAGCGGCCCATAAATCAAAATAAGAGTAAAACGGGCTCGGGGGTGATTATGCTGTGGTTATGCGTGGTACTTGGGTTTGTTTGGTGAGAAAGCAGTATTTCTGCCTAGCAGGAGCCCTCTCTCTGGATTTCCGGGTTTTAAATGACCCTCCTGCAGCCTCCTGGGTTTCTCTGATTCCACTCTTCAGTCTGGAGCATACTGGTCAGACATACAAGAAGTGTTTCATCGACATTAAAGGAGACAACTTTTACTCATCTCTCTGATAATGCGCTATTTGCAGCCTTGTGGTATTTCAGGTACTGGGCACTGAGGTTTTACATTTAGGTTACAAATTTCCCTTTTAAATGTATTTGACTTGATGACAAAACCCAAACCCACTCGAGCTACCGTTACATTATTACAGCCATACATTTTCCAATAAGAAATCCCCCCCCCCATCAAGTAAATTAGAGCACTAAACGTGACGGTTATCATTATCAGGCTGCAGTACTGGCTGAAAACAGAAAGTAATCTGACATTTTGACAAATTATACCAATAAAAATGTAGTCTGACAATGGATTCTGTGATCACTGTGTGAAATTGAAATTCATTTAAACAGATTTATTCAGGCTGTCATTACATCAATAAATAGAAATACATAGGTTTCATAATAACACTGAAACTACACTGACTGGAACTTGACATGATGCTGGTCACACATTTGTATTAAAAGGGGAGCAGAGATCTGCAGAAGGGAAGGTTAGACTAGAGAGGGTGTGTTGTTTCAAAATGAGTGTATTTATCTCTACAATTTGCAGATACGGTCATGGTTAGTTGAAGTTATATACACGAGATTCACAATGAAAACACATTTCCAAAAAAAAATCAGCGCGGCATTAAGTTAAAAGGATGAAACAAGAAAAATACTGTACACAAACAACAAATAACCTCTATCTACACTAACTATGCGTCCAAAAAAATACCATGATGCTATTCACATATGTAAAAGGAGACAGTCGACCCGACTACCCCACACACTATGTCACTGACGATTATGATGTCATAATGTCCACTTTGCTGCACAATAGGCGGTAAATATGGATCCAAAGACGGAGCTCTTTTCTTTTTCAGCATTAATGATGAGGACTCTTATTTCCAGGTATTAAACTAGCATACGTTGACCTGAAGACATAAAACTAAATTGTGCGTGTCTGCTAGCTTGGTTGTTCAGAACGAACCCAGATAAGGATGAAGAGTAGCCACATGCCGCTACATTTCTGTCACTGCTGATGAATTTCACACACATGAACATGCTTCTGTGCTGGAAACAAGTATAATACAATGTTTTCGGAAAACAGAGAGTTTAAGTACAGCAAATGTCTTGTACAACGTCTGAGTAATATGAATAAATACAAGAGAAATCATGTAAGAAGTTTGCAACAGTACACACAGATGTTCTACTCAGTATTCTACTATAATCTCTATTTGGAGAGCAACACCTGTGCTAGATGTAGGCTTTGGCCTATCCACTGATACGTTTCAATTTGCAGCACTGTGATATTTTTTATTGGGACTACTTATTGGGACAGTGGTAGAGTGGACTCCATATTCACCTATATGTGCCCACAGAATTGCCCTGTATTTTTTGCTCACCAGAAATACTTTGTTAGTTAAAAATGACAGAAATGTGAGTAAAATCTAATGAAATACTATTATAACTCTTAATAAAGAGAAAGGAAACCCTGTCAAACATACCGATTTATCTCTCTCTCTCTCTCTCTCTCTCTTTCCCTTCTGAATCTCCTCTCTTTATTAGCAAGGTTTTAAGTTACCTCCCTTTTTTTTGAGATAGACCAAATGTCCATAGCAAGCTAATATCCGATCAGTCCAATTTCCCCTCTGATATCTACAGTAGGATAAGATCATTGCCCCTAGCCTTGTCTAAAGGTGTGTAATCATAACCAATAACAGCTGAGACCACAGTTTATTAGTGGCACTCATAAACCAACTTCAGTCTGTGGAGTGACAGCGAAACTTGTGTGTTTGTGTGTGTGTGTGCGTGTGTGTGTGTCTCGCAGTCATCTGGTCACAGTACCCAGAATAACCTCCACATCTCCCACAGCAGCATCTTCTTCTGACGCCCACATTGTAGCTCTGGTTGAGTTGAGAGTTGGCAAATGAGCATCTATAATGTCCATAACTTCTTGGTAGGGTATAAAGTCAGAGGAAGATGTGTGTATGAATTTCTACAGTATACGAGCTTGAGCGCCTCTGCCTCAGACCTCTGGGAGATGGTTGCGGCGGTTGCGACTCTTCCTGCGGTCCAGCAGGGGCTTCAGTTTGGCCAGGTCCCCCCTGAGAGGTTTGGGCTGCTGAGGCTGCTGCTGCTGCTGCTGCTGCTGCTGCCGGAGCTGGAGGCTCTGGAGCTCCTTCCTCTCTTTGCAGTACTGTTGCACGGCCAGGCTTTCTGCAGGGCTGAAGGCAGCCAATAGGGCCTTGGGGTGCAACGAGCTGGCCCACGCCCAGGGCGACTGCTGCTTGTCTGTCAGCACGCTCACCATGGCCTCACTCAGCACCCGCAGGCGGATCTTGGCCACGGTGCGCTTGAAGCCGTTCTCGGTGGTCAGGCAGTAGTACAGGCCCTGGTCGGAGAGGTGGACGGAGCGGATGAGGAGGCCGTGCTCGGTGGAAAGGACACGGTCGCTCAGCTTCACCTGCGACGGGCAAAATTAGGCTGTGTCATAACCCAGCAGCAGTGAAATGGACCAGAAATCTATTCCACGTCAGCATATATTAAAACCTGTTTTTGGATTTACAACGACCTTCAGATTAAACCTAAACTTGGACTACATGCACTGATTAGTCCTTTTCCTTAGAGTATGCAATTAGCCAGGAACCCAGCTAGGAAGGACTCCAATGATAATAAACCATATACCTATAATGATTTATTTCAAGGCCAAATTTTACCCATGAAGGGAAATGGCTATAAAAACGACCATTATTGTGAGTCTACTAAATGTCTAAAAGATGTGTCTTTATCATGCAGGTGCTCTCTTTTCACAGCTCTATTTAATCTGTCGCAGCCTTTCGAGGGGCTCTAAGTGTTTAAGGGGTGTCAAATATTTGTGAAACGTCTCCCCGCTGAGAATCCACTCATTAGTCAAGGTCCGTATCATGTTTGATCTGTATCACCACTCATTATAATGCTCCACTGCCAATAAACACTCACAATGTCACTCCTCGGGCGATACAAGCCCCCGATCAAGTGCGTGAGCTCATTTGATTGCTATGACATGTTTAATGCCTGATGTAATATTTAACCACTTCAACAGCCTTGAGACACACAGGCAGCGGTACAGAGAAAAAAAAAAATCTCTAGAGATTTTCATTCCACTCTTGGCCAGTTTGTGATGTATCAGAGTTTAAGCAGAGTGCGATGTTCACCTTTGACCTCTTTGACCTTGAACTGACCTCTTTCCTCCTGTCATTGTCCCTCTGGATGAGCCAGCGGATAGACGCCTGGGGGGACTTGGGCAGACAGTCCAGGAAGGTGGTGTTGTTTTTCACACCATACTGCGTCATCTCCACTGCATTCCTGTAAGCTAACACACACACACACACACAGACACACACACACACACAGACACAGACACACACACACACAGCCAAGGGAGGCAGATCACACGTCACTTTCTGACAAACACCACACATGGATGCGTATCTGTCTCAGTCCCAGTAGTGAGGGTGGAGCGCTGCAGGCTAACACCTGCAGCACAACCAAACTCCACCCAGCGCACTTTAGTTTCTCCAGACAATTAAATAATGCAACCTTTCATGCATTAGACTAACTCGATTTCATCCTTTAGCTCTCATTTCCAACGTCACTTGTTATTTTTGTTGCAGCAGAATGGCTCGTCACCCGGCTGGATGAATGACAGGGTAGTGACTAATTAGTGGTAATGGCCATATGGCTGCTTCCCCGAGAGCATGTTCATTTAGATATGTAAACTGTTCGGAAATGGGAGACTCTGGGGAGCGAATCCTCTCTCTCATTAAACTGGTTCCTTCCAGCTGACTGGGTGAATATTCATAGTGAAGTGCTTGTACCTGTGCTCACAAACAGGGCACACACACACACACACACACACACACACACACACACACACACACACACACACACACACACACACACACACACACACGATCTGCCACTACTGATTTATAGCTTCTACATTGCCAATAGCTGTTTTTTAACAGTGTTTCAGGGTGGATTTTTCCTTTACTCCTATCAGATGTGCACTGAGAGGATATACTACATGTCTTGGAGTTCATGTGAATCTGCTTTAGCAATATGTATAATATCATTCCAATGCCACACCAAAAATGCCCCTTCATAAATATATATCTTTGCTAAGTAAAAAAAAAATTACCTTTCAGATTGAATCCTCTGCACTGAGTGAGCGGGTTGCCATGTATAATGTCTTGCCTCCTGCTTCTCCTAAAAAGGAAAAATTCACAATTGAAAAACGGCATGGAATATACTATATAGCTAAAAGCATAATTTTACAATTGAAATCCATAACATCCATAACATGCTACTGTAATCCCAACCCTCCTCCTCAAATGTAAGTGTTGGCAACCACTGGGGAGGGAGTAGTCCGGGCCAGAACAGTATGAGGAATAGTTGACTGTGTTATTCCGTTCACACGTAACAGCTCGAGAGAGAAAACGAGGATGTAAACAGCTGACACATTTTCTGCAGGAAAACGGGGGCTGTGCTTTTGTACTGGGACCAAACCAAACCTGACCCGTGTCTGACTGGAATGTTGACGCACACAGCTGGGCCCTCAACGAAAAACCAGAGACGTTTCCCAGAGGTTTGGAAGAGAGGTGTCACTCATACCTACTCGTCTGTGTTATGTCTAGACGGATGCAGAATTAGTGACATTAGCATCAAAGTGAACACCGAAGGGTTCCAATCCCAGGGTCGCTTTTCCCTGACAGTTTTAAGAGCTGTTGCCAAATTGCCTAGTTCATACATCCTACTTCTATCTTTGGTCACGTGACGACAATGTACATCGACTATTTGCTGGCTGCAATAGAACCAATACCACACTGGTTGTCTACGGGAAGCCCTTAACCTGAATTGTTTCTGATGGAACATTTTGATCAGATTCCACACCAGTATATATGTTTTATGTATTACTAGTAGGAATATAGTATTATTATTAATGCCCCAGACTCATACCACCTCTATGAGTGGACAAACAATTTGAGAAATCATCACCACTTGTGTTTCGATGAACTGTGTGGTTCAAAAGCTGTTTCAGTGGCTTTTCCACCCTAGAATAAGATTCTGGGAATTGAAATTTCTTTGGCGTGTGAATGGTCAGATGTAAGGGTATTGAACCCTGGGTGTAAAACCTGTGTGTACCTTTTGCCGGTGGGATAGAAGCGAGAGCAGCTGAGCCCGTCCCAGGCGCAGTAGGGGTCTCTGGCCAGGCAGCAGTCAGCGCAAGCCGAGCCATAGGCATGGCACCGGTGCAGGGAGACCTGGGAGACCCCGAACTCCGAGCTGACGTACAGCTGTTGCTGCAATGTAAACAGTTCAAATGTCAGCCGCCCTGTTTGTCTTAATAAGTGGCCGGCTGACAGGAAAATGAGGCTGAGCGCCGAAACAATTATGGCTTATTAGTTCCCCCTCCTGCTTTCAGGAGGCTTATTATGCACAGGAGATTCATACATCATATAGTAAAGTAGCCACAGACGAATCATAACATGGAGTAAGCACAGTTAGATGGACACTTACTTTTTTGGAGGATATTTTCAAGTTTGTAACGGGAGCTTGGTTCTGAAAAACAGCACATGCAGGGATCGCGTTTAGCTCTCACATTGGTGATTATTATTTCTATCAAAATAACCAGAGAAAATCTGTCTCTTCTCACACTTTTATCTCATTCAGATGTACAAACATCAGTTTATCAGACTTTCCGTGAATAACACAGAGCCTCTCATAGCAGAGAGGCTGAAACAGATGTCCAACACAATTTCATTCAATCTTCTGAGAATAAATCACAATTTCTCCTCTGATTGAAGGACTGGCATAGTCCAGGTGCACTTGAAGATTAAAGGAGCCATGGCCTGCAGTTTTTCCTTGGTCACAGGTTGTAGTGCTTTGAGCTAGATCAGTGGGCAACGATAAAGGGAAGTGTTTGACGGTTTGCTCAGGTCAACAGCCAGGCTCTTGCAGTATGTCAGCATGTTTCCCATCACTGTTCTGCAGTACGCAGAACATCCATCTCCTGAATGCTACCCTGTCTCTGTCTGTCTGCCCTTTGTGCTTTTGTGCTGTGGCCAAGCACGCCCTCCTCGCTGCCTTTGATGTGAGGTGTGCAGGGGAAAAGAAAAGAAATGAAAGAGAGAGAGAGAGAGACAGAGGGCAGACCTTAAACACTTCCAGCTCCTCCAGGATCAGATCTTCATCCAGCGAACGATTGGCTGGCAGGACGATCACCTTCTGCACTGTGCCTTTGTCTAGGGGGGCAGAGAGAGGACACAAATAGGACAGACATTCAAACAACGACATGAGATACACATACACACACCCAAGAAGGCGCAGAGACGTGTGCGGTCAGTGAAATTACAACACGACTTGGAAACCGCCCACGAAAAAAATAAACTCTGAGTCTGTTTTCCCTCGCCCATGTTTGTCTTTGAATTAGGCATGATAGCCTTGACCAGCATCCACGGCGAATTCAGCTGGGACAGGGAGTAAGGGAGGACAAGGGCTCACGGAGAGGGCAGAAAGTAACACGTCCATCATCAGTACCAGCATTTGTCCTGGGAGTTTGAGCAGAGGGGAGAGGAGAAGGCGCCGCGGCATGCAACAGCTCCTGGAAATGACTGATAAGCGTCTCCCACGTCCCAGAGACAAAGCCTCGTCTCCGGCCCGGTCGCGTTAGACGCTTACTGGCTCCCCTTCAAGAATCCAGGCAGGAGAAACAGAACGGGGAGGCTGCCTGATAAACACAAGCAGCTGTGAGAGAGATTCCCTGGGTAGCTCGCTGAATGCAAACATGTGCGCACATGGACACGCACGAGCACAAACACACACACACACACACACACACACAAAGATGGATTGGCTCTTATTCTGTTTAACCCCAAATTTTTCAACATAAAAATTACAGGTTCATATTCTAGACCAGTGATTCCTCCGTAACTGTATTCTCGTCAGGGTGGAAACAGCATTTAGACCTGGAGACGCCGTAGAGACACTAAACCTCTCCATTGAAATCCATGCTAATGGTATTCTTTGAGGGGGGTTGGCATCTCTGGCAGGGTGCAGAAAACTCAAAAAAAACCAAAACATGTTTCACATTCAGTCTTATTTTTCTTAAAATAAGTGAAAAAAAATGCCAATAAAATGAGATAATTCCATTTGTTTCCAGTACAGGGATTTTTTTTTTGTAGCTACTTTTGCATTACCTCGCAATACCTTTGCGTTACCTCGCAATAAGTTTTGCGTTACCTCGCAATACATTTTGCGTTACCTCGCAATACATTTGCATTCCCTCGCAATACTTTTGCAATCCCACTACTCTTGCTCTATTTGTCACTCTTGACATGCAATGCCACGTCATGGATCAGCTCATAGAATTCTACAGTGACATATAGTTTAACTGCATAAAACGACGAGCGGTGACAGCCAATGGGTTAAACGGGCCTGGAGTAGGTGGTCGAGTCTGTTCCCCGTCGGCAGGCTATGTGTTTCCCCTGAACCTGAACCTGAACCTGAACCTGAAATCATTCTCATTCCTATCCCCAACCAGCCGCCTTTTATGATGCTTAATCTGACCCCTACCGTACCACAACCCTAACCAGTTATCTCGGTCTACTCCCGAGTTTTGTAATCTATCCAACCCTGCCAGTTTGGCTGTTGTTTCAGTCCTGTGTGTTCACTTGTGTGAAGACATCTGCCATTTCCTTATTGCTGCATCTAAACTTTTGATTACAGTAACTTACAAGCAAGCACTGTCAATCAGCGGGCTTTGGGTTAGCCCATTAGAAGTTGCGAGGGAATGCAAAAGTATTGCGAGGTAACGCAAAACGTATTGCGAGGGAATGCAAAAGTAGCAACAACAAAAAAAAATCCCCATCATGACCCTTAAGGGGCTCCATATGTTTCAGATTCAACATCTTAAAATATCTTGACAAAATAAAGCAAATCACTAGTATCACGATAAAAATTTAAAAAATCTGGAAACAAGGTCATTTGCAGTAGAACCAAACAAAATGATCTCGCCCCATTGGCAGATTTAAATAAATAAAATCTTTTAAGTTTAAATGACTTCCTGCCTTTCCCTATCTGTGACATGTAGCTGTCAAGTCTCTGTTTTGGACGTTGCGTTTACACCCGCTGTGTAAAAACCCTCTGTTATCTGTTTATCCGCTGACCTGCTGCGGCCACGGGACTCCCCCCTGTAATCATCTGCTCATGAAACGCCGGAATAACGACTCATGAGAGAGGAGGACTGTGTTAACGTGGCTTATTAAAGTGGAGTACCGCTGCTACAGGATGTCATTGTTTCTAACCGGCCCGCCTGGTTCAACAAACAAGAAAACACAAAGTAAAAGAAAGAGTTGGGGTCATTGCGGTGGCGCCATCGCCTTAACAAAGAAGGAATGCTGCCATGTTTTGCATCGCTGAGGCCAACATGCAGGTAACAGGAGAACGAGACTGTGGTCAATATGGTTAGACTCACTTACACTGCAAAAATATATTTATCTTAAAGGAACCAGTAACCTTTCGGGAAATTGGGCCAACTTCCTGAAGATTGTCAGGAAGAAAAAAACTGTCTGTTTTATTACAAGTCATTAGATAAGATAATAACTTTATTGTCCGCTCACACATAAATGTGTCTTGCGCCACATGAAAATTCAAAAGGGCACATAGATCATAAAAGAAAATGTCATAAAAAAAGTCTGTGTGAATCTGTACCTGTGCCCAGGAAGAGGACGTGGTAGTTGCCGTCTGCGGCCATGACCTGATCCACGGCCACGGTGGTGTATTTGTAGTCGGCGTTGGTACGGACCACCAGGGGTCTCCTGCCCACCGGGTAGATGGGGTTGAACATGACCGGATGGTTCCTCGCGAACGTCACCACGTCATCTGGGAACTCCTTGGTCGTCTGAATGTCGGGGGTGAAGGCTCCGCCGGGACACTGGAGACGGAGGGGGGGGTGAGTGTGTGAGAGAGAGAGACACTCATTCTCATATCACGTTCCACTTTTGATTACTGGAACTACAGGCTTTGATCCAACTGAATTAGATTACATTGATTCAACAAATAGGTCACATATCTGGCCTCATGGACCTGAGGGTCTAACAGACAGAAGACATGCATCAGATACAATTTAGGGCAAGAGAATAAAAATGGACCTGAGAATAATGTAGGGCCGCAATGTAGGGCTTTGTGTGTAATTAAAATAACTTTTGCTGTTTGACCTTTGACCTTTATATTCAATGCCAGTCCATGAACCACCCAAAAACTGAACTCACAGTTCCAGGCCGCGGGTACGGGATGCGGCCCTGGAATGCCACCCACTGGAAGTTGGGTCCCTCCCTGTGAGCGAAGGGCCCGTTGAAGACGGTGAGGATGTCGGCCATGTTGTACACGCACACCGCCGATCCTTTAAACACGGAGCTGAGGAAATGAAACGCATACTTTCCATGAA
This sequence comes from Hoplostethus atlanticus, assembly GCA_034670405.1. Lineage (NCBI taxonomy): Eukaryota > Metazoa > Chordata > Actinopteri > Trachichthyiformes > Trachichthyidae > Hoplostethus > Hoplostethus atlanticus. Next base: position 948,379 of record JAXDDX010000013.1, read on the forward strand.
ACACAACAGAGGGGAACCAACATCCACCACCTAGAGACCCGCCCAGTTCAAACATTATACTGCAGGTCCTTCCTAAACCCCGCTGTTTTTTAAGGATGTCCAAGCCATACAATCTGGGTGGAACCATCGCCCAAGTCCAGCGGGGACACCTCCCCTAGCCCCCCTGAAGGATCTGATGTGGTTTGGCCCAGTCATTTAAACCCACACCACGGTAACACATGAAAGAGGCTTTGTTGAAGGGGAACAGAGACGTATCGCGAGGGAGAAACACAGAGCGGAGATAGGAATAACAAAGTGCAGGGAGACCTCAAGGACCTCGCTGTTTGATTTGGCTGGGATCGGCCAGCCAGGCTGCACTACTGTAGCCCGCATATGATCCTGGGCTAACAAGTGGATCAGGAACCTGTGGCTGTGTCACCCTGGGTTAACCAGATGAAACCAATTACAGGAGGAGAGCAGATGGATCAAGTGACCATTCCTTTAAACCTCCAAACTTGCCATGCAAACCCACTGGCTTTGGCTTTCTGTTGACCGTGTGCAATTTAACATGGTCGTCTTGGGTTACCACATCTGGATGATGTATCCCAGCCCATAAAATATCAGAAGTAGTCCAAATATTGGAAAGGGTGTAACATGTTTTAAATTCGTACGTGGAAAGCTTTTCTTGCCTTGATTTGTTATTTCACAAAGAACATAATGTGAAAATAATGGAGAAGCTGAAAGTCCGGAGATGGGTGCACACTTAGAGGTAGGTTAGGAAATAGTTAGTAAGTTATAGTAAGTTTGTTGAATTTTGTAATTACTCTTCATTTCGATTTTTAAATTGACCCAAGCCTCTGCTGCTCTGCTCTGCTGCTGCTCTTCATCCTGATTTGGAAAATGTTTCTCAGTGAGCAGCTTGTGTCTAGATTCCTCTATTGTAAATTAAACAACATAGAATCGGTTTTGACAGGAGAAACTGATTGGAAGAACAACATCTGTATTTTGGCAGGAGAATGATGGCTGATTCCTTCCTCATTCCTGGAACAACGGGACTCCAATGCCATGGATGCTGGAATTTCCTGCAATGAATCCTGTCTGCACCCAAAACCCCGCTGTGATGCATCACTCGGTATTGGTGGAATACATCCAACAATACATATTTCATATCGATGTGTACTCTGAATTTTGCTCTCTTACTTTGGTTCAGCAAAATGGCACTGGTGCACTCTTTCATTGCTTTTTCACTAGGAAAGAACATCAAGGGGAAGGCCACATGGCGAAGACACTGTAATTGATAGTTCGTCGCCTGGATAAGATGTTCGGCACCGAGACACATGACGCCTCTATCCTACAGTCCCTTTGAGCCAAGCCTGCCACCCCTGCTGATAGCCAGTTGGTGATTAGCATTACCCACGAGGGCTGCAGGAATGTTACGGTTGGCTTCACCGCCGCCGCCTTACCTTGTGGACGTGAAGACTCCAAACACCAACAGGCCCTTAGGCAGATCGGCTTCCAGCAAAAACACACTCTCTGAAAGGGAAAACACACATGTGCACACAGAGACAGACGCTTGCTTCAACAAATCCATTATACACCTTATCACCTCATCCCCTGGAGCAAAGACAACCCAAAAAGTAAAGGATGTATGAATTAATAAATGGTCACGTTGACAGATTTACTCTGGCTAACTGAATGGAAAGCAAAGTGTTGTGAGCTGACATCTTTAGTTTTCAGCGCCCAGGTTAAGGCCCTGGGAAGACTCAGCTCATAAACCAATACAAACTGACCACAGACACAGAAAGTGTTATGAACGACTTATGGCCTAACCCAGACAAAACATGGAAAGTGGAAAGTGCTACGGATTGTTTGTGGATGAAGTAATCGCTGTTATGTCCAAAAAGCTTTCAGGAATTACGACAGGTTTCCAGGTCACCAGCCGTGTATTTTTGGACTTATTACCCTGAGCATTGCACGGGTCAACCAACAAATAAAGGATGATGAAGGAAAACCCCCACGTGACAGCAGAGTGGTGTCTTTAGAGCGTCTCCCTCCTTTCACTCACCCAGTTCGTCAAAGTGAGTCTCGGTGCCGTCCTCCTCCAGGACTGAACACACCATCCTGGCCTTCAGGAAGGTGGTCCACTTGTTCACCAGACTGCGCTGGCCTCCGATGTCATTCTGCACACAAAGACAAACGCTTACACATATGAACCCAAAACGACAATACACGCAACATTCATTCATTTGCGCACAGACAGAGGCTTTACCGGACACACTCTGGCCACCATGGTGTGGATGTTTTTAGTGTTGCCACTGTTATCCGTTAGCCTCTCGCGGAAGAAGAAATACAACTTGGCATCGTTGGGGTCCGTCCCATCTGGTATCAGCTGGGCGTCAATGAAGATTGGCTCTGCGTGGAAATGTGGACACACCGTCAATCAGATAACCTTTCACAATTTTCACGAGTAAATACATCAAAATAAACTCATACATTTATGTCATTTGTTTGCTCACCGCTCAGCCACTTGGAGTTGTGCTGGTCAGTCCGCACTGCGTTCCTCTTGGTCAGGCTCCTGAAGATGGCAGCATCTGTCCCCATGAAGTCGATGTACATGCCTGAAAACAGCTCCTGGTCTGGACGGACACACACACACACACACACACACATCAAATTTAATATGCTCCTACAATTTTATAGGCCCTGACAAAAAGCAATCTATTCCCCTTAAGAGCCAATGATACGCTTTACAGTCTCACAGACATTCAACAGAATATCAGTTCAATTTATATCCCTGGCACTGTTTTATCAAGGTAAATGGCGAGCATAAATCGTAACTTGATTAACAGTAGATTTACAGGCTCTGTGTTTGACTCTCAGTGTGCTTCTAACAACCACAGCAGGGCTACGCGTTTTATCATTCCTTTACTCTCACTTCATCCTCCCATCAGTTCCAGGCCATGTGTTTTGGAGGATGTGGGCGTAAGTATAGGGGGAGTTTGAGGGTGTGGGGGTGTGGATGTGGCCCGCGTCCAAGCCGGCCTGAGAGTGTCGACAGCACCCAGACAGCCGCAGAAGGTCCAGCACTGGAGGACGAGGCGATACCGTGCAGATAGAGCCTTTTTCATCGAGCTCAGACACTGGCTTGGATTGTCCTCTGTCTCGGAGTGCTGCATCACAGCTCCTACCGCGTTGCCGCTGACCTTGCCTCTATTTGGCAGGCAGTGGACGCAACACCCCCTTCCCTCCCCATTTTGTCTCTTCCACCAACCCAGCCTTCTGGACACCCTAAGCTCATTGGCTGGCCGGCGAGGCTGCTGCTGACACGGCGATGCTCAGGTGTCAGAAAGCAGAGCTGTTCGTGCAACGGGTTGCTTAAGCCGTGTCAACAGCAACCCAACACTCCCCGACCAATCAGAGTTTTGTGTGTTTGAGTGTGTGTGTGTGAGTGTATGTGTGTATTCAGGTGTTGGGGTTGACAGGAGACAGAAAAACAAACTGAGGGAAACAGGAGGTACGTACTGAGCATGACGGAGACAGTATTCACTTGAGGGATTGAAGGAGCAGCGTCCTTTGCCAGATTCGGTCCTCGAATCAATGTGGAAGACTTGCTCCTGCCAGGAAGGAGAGAGGACGTGAGACATAGACAATAAACATGACAGTATGAGTGTACCAAATGTTCCACAAGGTAGCCCTCCTCAAGTTTCCTCTCCTTTTGGTTTCAACGAGGCACAGAGACAGTCCAGGGCTGTCTACCTTAACTGGCCTGTGTGGGACATTAAAAAGAAAATTCCATCTGGGAGGGGAAGAGGAATTTTCCCGCTAATGTGTTGGAGAGACATTTCTCCATCTTAGGTTGCGTAGCTGCCAAATCCAAAACCCCTCCTTGTGGAGGAGCGGACCGAGGCCTGGAAAGCCTCCTGTCCCGTCCCATTCATTGCTGACCAGTGGTGCTGCAGCTTCCTTGAATGGGGATGCGGTTAATGTCAGTTGAGGACGTTTTTTCCAGGAAAATGTGTCTACTGTCCAAGTGTTGCGAGGTTCTGGAGATGGACTGCTAGGCCCTGACACTAGACCCTCCACTGCAAAAAATACCCATCTTCACAAGTCATTTAATCTTAAAATCATATTTTGAAAAAAACCTTCCAGTGGGGTGAGAACCAAGTGTCTTTTTCTTGATACCAGTGGAGTGGCCGGCCTCATTCTGCCTTGTTTCAACATATTCTAGAAAAGGGAAACTGCACTGAAAATGATCTCACCCCATTGGCACAATTTTTCACTTGCTCTAAGAAAAATACAATTTTAAGACTGAATATGAGACTAAATGACTTGTTAAGACAGACATTTGTTCCAGTGTACCATTCATCATGAGTCTGGGCAGTGGTGACATAATTATAACACACACAAAACCACAAGCGCACTCACACACACATGCACACATAAGTGACCTGGCCCGTCTGGTACAGCCATCCCAGTGACTTCCACAGGCCAGAGGTCTACACTGTGAGCTTGCTGTCAATGTCCTCACTAGAGCAGCTTGTTATACTTCACAGATCCCCTGTCTGGGACACTGACATGTTTGAGCTCAGAGGTTGAAAACAGAGCAGTCTTCCTTTCAAACAAAAACCTTCAAATGACAAAAGGCACCGCAGTGCGGAAAGAGCCTGGTCGGGGGCTCCATGCTTATTAGCATTTGGCAGCCGTCTGCAGGCTGTGGCTAAGTGTTGTTCACTCAGTGAGCACTTTTCTCCTGGAGGGCTTCCCCGCTCTCACTCCCAGAGCTGTGCGGCCGGAGATGAGAGCAGAGTGCCCAGAAAACAGCCCTTCATCCGTCCCTCGCTCTATCATTCCCTTGCCTCCCTCTTATCCTCAGCATCGCTTCTCATCTGGTATCTGAGAGGCTGACGAGCGACGTCATGGCGACTTTTCTCTTTAAGTTATGGCTTCCTTTTACCGCGTGGTGACACTTGTAAAGTCTTAATAGTTTTGTGAAAGAATCTGTGATGTGGACTGTATTGGTTGTCACTCAATTCATACAGTGTTAGGTGGTAATACATAGTAGTAATATTAGTCCCTTTCACTGCAACAAGCACAGGGCCCCCTGTCACTCTTTTCAATCCATCCTTTTTTACACCTTCAAGCTGGGGCTGAGAAAAGTATACATGTAAGGCTAGAGCTTACTAGAGGTCACTGAGCTTGGAGGCAGTGGTAATATTGATAGCAACAAACACTAGCAGCAGTTTATTCTTTGATGAAAAAAGTTTTATTTTCCTCTTTTTTTGTTTGTCTGCATCTTTGCTTCATGCTTTTACTTGAAAGAAAATGTGTCTGTGTTCTCAGGAAAGTCGACCAACAGGCCAATCTTGGTGTATTCCTTCAAGAAGTTGGCTATTTAGTGCAGTGAAGTCATCGCGTGAGCATTTAGGCTGAGCGTACCCACCTCTGGTCTCCGGCCTCTGTTGATGTAGACACAGACAGGACTGTAAGCTCCACTGCCACACATGAACAGATGGGTCCTGTTGAACGGCTGCACCACTCGGATGAAGTTCCCACAGCCATGCTGGAAAAAACACAACCAAACTCACTATCTTTCCAGCTTATCCTTTAATTCAGACTATCTCGACTTTTGCTTATAGAAAAGTATTATCTTTTAGGGTACAGTCATCTGCACTTTTTGAAATATTGAGGTATGAATAACATGGCGTGATTGAGATGTTTTCTTTCAATATGTTTTCATTTCAGCAATGACACATCAGTAATCCTGATACAGGCACAGCAGTGGATGAAATCTGTTTCCGAAGGCTCTGGGATAGAGCCAAGGCGTACGCCAAATCCAGAACTTGTTTATCGCTCTTAAAGTATCCCATTTCCCATGGGTGTAGTAATTCAAACTTATCTCACTTGTTACGAAACGGTTATACAATTACATGCTGCACAATCAAACGAGCCCAGTTCTCTCTGCCCTGGTATTGAGGGCAGTGGAAAAACAGAGTCAGTGCTGTGCATGATATTTCTAGGTAAGGCCGATTACTGAGCTCTCTCCATCTCCGCTTCCACTTCCCGAACTCGGGGAGCAGCAGGAGTGCTGGGCTTTGTGGGTAATTAAGCCTGCAGAGAGGAGCATGCCGAGAGGAGTAGAGGAGAGGAAGGGGTGGAAGGGATAGAGGAGGAGAAAGCTGGAGAGGAGAAGAACAAGTATCCAGGGAACCGTCAGGAACTTGGCCACTGCTGCAGGAACGGCAGCTGCTGCAGCTCAGTCCATGCACAGCTCCACTGAGAGCCATTGCCGAAAAACAACTGCATATCCACCATTGCACGCCCATCTCTGTTATTCCCACCCGCTTTATCTCTCTCTCTCTCTCTTGCTTTCTCTTCTTTTTTATCCCCCATCCATCTGCACCACATTCTCCTTCAACCCTCACACGCCCTTTGGTCTGCCCATATCTAATGTCAGAGCCGTACATGTGAAGCCGTATCCTGTTTTGTTTTCCACTTGTGTTTCCCGTCCATGCACACACACACGCAGCCTTTGTGACTAAATGAACAGCTTTGAGCCTCATGGCCCCCCGAGTTCAAGTGGCGAAGGCACCGAGTTTAAAGTGGAGGCTTTTGAGCGAGGAGCAAACAGACTTAATCAATCTGGTTCTGCGTGAAGAAGGGTTAGCCTATATTTCTCCTCAAATGCCACCCTCCAGCGCAAACAATGTGTGGCCACTCTCCGGTGACCGCAGATTCTATTGGTGGAGTAGCAACAGATCGGGAGGGTAACCATAACAAAGTGATGGAGACTCTGATTCAAGAAATAAAGAAACCCTGCAAAGAATTATGGGAGAGAGAAAACGCAACATGCCGAGGCAGAGAGAGAGAGGTAGCAAAGCAGAGTAGGAAAATGTGACTGAGAAAAGGCAGGAAGAGATTGTATACCGAAACTTAAGGAAGAAAGTGTAAGAGAAAGTGAGCTGGCAGGGTTGCAAATAAGAACGGGATGACAGAAGAAGAGAGAAGGGGCTATTGAACGACTCCACACAGCGATGGCTCACCCAAATATTTGTGGGCGCCTTTCCACAGGAGCCAGGCTGCGACTCCAAGCAGCACAAATCACCCAGTGACTGGAAACAGCTTCTTCCCCACTCCTACAATACCATGTTGTATAAATCCCTGGCTCTGTACCTTGGCTGCTGTCAAGAGGCTGGAGAAATGTTGGCCTATGTCAGAACGAATGGGCAGCGTTGGTGGCAGCGTAATGCTCGTTTGCGGTAACATGTACTGTAACTTTACGTCTTAGGCTTAATTCGTGTAAACAGTTACTTGTGGTAGTTCTTTAAAAATGATTTCAGATGTAATATTCCCCGACAACACAACCGGGCATCTTTCTATTCTATTCTATTCTATTCTGATGGACAGAAACAGAGGCGCCTTTTCTGAAATGACGTTGCGACTCGCAACAAGTACCGCTCAGTTCGGAGTAAGAATCAGGCCAGGTTATGAAATCCTCAGACAGGCACGGCAATGAGCTGTGTCCCATTTGGTTCTTCCATTTGCTTTGATTCTGGTTTATTTTTCTACAGCAGTCTGTGGCCCTCCTCCCACGCCTCGCTCTCATCTCCACAAACAGGGCCGATGCCAGGAGGACTCAGGACCCTCTAGACATCTGCTGCCTGCTGCACATGTGGTTGGACATGGGATACTGACACAAGCGCACAGATGGGAGGGGGGGGGGGGGGAATCCCAGGAGGCACTGTGTTCTGTCCTGAATCCACCTCAAGGAATTGATCGGGGAACTGCTGAAACAAACTCAAGTCATCGTGGCAAATAAATAACTTGGGTTGGACTGATATCAGGACTAGTAGAATAGTAGTAGAATATTGGCCAGCCAGTTATCTATGGGAAGATGAATGGAATTCCATATCAGTCAAAACCCCCAATGGGATCCAGTTCAGGGTTGTGGGAGGCGATGAGTGTCCTTACCGTAGGGTCCTTGCCAGCCATTTGGCATTCCTCTATCTTGCTGGTAGACGCAGGCCAAAACACCTGGTGGAACAAACAGTACAGCAGCTCAATAAGCCACCAGTGGACCACATGTGAACAGCAAAACAGTGAAAGAAAACCAAATACATAGTTAATAAAACAAAGGATGAAAATGGGTTATGTAAAAGTTTTGATCCTCCTTTCAATGTTGAACAATCAGTGATTACAGTCACAGTTGGCGGAAAATACAATGTTTTCGAACTTGGAAGAGGTGCTCAGGAGGTCTATATATATCAGGCAATTTACTTCGGCAAAGTAGGATGTGGCACAGCAACTCCCTGGGGGAACCTAAACGCTTTCCCATCTGTTTATGCTCTCCGTGCCTGTCAATTACTTTGACAACAACTCCTCCGCTGCATGCAGAATCGGAGTTATCAGAGAGCCTCTGAATCCATCTCTGGGGACTGAACCTTTTTAAAGGCTCTTCTGTGTAACTGCAAAACGGCTCTGATCGTGGCAAATGTATAGTAATTTGCATTACATTACACAGATGATAACACCATTATGTGTGCCACGCTTTCAGCCATTAAATACACTGGGAATATTGAATAGTCAATGGCATTTTTTGTGGTGAGAGAAGAGACACCAGATGCTGGCACTGCATCAAAGCACTTTGCATCACATTGACCTCAAATGTATTATTATGAAAATTAGAAAAACGCTAACTCATAATAAGGTGGGCGTGCTGACCTTGAGTGTGCCGTGGGTGATGTTGTTGATGTCCATGGAGAGGACGTAGTCCTTGCAGCCCACGTACATCCTGTCCTGGTCCTCGTCCATCTGCAGGACCCTGTAGTCCATGGCCTTGTCTGACAGGCTGTAGTGTTCAAAGGACTGGGACGCCTGCAGGTCTGAGAGAGACACAGAGGAAAAAGGCTGAGAAAAACACTCTGGGTTGTACATAATGAGTTGGAGTTGCGATTTGCAAGTTTCAAGTTGAACATCAGGGATTGAAAGTCACTGAACATAAATGGCAGATCTTGCAACAATTCATTACTGCATAGGATATCACTGGGTGTTTCACTTAACTCTCGCTGAGTGGATTCAGGGATTACATTGAAGGAGAAATATACTGTATAAAAAGAAGCTTTCCTCCAGAGTCTCCCCAACTCATTAAAAGCGTGTATTGTTCTCTCACATGCAGTAAACATCCTCAGACAGTTATTTTGGGTCCGTTTGTCCCAGAGATAGAGGCCTCTCAACCATACCATCAAAGCCCTTCACTGTCGAAGCCAAACTCATACATATTTATCACTTTTTCAATCTGTACTGAGAGCCGGGGGTGGTGGTGGGGGGAAGAGCAGATCTACACTCTCCATCTCCTCCCCTGCTTTGACCCTCTCTGAGCTCTCTTTGTTTTTCCCCTTCTAATCAACAAACAGGTTGCTTTCCGTCGGTGCCTCGGGCTGAAGTCACATTTCCATTATTGTGCGACATACGCTTTTGTGACCGGGGCCTTTTAACTTGAAGGAGAGTGGCTTTTCTGTGCCACCCCCCTCTCTCTGATCGCAGACATTTTGTTGAGTGCGTTTGCCATGTAAAGCCTGGAGTGTTTAACTTTAAACAAAGACGAGCTAACCACCACAGTCACGGGGCGAGTCGAGCGTTTCCCACGACTCTTCGCTCTCCACGTCCCCCATGTTGAGGTACATCGCCTTATATGGTTAAAGGGTTCAAAGACTTTTCTGAGAGTACGCGGGTATATCTGAACATTGGATCTTCGAAGGAGAGAGCATCTTCTGGCGCCTATAATGACGAACACGCGCACAAAAAAAAGCTTTGTTTTCACCTGACTCAGCAGAAATTAAATTGGAAAAGTGCTCCTGTCAAGCTGGAGGAGCAAGTTTGCTTCTCTTAATAAAGAGAAACTTCTGGACGAGAGATCGCATCAGTCAAAGCTTCAAAGCCGAGGAGATAGCATCATATAGGGTTCTGTGCTGGGGCTGTATTATCCCAGAGTACTGGGAGGTGAGGCTTGCCTCCAAGGGTGAAGGACTCACTAACAGCTAATTAAAAACACACTAGGCTCTAAACCGCTGCCAGAAAAAAAAACGCACTTCTTACATCTTCACTAAACAAGCAGTTGGGGAAGATTCAACAACACTTTCTGGACCACTTTATACCTCGTTTTTTACACTTGGCGGTAAAGCCTTAATTTAACAACCCTGGGGCTCTTGCTTCTGTTTTCCCCAGAGCGCATGGAGCCAGAAGGCACTTATTAACAATGGTTTACACTGGATGGGCTGACTTTGGAAATTGCAGATTGGAGTTTTAGTTATTCAAATATTTCTCAGAGGCAGAAATTATCTTAAAGCCTCAGGCAACTTAAAAATGAAATAGTAAAAATGAATATATGATATCAAAGTTTAGTGTCTAATTAAGCATCCACAAAAATCTGAGTGAAAATAAACTTTCAGAAATATTAGAAAACCTAGTTCAAAAACAGCTCATTTAGCTGTTTAGACCATTTCTCAGGACTGTGTAGGCGTGTCAGATCAGGATTTGATTGACATCCTGACACAGATGGATAGCTCCGCCCATGTCAAACTGTCAAGCTGTTGCACCTGTTGGGGGAGGGACAACTGACGTGCATTTTTTAATGATTGGATTAAAGAATTCTCTGTGTCATAAATCTCAGAAAATACCACGCCCAATTCAACCCCACTGTTCTGAACCCCCCACTCATTTGAACTAGGTTTTCTAATATTTCTGAACGTTTATTTTCACTCAGATTTTTGTGGATGCTTAATTAGACACTAAACTTTGATATCATATATTAATTTTTACAATTTCAATCCAAGTTGCCTGAGGCTTTAACGTTAGCCTGAAGCTCAGTGAAAAAGAGGTAAGAGAGGAGCTAGCTGATATTATGAAGCCTAGCACTAGCCGTACAAAGGTATTTAGGCTAGTCAGTTAGCCTAGCTGACCTTCCAAGTTCAAACTAACTATACTAGCCTGTAGCTATCTAGGTAAGCTAGTTAGCTAGTCTGCTGACCTTCCAGGGTCATGAATTAATGAAACAAACAAGTCATTGCCTTATATATTTTTATTTAGATTTTGACCTTCTTTGCCATTCAAGTTTGCCAATTCGATAATTTGCTCTCTAAAAAAACGGTGGTTCTTTGGCTCCGCCCAGTGGATTTCATCTCAACCAATATGACTATTTCTGCCTCCAGAGCAGCTCTGCCTCCAAGAAGTAATTGCAAAACTGAAAGCCCAATCTGGTTGCAAATTCCCCTGCTGTTAATCCACTGCCACATCACGATGCACTTCTGTTTTCTCTCTCTTTTTGACAGCGTCCCTCCAGAACATTCCGCGAGGGGAACAAATTGTTCAGAGGGGTGTGGTGCGTGGTGAAATAACCGTTTATATTATGGTGAACTCTGTATTGTTTTCTCAGTTGGGGAAAAAGGAGACTTTCATGTTCCCTCGTGAGGGTGGAAGGCCTCTAACCCCGGTGCTGAGACGGGACACAGCAGGGGTGTGTCACATGGACCCCCTCTAACAACCCAGTTTATTCACCGCCTGCCCTCTGGAGCCTGCGCATACCATCGGATCCAGTATCTTCTCCGATCCCACACAAACATGAGTCATGCCTGCACTGCCACGGTGCTGCAGACCGACATCAAAAGTTTACATTACCAGATGGCGCACCTGCTCTGTCAAAGAGCTCAAGAATTGTCAAGGTTCTTCACAGTCATACAATACATCCATTGGGGAATACAACTGTATACAAAACAAATGCCAACTCATGATCTACCCATGAGGTCTTATTACATTGGGGTATGGCTGCAACTAGTGTTTTGTGTGTGTGTGTGTGTGTGTGTGTCCTCCAATATGTTCCCTCAGTGGCATCTTATCAAACCATCTGTTTTTTAACAACACTCCCTAACAGCTCCATCTTATAACGTGTCACACAGTAATACTTGCTCCTGCTACACATAAATCCTTGGAGTGAAAATCAATTATTTGCTTTTGTAACAATAACCGAGGGAGACAATTTGTTGAAACACAAAAGAGAAACTGGAGCTTTAGTATTTACAAAGATGAATAAATCCACTGGCTCATAATATCCTCCGATCGCATGTGATCCGTTAGTCATGAGTTTAGAAGCGTCCCTCCTAGTTGAGATCACGAAACTCCCGAGAGGGAAGAGTGTCAAGAGTGTTTGTGGACATCATTACTCAAACATTGTTGTGGATGGTGTGGTTTGCGGTGCGAATTCAGCGTGGTGATGATGCTAGGCCTGGCCGGCTCTGGGTAAGAAGCAGGGCCTGTGCTATTTGGGATGACATTCCTTGGAATGATACAAATGTGAGGACCGCGCCCTCGACAGGTTGGCACGCCGAATACGCTGAGCTTACGTCAGTGGTGAAATGTGTTGTTTTGCCACCGCTGGGAGGACGAAAACATGTCTGCTGTCCTCATTGCAGCCATGGGTGAGAGAGAGAGAGAGAGAGAGAGAGAGAGAGAGAGAGAGAGAAACAGGAAGTAAGGGTTGAGCATTGCTGGTGGGAGGATTTTCTATTATGTATGAGGGCAGGTGGGTCTTCCAGCTCCCTGTAGACCTCACAGCATCACCCAACGTCTTTCCTTTGACTTTGGGCTTTGACCCATGCAGCCCCCAGTGGTTAGGTGGTGGACCACGGTGTTACAACCCATAATGATCCATGCAGTGGACGGTGGGGTCAGCGGATACGCCAAGGTGGCAACCTGGAGAGCTAAGACTCTCACTCCCTTTGAAGTGATGTATTTGTTTGAACTGGTCAAGCGGAAGCAGCACAAAAGCCTTTTGTCAGGGCGGAGACGCCGCAGGGGTCATTCAATATTAAACAGCAGGGTTGCGGTCTTTGCTACACTGCCGCAGAGCAGGTGGCACTGGTATCTAATCTCAAATCAGAAAAACATGCCTCACATGTGGGAAGAGCAGCTGCAATGCAATTTCATAAAAGAGAGCGAGACGATTTGTGTCAGATTTGCAGCAGAAGGTCAATGATAGAAATGGTGTGTCAATCGATCCACGGCTGACAGCCTTTTCTCCTATTCCACAATAAAGGGCCAAGACAGCAGACTGTACTATGTGCTTTTTGTTTTTTCTGTTAATACAAGCTCTACAGAGAAAGTATCTACAGTAACTACAGGCTCTGATCATTACCCTGTGTTCTGTAAACTGTAAGAGAATTGATCGTTCAAGGACACCAGCCGTGGTGTAATAACCCAGAGATGCAAGAAGCTACCAAGTCCCACGGAGTAAAAAAAAGAACACTCCCTTTTATGTGAATGTGGTGAACAGCCAAGTGGAAATAGAAAGAAATGTGGGCATTGCGAAGGCACTTGTCATTGTGCCCCTGTTGGTTTGGCAGCAATTAAAGTGGAGAGGAGATTGCAGTGTTCACTTTGCTGTTTCTGGGATGAGAGAGGGGAATTGCCCATTGCTGTTGTGATTATATAGCCAGGAGGGGAAAGGCGACACCACAAGGAAGCTTCCCTCAGGTTTCTATCCCATAACCCTTTGTGACAGACTATAGGCCTCCAAAATTGTTTGTCCGATCAAGTAAGGTTCAGCAGTAAACAAAAAGCTGCCACGGTTTTGGTTAGGTATCTCCATACAAGGCGCAGTTCATCGTAATGCAGGATCATAAAAAAAACAAAACTGCCTGAGCTGGGTGGCCCGGGGATTCAAGCTGTCAATCTTTTCCTACAAGATCTCCGATGGGACACAGCGAGATGTGGCAGAACCAGAAATTACACTGTGTGGCATCATGATTTATTTTGAAGGGAAATGTGACGCGAGAGAAGTGGTTGAGACTGAATACCACAGTAGGTCAGTTCGTACATTTCCAGTTTGCCATCTACAGATTTCTAGACAGTTTACTAGCATAAGGACACAAAGAGGTGATAAACCACCACGGTGCGACAATATGGGATTATCTTGTCCACACGGTGTGGAACATCAGCTTATCCCCTGGGGAGCAGAGACGAACAGGGTTAACTAAGTTGACTGGGTGTGTGTGGAGTATTTTGTCTTTTCGCTCAACGATCAGTGTCTGAACGCAAGCCAGCGGGTCTCTGCACCCCATTAACACTTCAGGGATGGGCGGCGGGCCAATTACAAACCAGTCTTTGTGTCTCCCATGCAAATCGACCCTGTCAATTGGCTCGCTACCTGAAAGGGCAGCATGAATAAATCAACTCCATGCTAATGCTCGCTCTCCATTCACAGCGAGGAGGACCTGCTCTGCGGTTGTCAGGGGCAGCCAGTGGGAGGACCCCAATCACTCGCCTCGATAAATATTGAAGCAGGAGCTTAGACCGCCAGCCCCCCCCCCCCCTCGCAATTCATCTCTCCGCACAAGATGGAGTGGGTTTCATCCCAGAGGCCGGACTTCAACCCCTCTCCCAGATACCACTGCTCTTTGTCCGGACAATGCCAAGAGCTCCTGGGTTGAGTTCTGGATGGCTGCACTTACCTAATACAGTGTTGGTCCACTCACACATACTGCGCCAGTGAAAGACTTTATCCTGGCAACTGACAGAATCCCCCTAGAGACAGAAAATGGCATTAGCCCAAACGGGGGAAGTCTGTCCATTCACGTCGGGGACTTAGCCCAGCGGTATACAATAATGACGGATGGTGTATTTCCAGATATGGCAGAGGGGAAGTTGAGGTGTCAGTCGCCAGTGCGAGGAGCTTCTCTGTTTCGCTACCCTGTCCAGAGACCACCCAGGACTTTCTGTGCCTGGCTGACAGAGTCGTCCGATTGTCTATCCAACAGACATACTCGGCATTCCCGGGCGGGCTTGCACTGAGCGCTCACTCACCACGCAAACATCAACAGCACATGCTTCTGCACAGACTTACTGTACTGCAAATGCTCGTCACGGACAGAAGTCGCTGCCTGGCTTTGGAGTGGGAAAGACTCTCTATCTACTGCATCTCATTCATTTTCCTGCAACGGTCTGTCGCCCATTATCTATATCCAGACATTTGTAATGGGAATCATATGGCCGCGTGGGATGCCTAAGCTCTTATGTATGCCTTCTCTCACATTGACTTCCCAAAGCAGACACTATATCTAAATATGACATGTGAGCGTAGAGTATACTTTCTCCCTGAGCTGTGTGTGTGTGTGTGTGTGTGTGACTGAGACAGGGTGATGTTATCCAGCACCAACGTCAACTGCAGGCTTCATTGCATCGCTGACTTGCTAAGGTGTTAGCTACTATTCCCTGCAGGGAGTTGAAACCCGAGATGCTAACCTGACCGTCAAGCTAGCCCGCCAGCGGCTAGTTCGCGTTCCCAGTGCCCTAATTAGCATCCGGCCTCCCCTTCACCTGTCACGGGCAGTCAGTACTCCCTTACCCACCCGCTACCCTCGGCCTCTCGGGCAACCGAGCCGTGACATCTCACCTGCCCACACCGGGAGCCTCTTGTAACCTCTCACCTCCGGCGGCCGGTAAATCACTGTGTTTTTACTGTCAGTGTGGCTACAGGGAGGCTGGCGGAGGCTCTCAGGTCCAGGGGAGGCTGGCAGGAAATATGGGTCAGAGGATTCTCAGAGTGGATGGATTTACTAGTCATGGGGGGGAAAGGGGAAATGCTCGACCAGGTGGGACTCCTCTGCCATGTTTGAGGCTTGACGTTTTGTCATGTTAAAAAGACTAAACTTCCTCAGTTAGGCATCGTGACGTCGCCGAGGTCGAGAAGTCGTTTCTGTGGCGTTGAGTGAAGGTAAGGATTAACGGTAAAGATAACAATGCCAAATGCACCTGAAATTCTCGCAGATGTCTGTAGGGTCTTAAGGAAGAATATTTATATCCTCTTTTTGATCCAGGTGCTTAAAGAAATTAGATTTTCATTTAATTTCAACTCATTAAATATGTTTGGAAAAGGAAAAGGAATCTATTTAAAGCCTTATTTCAATGATAATTTCCCCCTCCATGACTTAAAGTTTTGATCAGCCGAAGGATAAGGCCAGTATGAGAGAAGTTACTGAACAATCTAACAACATAAAATTGGAAAAGACACTATGCTGCAGAGGAAAAAAAAACTTAAAACACATCTTCATAAGAAAATGTAATAGATCTATGATAAAGTAAAGCTCTGGCTAAAGGAATTTCAATTTGACCTCGTCTGTCCTTGGTAAGACACTGTCTTTGTTCATATTGATGGTCATTGATTACCTTTCAACATGTTGTGGAGGAGGAATAATAAAACATTCAACAGGGGTGGCAAGGTCAGACGCAGGAATGGCAAAACACAGGCAGACAGGCAGAGAAAGGCAGGCTGACAGAGGACCTGTCAAACATCTCACACACTGTGCAGCACGGGGACTTTCAGCGGAGAATGTCCTTGTTGTAACTCAGTCAATTAGCGGGACGTCCTGTGGGAGAGACGTCTGGAGGGGAAAACGCACATATAAACACATGTATATTAAGATATAAAGCAAACTCTAATGCATGCATGCACTGCATACACACAGGCAATATACAGACAGACAGACACACACACACACACACACACACACACACACAGTCAGCCCAGCTATTTGCTTGTCTCTGTATTCCCCTGCCGACAGACTTGACAGGTCCCTGGTTTGCACTGCCAGGAATTCCCCACAATCATGGAGCATCACTGATTTTTACTTCAAAGGCTTTATTGTGTTTACCAGTGGAAAATGGAGATGCATCAACCAAAGTGCAGGTCTAATGTAAAACAGAGACAGGATGCTTTGTTACACTAGAATTACCGAATTACTTCTGAACATGAAAGCACAGACACAGACATGATTGCCCACGTTTGGCCGCTTGTCAGCGTTTCCCTTTGACCCCCGTGATCTCTGACCATGTGCTGACCCCAAAAGGGTTACTGCATGCTGTTGCCAGTGCAGGTCTGGTGTATGGGCAACCGGATGGATGTTCAGTTAAAGTGCCATACAAAGGAAAATCCCCCCCAAGAGCTGCAAAAGGTGATTCATCATCAACTACTAAGCCTCTGGCTGGAGAAGGCCTTGTACATCAAAACACCATATAAGAGGTGAATGTAAAATTGGCTGAGGCTACCTAGTGTTTATACTGCAACTGATCTCTTCTCAAAGGAATTCAGAAAATATGTTACAGTGGTAATGATTACAGTGGTCTAAGTAAGGATAATACAATACTGGGCTGAAGTCTCAAAAGGGTCAAATGTTTTTTGGCAGTCTTCAGGTATCTGAAATATCCGCTTAATGCAGCCTTTGTTCACAGGGCAGGCAAACCGCATAGTTTTAATGGTGATACAGCGGAAAGTTTTGACACCAAAATGTAATCACCTCTAAGGAATGTGCATCCAACCACTTACCACGAGCAAACACACACTCTCTTTCTCTGACCTGCCTACACACCCAAACACACACCCACACACCAACACACACACACATGCAACACAATTTACAATACTCCTTTACACACACGCCTGCAATCCCACACCGTTAAGTAAACATCCTCAACAGCTTGACGTCCACCCTACGGTGTACGGACAGCACCCATCCCGTATGAAGGATGAGGGGTGAGTGGAGGTTGTAATGAGGCATGATAAAAGCGAGGAGTAATCTGTGGAAGCGCGGGGAGCCGACGCATCCGTCCTCCGGGACCGGGGCAGAAGCAGAAGCAGAGACGCCCCCGCCCCCAACCGGGTTCCTGATCTTCCACGGCTGGTTCGGTTCAGGGTTGTTTTTGGCTCAGAACAAGACCCTCGTGCCTCATAGCCGGAGCGAAGGGAGGGCTCATTAACCTACACACACCATCTTAATCAATCTCTCGTACGTCTCAACTGTGGCTCAGCCAGGCTCAGCCAGGCTCCGGGCCAGACGCAGAGGCTCACACCGGCACAAAGACACGCAAACTTGCGGGCGAAACATCTACAGTACGCACGCACACACACACCCTTTCAAATAAACATCCTTCACGGTTTGACATCCACACTGTGTATTTCTAAGTTAATACTGTATTGAATACTGGAGGTTTGCCAGAACAGGGTGAGACCACTGATGAGGTGAAATGATCCTGATCGTAAACACAGTCCACTGCCCAAACTGCCAACCGGTGGGGTAAATGAGGCTGAATACTTTGATCCCACCATTCGTGGAATGGCATTTTGGCAGCGGTTAGCTGTAATACAGTAGCAGCGCCAATGCCTAATCAGTAGAATATTGCATGTGCTGTTGTTCTTTCTAAGTGAGCCTGTTTCGAGCCGTACCCTCCTAACAGAGGGCAGGTTGTTTGGAAACGGTAATACCACACAATAATAAGCATAGGCCAATGCGTGAACAGAAGTATATTAAATGTCCTGTTATTCTCTCTCAGCAAGTATTACACTATTTTAAACAACCCACCCCCCCCTCCTGGTAAACCAACCCTGTGAGCTGTGTAACAATGTCTAAAATTAACAAATTAACAGCAGACAGCGTTAATCCTGTCTGTCACCTCACAGAGAAACACAACACGTCACCGCAGCTGTGCAAAGGTAGCGCTTGTAGTTGTTGATTTGACCCTCTACTACTTCAGTCATATAATACATAGATAAAGGATAGTATGAGATGACTTAATATATCAAGACAGTGTATAGAATAGGGGCTATGAAGCACGTCAAAAGTGTCACTTTTATTTTTGACTAAAATCTGCCACCGAATCTATCTAATCTAGAATTGCTATTAGTTTCTGTCATAAAATTGTCAATAAATTTGCAGATATGAAAAATGGAAAAATATGTCTTTCATCGGGTTTACAATTAAAATGTGGTGAGATGTTGCACAGGGTTGTGGTTTCTTGTTACATCAGAGAGAAATGACACTGCACACAGCAAAAACACTCACTTGACTGACTAGGAACTGTACATGGATCAATCAAAATATTCAAAGTGAGGGCTGTGATTTGTCTTTTGGGGGTCGGTCTCATTGAAAGTTGCTACAATACACTTTGATGCACGAACTGCAGTCAGGTTTCTCCTTCCTCCTCTATGTCTTCAGGATTTGTCTGTGTATTATCTGAGGAGTGGAGGAGAATGGCGGTGTTTAGTATTTGGGTTAGCTGCATTCTCAGGCAGCATTTCTCACTGTTTATTATGTGGTTTTAGTTGCCGTCTCGCCGCATTCGCCTCTGGAAGACAAGAGTAAGCAGTGTAAGGGAGAGAGGAATGCCAGCGACAGCAACTTCTCTGCACGACGTGAGCTCACACTGCGAGTCCCGTGAACCTGCCTTACCCCTGGATAGGATTTCAGCGGCGACACAAGGAGAAAGAGGAGGCGGGTATCCTGGCGTCCAGCTCCATATGCAACACTAGCGTCCTCACTCACTGTTTTTTTTTCTCTCAAGACCTTGGTTTGGTTAGTTCCAGCCCATAATAATAAAGAGGTCCTTACATCTGGGAGCAGCAGAACCCGGCCATCAGGACTGACCCTTCAGTCACCCAGCAGGTGCCAAAACTGCACCTTCTTCCCCTCCAGGCCCTTTATTCTTCTAGTCTCTCCTCCACCTCTCTTCATTCATCTTTCTGACTCCAGGGGCCCATGCACCCTGACTTCCAGACCGGTGTTTATGGGAGAGAAGAGCCTCCACCTTGGGCCTAAGAGTCTCGGCAGCCTCCCTACATCTGGCGCTCCCCCTGTGGTGAACTACCTCTAATAGCCAGGGTGGAAACATGAACCTTCCTCAATTCAAAATGATTCCTCACTGACAAACAAAAGGTGACTTCAATCACGGCCCCCTGGTGTTTCAGCTGTGGTGCTGAGTGTAGCTATCTAAATCATAGGTGGGGTGTAACCCACAAAGTCGGCTGTCCTTGAAACGTCCTTCCGCTCTGCAGCGATTCATCCGCTGCTCTTCTGGCACAATAAAAAACACATTTCTATCACCATAATGATCAACACCCATTAGCTATGAGGTCTCCAGCCTATTAAAAATAGAGTCCCACTGCAGTAACCCAAAGACAAACAGTTTAACTGCTAATGGCACTCCATTTATGGTGCTCTCTGCAGCAAAACAAAACTATAGTAGGTAATACAAGTCCAATCAAAGCAGTACCTGGAAAAGGAATTGAGCATTCCAGGATTATAGCGTTGGCTCATTTTCAGCATGACCACCTCTGATCTTTTAAAGTCGACCATTTGGAAACACCGGGGAGCGAGTAAACAATGTGATTTGAGTGTTGAAAACCACAGATAGCGATGGTATACTGTACGATTTTTCCTTTTTCAAAGCCCACAGTAGAGCAGAGGCAGCCTGGGCCCTGTCTGTAGGCCAGCTCACTGTCTCCTACAGCTGGAATAACAGAGAATGAAGTGATAAACCCTGAGAGAATGGACGGAAAAGAGAAACAGAAGATGAGTATGACAGAATGATAAAAGGAAAGAGTGAGACTGAAGATGAGGAAAGGGGTATGTGGGCGAATTTAGTTAACGTCTGAGAGAGAATGCAAGTTGTGATAGGCAGAAGGAAAGACAGCGACACGACATCTGCTGTAGCCTCGTGCTAGAAGGCTTTTTACTGTGTGACCACTGAAATATTGCTGACGGACAGCCTCAGCTGCACTCAGCTGCCTAATCCACAGCTAGAGGTAGTGAAAGGTGATCAAACATCCCCTCCAGCCCCTGCTAAAAGGTTACACAGCTCGCTCAGCCCAGCCCATCGGCAGCACGCACACACACACACACACACACACACACACACACACACTACACTGGCTTACCCACACACTCTCAGTTCAAGGGAACATCAAAAATTCATATCATCTATGTCAAAGAAATTAAATAAAACAAGAGAATCAAAACCAGAGGCAGCAACAATGCCCACAGGCCTCCGAGCACCGAGCGGTCTGATTAAAGTTTAACCAGCTCCAGACTCAGGGTAGTCCCGACATGCCGTGCCACCTCACGCTGAGGTACGATGCGCAGCAGGACAATGGAAGGATCACCTACCTGGAATGCAACTCCCAGGCGTGACCCCGGACAGTGAGTGTGTGTGTGTGTGTGTGTGTGTGTGTGTGTGTGTGGAAACTTTTCAAAGAAGGAATCTAACATTAATCTGCAAGACGGCATAGTTGCGCAAGATCTGCAAAGTCCAGGTAAGCCGTATATTGCTCCATGATGGTATTCCCAGTGTGGCCCCTGGCATCTCGTCATTATCAACCATTTGTTCTGCATTAACACACTAAACAAATGGCATCACTCCACAATCTCATTACAGCTGCAGCAAAACACAAATGAGACAAAGGCCAGTTGATGCTTTGCATGCATTGCGTGTGCATGTGTGTGTTTTGGGATTTTGTGAGTGTTTTCTTTTTTACCTTCAAAAGAAAGGACGACTCTTGGCAGGGGCTGAGGCAGGCTGCAGACGCCGGTGAAGAGGAAGGAGAAAGCCAGGAGGGACAGCGCCATAACTGACACCAGAGGTGGCCTGGCCAACCCCTCCGGCCAGCCCATGAATGCACCGCTCAGGAAGCACACCCAGTCACGATGCCTGTGGGGGGATTACACAACGTTATCCAGAGACAAACAGCACTAGCATCAAAGAAGGTGAGTGGATCTATAGGGGCTGAAGCCTTGTTCCCGGACATCATGACAACAGGACATTCAGTCAATCCCTCTAGGCATGTCCTGTCTGCCTTTCAAGTGGTAATCCTCAAGATGTTTTTTTTTTTTTTTTTTTCTCCATCTTTGTCTCTCAGCCTCATTACTGTGGTGTTTCTGCACTGCCCTTCCCAGAGATCACCTGTCAATCAAACAGTGTGCCCAGTACTGTGACGTCTTTCTCCTTGGATTTTCTGTTGATAGAGTTTGAGTTTCTGTAGGTGGCGCTCTTTTCTTTGTCTGTTCAACCGTGGCGGTTATCGCTGCTCATGCTAACTACCCAGTTCTTCTATTTCCCAACAAACTGCTGCTGCTGGAAACATTAAATGCATCACTTCCTGTGCAAAATCCAGAGGTTTCGTTCCTGGATAAGTCCTATCCGGTGTTTCAAAGAGCAGATGTGAAAGCTTTCATGAAATGGGTATCGGCTGAATCAGTATTGTGTTAGGTGACATTTATTTTACTTTCCTATTTTACTTTATTTTTGTTTCAATTAAATACAATACCATTTGTTAATTATGTTTGCAATTATTATCAGTCTGGTCAATCCAGCAATGCCGACTCACAAACTCAGCAATAGAAGCAACGCTGAACGAAACACAGATCAGAGCAAAACATGTTGGTTAAGTTCCATCACTTACTATATCCTGGCAGATGTATCTCTCTTAAATATGGATGAGATAAATCTGCACAAAAGAGCTGCCAGAGAAACACTCTCCTCAGCCTCCTCTCGCTTGCTTTCCATTACAGGACAAGAGAAGCTCAATTATTGATAAAGACAGGTACTGCCCGGGGGCGCTACCTCCTGCGTTGAGAATCTCCTGTGCAAATTGGCTGCAATATAACCTATGTTGTCCAATACTACATTGCACTAGATATAAAAATGGCCTTTTACTTGTGAAGGTGGAAAGGAGAAAAGAATGTCTATACAAGAGGACAGATCTCATGGCTTATAGATGAGCAATAAAACATTGATGGCCACGAGAAAAGCTGTGTGGTTGCTATGAAACTTTCAATTTGGGATGTAGGGTACAAAAAGGTTGGGTTGTGTGTGTGTGTGTGTGGTGGACCAAGGCATGAATGATATATCACTGAGGTGAAATTCTACCATTCAGATCATGTGTGTGCAGGAGGACAGCATATGGAAAACTGCAGCAGAGTGAGATCTCTTTGGCTCCACTTGAGAGAAACAAAACAGCATGGCTTGCTTATCCAGACGGCCCCGGCCCTGGGCCCTCAGCTACAGCCCTTAACCCCCTGCATCATCCACACACACACACACACACCCTTTCCCAAGTCAGCCCCATACTTGACTTCAGCCTTCAGCCCTCCAGCTCCGACCCTGTCTCAAGAGTTCACCCCTAGTTCTGCTCTAGCTTCAGTCGTCCACCCTTTAAACTGCTCAACGTCCACATCCGCCCCTCCCTGGTCAGAGAGATCTTGGGTGATCTGCCAGGGAGAGGCTCTTTGCTCTGGCCTGGAAACGTCGGTCTCACAGCTGCTAAAGTCATCGCCGAGGGGGTCAGGGGTTTGTAAGGCTGAGATAGCAGACAGGCATGACACCCCGCCAGGTCAGGATTAGACACTTCAGAAACACCCTGCTGATACCACGACTGCACCGAATACATGAATGACCTGAACCCAAACTGCCTTGGCATGGCACCGCGATGCGTGCCTGGATTAATTGCTCTCTCGATAAGTGATGCATTCTACTTTTTTTTTGCAGCCATGAGCAAAAATAATAAATGCTCACATTAATTTGTCTCGCCGAGCCCCGCGCAGGCCAGAAATACCAGCAGAGCCGGCGCTGCCAGGAATCTCAGCGATGACAATTAAATGTCTCCACAAAGGAGGTCAGTTTGAGTGAGCGGAGCGATATATTTTCAGAGGGGTGTAATGATAATTGAGTGTATTGTGTGTTCCTTGGCTGACTGACTAATGAATTTTCCATCTCGACGTTTCAATATTGATGAGAGTATGAAAATGTATTGTTTTTCTTCAGCTTCCAAGAGCGGTCTGTGTTTGTTTGCTTCCCATCAGCAAATTAGAGTGATTACATTTGAGAAATCGAGGGAGAAAGTCTTCCCATCTGGATTACGGTTCGCTAGGTTTATCCGTTCGGTCTTTTCTGATTCTTTGTCCGTGCATTTATTTGACTTTCCTTCTAGAAAAAGACAAGCCACATCTTTATTGAATCACATGAATCACACCGGTGGATGTGTGTGACTCGGGTAACATCACTAAAAATGGATGTTGGGCAAGATAATCCTGGCCGGAGTAAGGAAGCGCTGTATCTATAGACTGGTTACACTCCCAGCCCTGCGTTCTGACGGGACGGTTAGTGTTCACACCACACCCTGTCACTCATCGGTCAGCAGCTCTGTTACAGCCACACACACACACAGACACACACACGACTAACACACACTCATAGCTAAGAAAGATATATTCTGCTTTAGGCCTGCTATATAAAATAAGGTGTGGATCTTCTTAACCAGCATTCAAACATTTGATTCCTTCCAGACTTTCTTTAAACTCATAAAAAATAGTTTTATATGGTACCAGACAATTTTTCATTAGGCTTATACCACAACAAAACACTTTTTGGTGCTATAAAGAACACTTGAATACATGTTTTATAGCACCATGCTAAAATAACTGATCAGCAGTATTAAAGGAACTTTTTAAGAACTGCACTGGATCCTTTAATCTGATTTGCCAGTGTTTTATTTTAACAAATAAGAGGGTTTTTGAGTCATTACCACTACCCTAACTGGACAACCCTTGAAGGACCCTCCTTTTCTGTGTGGATAAGCTTTAGGACAACGCAGCAACTGCAACAAAGCCCTGATTCACACTTTAGACATGCTCAGAGAAATAAAAAAAACCATGTATCATCAGGCAGACATTCATAAAAAACACACACTGGTGCTCGTGTTTAAAATAGGTGACGCCCCTTCAGGGAAATAAAGCAGCAGAAAGTAGTCTGGTGTGTTAATCAAGACTGAGAGGAAGTAGCAGCAAGTGAAATGTGACTGATGTGTTTGCCTCCAGCCGTTCTGATCTCATGGATTCTGCACCTGTTAGCCTCCTGCCTGCCACCTTCTCTCTCCATCCGTTGCGTTGATCCCCTCTATTACAGCAGGCAGGCAGGCTCGCTATACCTACAGAGGCAGGACCCCCGCAGAGACTGGTCCCCGGTCCCGGACTCACCTTATGGGGGGTGTTTTTTTCCCTCCGGCGCTGGTCCCAGTCCAGCAACCCGGGTATCAAACAAACCCCGGGCCTGATTTATCCCCTTCCAAACACTTTGGTCCCAGCCTCGGGCAGGTCCTCTGGTGACTCTGGTGAGGGAAAATGCTGCTATTCCATCTAACTGCCCACAGGACAGGCTTGACTGAGAGAGTAAAAGAGAGAGAGGGGAGAGGAGAGAGGGAGGAGAGCGAAAAGAGAGAGGGCTGGTGTCCTATTACAGACTCCCTACTGAAGTCCCCCTCCTCCTCCTGTTCCTCCCCAACCCCTCCCTTCCACCATCTCTCCCTCTCTCTCTCACCTCCCTCCCGCCCTGTCCTCCGCTAACTAGACAGCAGACGGATCACTTAAAACATGTGCAGATCAAACATCAGCGAGGTGGAGGGCTAATACCTCACATAGACACACAGGCAGAGAGCCAAGAGTGAGAGAGAGAGGGAGAGAGAGAGAGAGAGAGAGAGAGAGAGAGAGAGAGAGAGAGAGAGAGAGAGAGAGAGGCTAGACTAGTAAGGTCAGAGACATTCAATACCCCCTCCAAACAAATCTCATTTACCTTCAATGATATGAATTCACTCAAACAGGCATTTTCCATTTCAACCACATATTAAATGTCGTTTTTTTCCACAATGATAAATCAGCTTGCAAGTAATGCGCTGGAACCACTTTAACGACCACACAACATATTTCAAACTACGCTAAGAAATTATAGCTCAGATACGGAGTTTAATTCTAAAAATGATGAAAAAGTGAAAACAAACTCACTGATTTATTATTTTTCTCCCCCGAACGGCTCGTACACGTTCAAATTCTTCTTCCTTTTAATGTTGCCTCGCCCCAGAAGTTATGGATTTCATCAACAGTTTATAAAGCAAGGAAAAGTCTATACTGTAGGACAGGCTTCATCCAATGTGGTCAGCCTTAAGAGAGATGTTTATATGTCAGAGTCAGAGGGCCACGCTTCATTTCCAACCAGGAGCACGCAAACCCCCCGTGTAGAGAACATATCATATTCAGCCTTAGCAAAAAAACAAACCCTACACTAAACGCAACGGCTCTTTAAATGGGGTCAATAGATGCTGGCTCAGCAAACGCTATGTAATCCATGCCAAAAGCTGCATGGACTCAAAAGCTTTTATTTTCCACTAAATATCACAAACCTCAAGATGTGTTGTGTGTTATGGCATCACTTTGTTTGTACATTTGCAATGCCAGACCCAAACCGGAGGCGTCTTGAAAGTCAGGAGTCAGGGGCCTTGAAAAGCTTGGCCATGTCTCTTGGATGAATGAATGATATGTGTTACCGCATGTTATCCACTAGCCACATGCATTACTTTATTTCAATACACAGCGCCAGAAGGGGTAAAAATATGCCCAGTTTGCATTTCCATGAATGGGCACATTTGTGTAGCTCATGTCACTTTACTGCACGTATAAGACAGGAAGTAGTAGCACCAGAGAGTAGAGTAAGAGAGTTTGTGATTCATGTGTCTGATACGAGAGAAAAAGAGATAGAGAAAGAGAGAAAAGGTGTCTAAAATGTGGGAGGATTTGCTGGCAGCTGAGACAGAGGGAAATAATTACCCCGGTCCTTGACAGGCGGGGCTGATTTACGCCTCTCCAATTAAACTGTCAGGATGGCCCAGCCGGGCGGCACAGGCTTTTCATTGGCCTGTAAAGCCTTGTGTGCTCCTCGCCGGTGGAGAACAGGGAGGAAAGGTGGGTGAGAGAGAAAGAGAGAGAGAGAGAGAGGGACTATCACCTATACTGTACTATCCCCACTACAGAGCTCCAGCAGTAAATGACCTTAATGAGTGTGATGAGCCAAAGAGCATGCCACTGGGTGACAAATACCAGACAAGCGTGATATCTGACATGAGTCATGGTTATAGGTGACGAGGGAAGGGATTGTGCTTAACATATGTCCAAAAAAATCCAAAGAGCTAGGAGAAATCTTGAATTACTGCTGTCAAAAGGGTTCGGTGTAAGCTTTGGCTGGCTCTTCGGTGCACCTAAACCCTAAATAAAGAGAAATAAAGATGGTTGGATGGTTCCCGGTTCCTTTGCATGCATATGCGTTTAAAAAGTGACAAGGTGTTTGCAGGCGGATGTCAGTCTTTGTCTTGGATTGACCATCTCGTCACGCCTGAACTGCCTTACGCAGAGCGCAGGTGGCGAGGTTATGCGGTTGTGGTGTGTGTGTGTGTGTGTGTGTGTGTGTGTGTGTGTGTGTGTGTGTGTGTGCAGGGCTCGAAATACCACTTGGTTCTTGTGGAGGCCCTCAGGTTTAGTTAAGTACATTTAGATGAAACATAGTCATTTTTTGTTATTCTTATAGGCCTATTTCTCATTTATAGGGTATCTATATGAAGCTATATGTTTGGGAGAAAAAAATGATACAGAATTGCAATATTTCAGGTGAATAAAATGTATTTGTTTACTGTCTTGTCTCTGTTCGTCTCTTAAAGATCAAAGCCAGGCGCTCATGGCTCGATTGAACAAGAGAGATGTTTATCACCTGCTGCTGCAGAAGATAGTTGCAGAAACTGAAACATCGGTGATTGGGGAAAAAAGACAGGAAATAATGAATTATTAGAGCGCCCCCTAACGCAACCTTTTTAGCTCTTATGAGGGTGCTGATGTCTGTTATGGGAATGCTGAGCACCCACCGGGCACCCCTGTATTTGGAGCTAAGTGTGTGTGCAATGCTCTCTCTCACTCGATCTCCCGCTCACACCTTTGAACAACCTGTCCCTTGTTAGCACTGCAGATGTTACGCATTTGTCACACTGACGTTAAATGCACAGGGGGAAGGCCAGGGTCAGGGGTTGTTCCACTGTGATTCTCGTCATACCACATATACAAATATATATCCTTCATGGGAGATGATCTTCTCACAGAGTCAACTTGGTGTGACACACTAGTTACATACTGTCACCACGGCTTTAGAGTTTACTTTATTTGTTTGTCATTTCCCTGCTTGGTTGTTCAAGACATTACCTGAATGAATTTAATGGATAGTCCCAAGCACAATACTGTCTGAACTGTATCTCTGTGTAGCAGCTAGTGCAAAAGGAAAAAAGAGGTCAAAGTGCAAACAAAACGATCCAATTAATCCACGATGAAGACACATGCAAAAAGTGCGCAATGAAATGTAACAGAACAAGACATCCCACCCGGTTGAAGATTGTTTTTCAATCATTATTGGAATACTATGTGAACTAAGGGCATGACGTTGTCCAGCCTGATAAATGAACCAATAACTGATTGCTTTGTGTTACTGCAGGTAATAAAGCCACGTTGTGTTTCGCAGCTGCTTTGACTTTACATATGCCAACACGTCTGCATTCCCATGACAGTGAGGAAAAACAAAAAGGCAGAAATGTGAATGAGTTCACTAATAAGCTGCCAGGCACCAAAGGGTGGATCTGATAAATGCTAATCCACGTAGGCTCCCTCCTTCGCTCTCAGCAGCTCACTCCGGGAGATTAATCGAGAGGTTTAGCCACCCCTGCAAGGAGAGGTGAGGAATTCTGCCGAAGTCACGCTCCACATCAAAACAGCTTGAGAGAGACTCTGAAACCGTCATCTGGAATCCATACATTACTGTATAGCCGCACAAGTACAGTGTTGCGGCCCGTTGTTGACGTCAGCACCACTGAGGTTGTCCCTCCGCTCTAATGCAGAGTGACTCGGCATCGAAGCGAAAGGCGGAGTGTGACTTTCTCTGCCAGAGGGCCATTTCCATAACAGAAGGACATCAGCGGTGCGCCATCTCACGTGGCGGATGAAGCGGCAGGTTCAGAAATAACAACGGCTGCACAGCCTGGCGTATGGGAAGAGAGGATGAACAGAGGGAAAGGGGGAAGGAGGAGGAGAGGGGAAGAAGACAGGAGAGATAAAGCAAGAAGGAAAGGAGACTATCTTTGTGAACTCAGTGGCTCATTCGCAATGCTTGTATACTTCATGTTTAGTGTCAATGGTAGATCACTTTTATGACGTCTTGTACCTGTTAATGTTTGTTGTAATATCAGTGTCTATTAATGTTTATCATGTTGTACTGATTATCTGTCGCTTAGGCGTCGGCATGTTTCCTGATCTACCTGATTTGATGTGAAATATATGAAACATAAGTACTGTACTGAATGTCTTTATAGTTCAAAGGGTAAAGTCATCTAAGGGCAAGCTTGTCTGGTCTTTTTTGCCCCCGCTGTCGAGGCCCGCCACCTCATCGCTCAGCCAATCGCAAGTCACCAGCCTCTTCCCGAGCCAATCGGCATCTTCAATAGGAAACGTTGCTCCTGAGGCCATAGGTAGAATAGGGTCAGTCTGAGGCCCTCTTACCCTACACAGCCTAGTGGTGATTTCTCATGTCAACTTGTGTCTGTTTTCTCTCTCTCTGTCTCTGCAACGGTGTTTAAAACACTTTCCGGCTTTGAGGTTTTAAGTTTTAACCACTGTCATTATGGACATAGCAGTCAGAGTGAATGACACACACACACACACACGATTGTAAATGATTTCCTGTTGCACACTTCTAACTCAGTGGGTGGGGGAAATGATAAATCAAATTACATTTCTCTAGTCTAGGCATTAACCTCCTTACCCATAATGGAGTGTGGCTGTGATTTATCCCACTTCCTGCTTCTGTACCGTCTGTGATACTGAGCTCCACGAGTAGCAGGACAGAGTTCAAATCTACAATCTTCTAGGTTTATAGTACACCTTCCACATGGGGGATATGGCGGTTTAGGGGAAGAAATATCCCGTCGGTCTCAACAACTTAACTACACACAATTTACACAACCCGCATTATCTGTATTTATCTGGGGAAAAGTTGTGCAAGATGGATAAGCATTTTCTGTGTCTAACCAAGACACCATTGAATGCTCTGTATCAGGACAAAGCCAGGTTTTATGACGGTCATTGCCTCACGCATCTCAATCCACGATAACATTTCAGACATTTCAGAGCTTTAAACATGCTTATCTTTCCGTAGGGATCACCAGTGGAGTGCAGATGTTCTCCTAGGCTGTGTCAGCCTTGCATTACCTAATGAGTGGAGAGCTCATCTAATTCTCTATAGCCTTCCAATGCTTCTCGTCCTGAAAGACCGCCATTCACAGAGCAAACAAACAGCTGTGTAGTGTTACTCAGCAGATGCAGCTAAATGCGTTTTTAAAATGATGAGCATGCCAGAGAGACAAAGGAAGACAGCGGGGCAAAGACTAGACTAGAAGACTGAGCACAATAAAGATGGCACATTACGCCAGACACCAGACAATTCAGCTCATCCTTGTACATCCTCATCCACTATCATTATCACGGAGGCGAATCCATTCCGGCTTGTCAAGCACATGCCACAGCTCATTATCTTCCCATACCAACATCCCTGTTTGTATCTCCAGCTCCGTTACTGTGCCTTCTGCTGCGTTTCATTGAATTTCATCCCTCATTTCCCCAGATTGTTCCTGTGTCCATCTTCAATTTATCGACGTGTACGCTGACGGTGCAGTATCCCGCCTCCGCCACGATGTCAAAGACTTGAATGCAACAACGAGCCCCAGCTGTTTTTTTCCCTTGTCAAAAAAAAAAATCCCACCTGAAAACAATTTCTCCTGCTCTCCTCTATCAGTTCCCAGAATCTGACGTGGACACAAAACACGACTCCTGTCTGGAAGACAAGCCACACAGGCCGTCTCAACAAGTAGGGGGGAAAAAAACGAGTGGCTGCAAGGGATACATCTTGGCTGTCTGATAGAAATAGGTAGACGATTAGATTGTTGATTAGGTTAGAAAACATGGAGGTAAATGCACAGAAGCGACCCAATGGAGAGAATTTATGAAGGCCAAAGTTCTCAGTCAAGTCTGGCAAGGCGGGGTTTGATCATCCAGTCAATTGCTGCAAGCTAGAGCGGGTATGATTAGTTATTTAGTAAATAATTGAACTTTATAGAGAGGTAGTTGGCGCATGATATCATGTAATTGACTTGTAATTACTTGTTTAGGAAACATCTGAGCAAAGTCAACCTACTATTACTGGTTAAATCAAAGTAGCTTCCCAGACTTTCTCTTGAAATTAGGGTACCTGGTGGGTTCAAGAAGCTGAAAATCTGATAGGAAAAACAACTTTCCCTCTTGTCAGAAGCATGTTGCTTTAACCTTAACCAGCAGCAGTGTGGTTGATCAAAACTTTGATAAGGTCTACAGTGATTACTTTGACAGTGATGGATACTGATGAGATCCTACAAACAAATCCGAGACGTTCTTCAAAAGGAAAGGAAAAAAGCCCTGTTGCGACAAGAACATTCTACCCTGATACCAGTTATCATAATTTACACGACTTAAGCAGATTAGGTTTGAGGCAGAGGCAAAAGGATTCATGTCTGCTTTATCTTCCTCATCTGAACTCCTGTAATTTGACTGTCATGGTGGATCGCTGCTGGTGACTTCAGGTGTTCATTTAGCAGTAGAATTTCAATCAGATGGAGAGAGGATTCTTCATGGGGCTTTCCTTCTCAATTGCCTCGGAGCAACAAGGTCACTCACTAGATGCAGTTCTGTTCAATACAGTCGATGGCAATATACATTCTGTGCAAGTTCCCAACCCTAAACGGATCATGTCAGTGGTCATGGTTCTCCGTTAAAGGTCAGGGGTCACCTGTCTATCACAATCCCAGTGTCAATCAGAGGGCTGACCTCTCTGACCGCCTCGAGAAATGGAGAAGATGCAGATTTTCTGCTGTCGCCGTAACTCCTTCAACAAGTCAAAACAGAGTGGCCGTTAATGGTGTGAATCAAAAGCACTATGTGGGTATATGGAAGTCTGGCTCTACGAAAAGCTAAACAAAAAATAACATGTACACAAAGTTTTCAAGCTAAAGGAAGCTAGTGCCATCCATCTTGATAAATGTAAACACCTGATGTTCCCTAAAGACCCTTATTCATAATCATTTTAAACACCGGTGGACAGCTAAATGGGACACTTGACAACAATCGTGACATTATTTGAAGTGTGAAGATAGATGGATACCTAGTGTGTCTAACAGACAAAAATAAGCCTGCTTGGTTTTGCGCGATCTCTCAAACATTTACGACTATCTCTCCGAGCATCTAGCTTCTTCGAGATTTCTCAAAGTTCAAAGTTCAAGTTTCTCTCACCCATCATTGGTTAGACCTCTTAAGATATACAAGTCTCTCTTGAAGCACATGGCTCAACTGCCATCAATTTATATACATCAGCAGATTGCCCTCGGATTCACAGAAGCCTCGGCCCCCACACGCTACCTGCATTATGAACAGATGTGCCAGGAGCCGGAGCCCCTGATCCAGCGATGCGTGACGAATGGCTGAATTTCACCAAAGGCCGAGGGTCAAGTCGTATCCCTTACCCGACCCTGGCATTAGACACAGATGCACGATGTCAGTTCCCATGCGTTAGGATTGGGAGATGACGGCAAAACCTTTGACATGCCAGAAACTTCCCTATGGAGCCGCAATCCCAGTAACCACTTACCATGAACCATAAACCCGCAGCCATTCCCAGGTACCCACCTCAAATTATCCAGTCCCAGAAGAGCTACAAGCTTACTTCCTTTCACCTTCACCCCCTATTCTGCCACACCAACCACCCCCCAGATACCCACCAAAGCCGCTCACCCGTGGATGGAAACCCCTAGTAGTAGGAGAGGTTCAAAATATCTCAGCTTGTAGGTCAGGATTTCAATATGTCCTGGGCCTGTAACTCTTAGAGCACAGAGACTTTTTTTTTTTTTATCATTTACTGAACACATACAGATGCAGTCGTCGTTGAAGTCCCAAACAGCAGTTAAGAAAAGTGAAGATTTGTCCTCTTCAACTACAAGAAGGTGCAAGGAACGGCCAGGCAACCAGTCCTTTTTGTGTTATAACTTTAAGGCTGAATGGGAGGCCACTTCATGATATTCAACAAAGGTTAACGTCTCCACCACAAATCATCTGCACAATATTACCTCAGATTTCGACGATGTGTTATCTGCATCGTTATTGAATAAAAGTTAATTTAATCCAGCTGGTTTCACAGTGGAAGCAAAATGATACTCCAATCGAAACCACCCTGGGTTGCCAGATGTGGTCCCTTTCCAAAAATGGTGGGTTGTTTTCCACTTCAGAGTAAAATTATGGTTTTGCTTTTCCATTGCATTAGTCACAACTATATTTACCAGCAAATTCCATTCCTGGAATCCAACAAAAGACATTTTAGAAAAATGCCTCTATCCCTCTGTCTTATTGTATGAGGTTAAAAAGGCATTTTTCATTTGAACAAATTTAATTTCAGTGTTTTATATTTCATGTCTTCTGCAGCAAGGACTCACATGATTAATACTGTCATACATTTTCATCTCACTTATGACTGTTCTCAATAAGTAATTGTATACGCATAGATGCCTATATGTGCCGTGCAGTCCCACATCCACATGTTGTATAAATTAATGTGAAACAAAGGCCCATTTGTCAGATTAGAGTGGACTGCCTGGATCGCAGGAACAGGGAGGGTATATTGGCCCTGTGTCTCCCATCACTTACGAATTGGTCTTATGTAAACTTCCTGCTGTTTTATATGCTTCCTGAGGTCAGGGGTCAACTGACGAGCACGACCAATCACAAGATAAATCAGCATCTGAAAGCATTCTGTCATCGGCGTAGTAGAATTCGATTAGCTTTAATTCATTTTAAAGACCCGCAATCGGTCCTGTTGTTACTCACCTTGATGGATGAGGTTTGTAACGGTCGGCTCACACATACACTCTGCGGAGGTTGCATTAACTGAAAGGGGAGAAAAGTGACACTTGATTTCTGCTCAGAGTTACTTTACAAGTTCACTTTTGAATAAACTTTGCGCATTTATTCTGCCTGGGTTGATGTTATCACTTTTTTCATATCAGTCTCTTGGTACAAAGTGTCCAAACATTGCATGTCTTCATAACTTTTCAAATTGAAATTATTCCTAGCATTTCTTTATGGTAGCTTGTGACGTTTTTTTCTTCCTTTTGTCTCATCTGCCATGTGTATGCCATTTGTAAATCTCTATTGATTCTGTTCCAGTGAAACCGGAGTGCTCTCTTTTTAAATAAAGCATCATAAATTGAATTTAAGAACACACTCTGAAATTTTGCATGGTGTGCTATTGGCTGAATGATGTCATGCAGGTGGCTGACAGGCTTTATTAATGTGGCCCATTGCTTCAGCGTACCATTAGTTATTTGTGTCTACATTTCAATCTGCAGGTCCCTAAAGAGCAGGCCAATCAAAGGCAGAGTACCTACTTTGATTTGAAGCCCTGACGGTTTAATCAATATCCACAGGATTAGTAGTTAGACGGTTTCCTCTGAAAATTGGTACCTTTAATTAGCGTTACTGCTTGCTGGAACTGCCAGTGATTTTTTTTAATAACAACAGCCGACCTAAAATGGAAGCTGAAACATTGCCAAGTCTATTTTCTCTTTTCAGTGATATATGAACCTCCATCAGTTTAGATAAGCAAAATAAAATGGGCTTTTGCCTAAAGTTATTTTCTGGTGATTTCAAAAAGGTACATGCTATCTTCCAGAAAAATCAAAAAAAGATAAGTGGTATGGTATTATTTTCAGTATTTATCATTCTATTCATTCCAGGCTCAATATTCACTTGTGTACTCCGCCTGAGTGATACTGCAGGCTTGTAGGAAATGTAACATTTTCAACAATTTAGTATAAAAGGGAGAAAATGCACTGGGGGAAAACAAACTATTCACAGCATTTTTTCCACTTTTCGTTTCAGTTTTGATTTGAATCATTCAGGCTTTTCACATGGCTACCATCTCTGCTAGATACAGGAATCACTTGGAGAGTCGATTGTGTGATAAAAGGTCAGATATGACTTCACTCTCACAGGGTGGGTTAATGCTGCGTTCAAGGTCAGTGTTGGTTCACCGTAACAAACAGGATCATTACATCAAACAATCAGGCATTTGCGAGGATTATAAACACATGTGAACAACATGGGGCATTGTTAAGGAATGACTTGGTGGTTATACAAAAATATGAACAAAACAAACAAACACACCACAAATACAACCTTCGACAACATATTCTGTCAACCTTCAACTCTCACTTTTCGAATTCAGTGCCAGTTTTGCCAATCGAAAAGCAATTATTGGAGTATGGGAACATCTCTTATGCGATATCCGCACTAGCCAGCCCCTCACCCTCTCTATCTTACTATGAGTTGCTTGTCATTTCAGTCTGCCACACAACAATTCAATTACAACAAGGTCTGTGACCTGCCACCCCCAATTTTCTTTATTACCTCTGCAGGGTGACCCCCTACAGACTTCTAAACATTCAAAAGGGGATGACTTGAGGTCCAGATCAATAGTCAAACCCTGCATATGTCTGCAGCCCAAAG
This sequence comes from Hoplostethus atlanticus, assembly GCA_034670405.1. Lineage (NCBI taxonomy): Eukaryota > Metazoa > Chordata > Actinopteri > Trachichthyiformes > Trachichthyidae > Hoplostethus > Hoplostethus atlanticus. The sequence continues at coordinate 983,664 of JAXDDX010000013.1, forward strand.
GAACTGCCCCCCTGAGCCACCTAGACTTTAAGTAAATGAGAAGGCGGGAGGCGGCGAGGGGCCATATAGAGCCTCGATATTTAATTGGGGTCAACCGTGTGATTGCCAAGGGACCGTCTCCACTCCCACTAGATGAATAGTGCTAATTAGCTGAGTGACCAGGACTATGCATAGGCAATTCCAATCAGGACTCTAATTGATGCGGTCAGCATTAACCCGTGGGCTCCGTTTCCCAGGGGGCCGTGGGGCAGACATCTTTGCTACAATTCCAGAATAGGTTGGAGGCTCATCCATACGTGTGTCAATACCTACAGCGGTAGATCAGTGACTCTGCTGTATCTGCACCTCCAGCACCTTACGACAGTCTCATGAGCATATGTATTGGTGATTTATGAAGTTACACTCTCAGATGAATTGCCATATCTGGAGATCACTGTTTTAGGTTGGGACATGCAGCACAAGCACAATAAATCTACGTACAGTAGTAGTAGTATTGAGAGTTCAGTTGAATGCACATTTTCTCCGTACAGTTCAAAGCTCTGTTCTTGGCATACTGAGGCAGTTCTGTTAGGTATTAGCGCTCATTGAAAAAGAATGTGAATTAAGCGCAAACTGTATCTGTAACCGTAAACACACCGTCTATCACAATATCGTTAAGCATTCGATGATCTAATAATTTCCCGATGGTTTCAGGTTGTTTTACTCTTTGGGGTGATGTATCGTATGTGTCGGGGTAAGAGCATGTGTATGAGAACATGCTTTCTGACTCCGGGCAGTATTGGCACAGCAGCCAGACATGGATTTCCTGGGTAAAGTGGACTGGGTTTGGTGGGAGGGCAGGAGGGTGTTCGGCGTTCAGCACAGACAAGCACACTGGAGGAACGACATCTTGTGTGTTGGTATTTTAAAAAGCAAAAAAACCTTAGTTCATGAAACATCAATCACAGATTCTTCTGTAAGACAAGATTTCAACTGTTCAGCCAGTTTGACACTGATGTTAAAAGTTCAGTAGATTCAACTTTGGAAAGGGGTTGAATGCAATTGAGTTCGGAAGCAAGACGGCATTCATTCCGACATGTCAGGGAAAGTGTGTCTTCACTGTGTGTGGTTCATGGAGCTGCAGGAGACAACAGTCCAACTCCCAAACTGAAAGCATCTGCACAACCACTCTATGACTACATCGGCATCTGCTTCTTCCAATTACACCATAATAAAATGCAAGTGGAGGAGGAAAGGGATTCACCAAGCCAACGAATCTTTTCTGTTTTATGTGTTTTCTATTGTTGTTATCCATGTAAACACGCTCCCTCATTGTGGGGAAAAAACAAAGGCATATGAAATCTAGAGAAGATTTATTTATTTTTTTGGTCCTGGGAGTGGAAGCGATGAAGCGATAAGGTCAATGTGAGGATAAGGACTTCTGGTGACACAGTTTGTTATACCGTAGGAGTGTATACAGATGATATACAGATCAGACTGCGCGTTGAAATGAGAGAATAAGCAGAGTGTGAGTTAACGGAAGGTATATGACTCCCCGGGGCGCTGTACACTTCTTCACAGTCAGTTTGACACCAAACACACATAATGGGGCAGCCAGGCGGTCGTCTGGTGACTTGCAGGGAGCGTGGAGGGGGAATCAGTCACAAAAATAAGATGGACGCATACACACACAAGATATAGACAAAACCCACCACATTTCACGGTTTGTGCTGCGAGAAACAAACACTTCTATTCCCCATATGCTGAGGTCTAATGCTGCGCTTCCTGTGCGTGTTTACACTAGAGAACAACGTCCATTAAAACCAAACTAAGACGGCCGCAGTGAAAACAAAAGCCCACCGACCACAGATCCTCTGAGTCACTTAATGATTAATTCTTCTTTAAACATGGAAATCTGCCAGGGAGCCGAGCAGCGCCGAGCCGATTTCATTTGCAGTCAAGTGTTTGAGTTCTGGCCACCTGCTGTTGCTGTATCACTTACCACTGATCACAGAGTTCAACGGATGCGAGGCGGAGTGTCAACAAACATTCGTTACATCTACATTTTCTGAAATCTGGGAGGAAATCAAATGTTTCATTCTGTTTACATGGTGGATTACTGTCCACGAGTCCACCTTGCACGCCTTAGCTATTTACACATTACTCACACATGCAGTATCTATTTCCAAGGGGTTGCCGCCAGGGCCTATCTTTGGACCACAACCAGATCTCAAATCAGTGCTATAACAAGCTCTCTTCTCAAAGTCGCCACGCTACAATGGAAGGATTTCTGGTCATGGTTTTCCTGAAGCCCACAACTCTGCATATCCGAGTGTATGATGTGCCTATGAGACTTTATATCAAAAGCAGACCAGCTAATGTGGCCATAAGGAACTAACACACATAGATTGTATTACGGGGAATGGGCAGAAACATGTCGTAGTGGCTATGTGATGCAGGTTTGAAGATCCTCTGGCATTCAATTACAGGAGGGTCGGGGGAATCTAGATAGCTTTATGCCACACTGATCTGGGGCGCTCCTCTCTTCCCCTCTGCTGCAACATTTAATCAGCAGGCCACGGATTTAACAAGTGAATCAGAAAGGGCTACAACCACCAGCCACACACACACACACACACACACACACACACACTCACACACACACTTCTGACTCCAATTAGGACAAGATCTGCTGTTTCTTTTTCAGTTTAAAAGTCTTGCATCAATGCTATACGTCTTTAAATAAACGACAAGGCAAAGGGCTGTGGGGAGAACACGAGATGGAAAATGCCATTTGTCACAGCCAACATTTCCAGCGACAGTGACAAGTTTAAATGTGAATTTATAGCAGTGTGCTTCTCTCTCCTATTGGCCCACTGCCACATGGGTGCAACACAGTTGACTCCAAGACGGCAAGAGAGGACGACTTCACCTACTGGAAAACACATTACATTACAGTTCACTAACTTGTGAACTAATCATGTGTAAAAAAAGGGAATTTATTGAATGAATGTGAAGACCTGATCGGCCGACAGCACCAGATCCTCTAACTCAAATTAGGTAAATCTGCTGAGTGGAGGCTTTCCAGTTCAAATGCTGTAAACTGGTCTGATTGGATGGATTTCAGCAATAGTTTAGTGAGGGGAGCCAATCAGCCAGCCGCCAACCGACTCCAGTTAACACATCACAACTGCATATGCTGCATAACTGCATACATATGTACATACTTTACTGCTATTTGCACTTCTGGTTAGATGCCAAACGTGCATTTCATTGTCTCAGTACTTGTACTCTGTGCAATGACCATAAAGTTGAATGAACTGGACTTGGTCCTGACACGGGATGGATTTTTCAAAATGTAATTTTCAAACTTTCAAATGAACCTGTTAAACAAAACCAACATGTAACAACGTCTACATTAATCCTGTTTTATCATATAATTATACAAATAGAGTAAATTTGAAGTCTGATATTAGGATCTGTTTAAGTAATACATTAGTTCTTATCTCCTAAATAATCATGGTATGCAGCCTCTCTGGGAGGACATTCCCTGATCATTGATCCTTTATCATTTTCATATGAATTAAGCATCAATTATTGAATCCTCCTACCTTATTGATAATGGTAGCTAATCATGTACTAGTTAATTAGCATTAATTGACTATGACTGAAGCATACTTAACAACTAACAAACATGTTCACATGGTTAGTTGATGCTTCATCACTAGTTAATTAAACAGTAACTAGTAAACTGTAATGAAAAGTGTTGCTATCCAATGAATACAGATGTAGCCTAAATTTAAAACAATCCTGACGCAGGTCTCATCAATATTGTATATTGCATTGCCTTGTGACTCCATCTTTCAATAGCTAAATGATGAAAACTAGTGTGGAAAATGGACTATATAGAGGCTAACTGCATGAATAAGACAAGCTCCATCCTCCAAATGAAAAAACGACCTCAAGAGAGCCTGTTATGAGAAACCAGCTAATATCACCGAAGGACATCTTCAGCACGCAGCGCCATTATCAATCACTCACACACTGTCATCATCAGCCCTGTGCTGGACGAGGCAGCCCTTTGAGACATCTCCACCTGTGGCTGGATTGCACCAAGCTAAATCAAATTAGGGACCCAGAGAACTATGTTGAAACACAGCATACCACAACTCCCATGTGAACCATGCAACTCTTCATAACAATGTCCGATAAGAGTTTGGGAGAGTAGGGGAGAGCGTTACCCTCCATCCCATGCCCTGAGCTTCACCGCTTCCTGCCAACTGCCTCCCATCCCTTATCGACGGCTCCGGGCCTGTTATACCCAACAAATCCATTTGCTGAGAATGCTGAACGGTATCCCAGAATTGAGCATAGATAATGACTATTGTTGCTGGGAGCTTCAGCTACATGCCGGAAAAATAATGCTAAGTGAAGCACCAGTCTGAATCCAATCAGTTGTGATCATGACAAAAATGATGCCACTTATTATCACACCACTTCAGTAAATCCAATACTGCTATTTCTTTTGTTTCATTCATGTTTTGTGATTTCCCCAGCTGCTATGATGAAAGAGCAGCAGGCTGTTTTGTGTTGGACCCGCTCTTCCCTCACTCATGCAATTGGCTCTTTGACACAGTGAGGTATCCCACTCCATAATGCATCCCATCCCCAGCCATCCATGCAAACCCCCCACAGTTAGCCCCGCTGGCACCATCTCAATCTACGATTCTACACACCACATTAGCAGCGGTGAAGGAGTTACTGTACCACGGCCTGCCTCTAGGCACTGGATGGTTTACACTGATGAAATGCTGTGATGCAAAATGCTTAGAAGCTGTACTGTCAATATCCTTAAGGTAGGGACTTCAGATGTCAGGCTGACTATGCAGGGTGGGCGTCTGTTAAATTAGCATGAGCAACGCAAACATTTTATCAGATATCAAGGACTGGATGTCCCAAAAATGTCTACAAAAACTGAAATCCTTGCCGTGCATCCAACCTGATTTGACTTGCCCTTGGTCCTCTAAGCAACATCTTAAGTCTGCCTCCAAGAACTTGCCAGTCCTTTTTGACCCCAGCCTTACCTTTGAACAACATACAAAAAAGCTGGTTCAGTCATTTTTTCATCTCAGAAACATTAGAGGATTATACACGCTTTTATTTAATCTTGCCTTGACTACTGCAATGCCTTGTTTACCTGCCTGACCCAAAAAGGGATTGAACGCCACTTGATTCCCTCTTGACAGTGATTAGCCTAATAAAAGGTTTGCTTATAAAAACCACTTTTATCCACCAGTTTCCACATTCCTACTTCAACATAAGCATATTCTTTCAAAGGATTTTCAAAGGGAGGAATTTGGTCCATATGGGCCGTTGCTGAGTTTTGCCAGAGGAATGTTTCTAATGGTATGGCCGGAGTGCTCTTGAAGCCTGAGATAAAGATCCAGAATTATTTTCTCATAATAACGGGGGAGAAGACGCCAAACCGCAAGTCATCTGACAGGCAGAGAGAAGAAAATCCATAGAGTCTCTCAGAGGTTTTATCATGGCCCGTTGCCATATGCTCAGTTATTGAACCACATGGATAAGGTATTGAGTTGTTTAATTTGCTTCATAAAATAGCAGTGTGTATATTTGTTTCACGTTCAGATGTTTCATTGGCCCGCTCTCTCATTGGTCTCTCTCTGCCAGAATAACAAGATTTGAAGCATGAAAATATGTCTGACAGCTGTGGTGAAAACATATGTGGCTGATAAGCTTGAGTAAAAGCAGCAGGGTGTTCAGGTGAAGCTGATATCAAAATATTTCACTCAGCTGACATTACACAATTCCGACAAGATTCAGCCCCAATTAAGCCATTCCACAAAAACAAAAAGACATCAAAGTGGAAAAGCCAAACGATGGTTTTCCTTCTCTTGCAACACCCACATAACAAAAATGTACCTAATTAGGTCAGAAAATCCTAGAGAAATTGTGTGTGTGCATCTAGCCACAGCAAGGCCTGATATGGAGTTATAAAACTATCAACCACACCCAGGCAACACAGGGTCTTACAGATATCCTGTGCTATGACTTAAACTAACAGCTGCCCCATCTGTTCCATGATTCCCCACAACACCCTCACCAAACAATAACGAATGACAAAATGATAATTGGTTCCAAAGTCAAACTTTTAATAGAGGGAACCAGGCAGTACATTTGGTAGCGCTGCCACCTAGTGAGCGTAGTCAGCTGATAACTAATAATATACAAGCTGTATTTACAGTATTACAGTACAACACTAACAGCATTGCATTGAAAGCGTGCGGCGGGGCCTTTGTCCATGAGGAGATCCTCATACAGATCCTTGACTAGAAACTACACCACTGGCAAAGGCTTGAGGACCCCATAGCACACACACACACACACACACTTGGAATGAGAGGTACTATAGCAGAAGGAGTGCACAGCAGATAAGAGAGAGAATACATTAAGCCAGGCACTGTGAATAATGTATCCTGGGATAAGCTCATATTTCAAAATATACTCTTGGATAATATATCCTGCGATAAAACACACTTAAACATAGTCTATGTCAAATATATTTCAGTACTATGTATACAAATGCATGTAACTGCACGTGGAAATGGAAATGGAAATGAAACTGGCCAGTTTTGTAATTTGGCATGCATGCAAAAATGTTTTAGGTACAGTTGCAAGGAAACGTTTGTGAACCCATTTGAAAAACCTGCATTCCTGTATAAAAGGCTCCTAAAATATGGTCTGATCTTCATCTAAGCCTAAGCTGGAAAAAGTATGTGAACCTCTAGGATAATTACTTCTATGAAAGGGGGTAATTGAAGTCAGGTGATCCAATGAATGAGTCGGTCTTGTCATATAAAAACCCCACAAAGTTTGGCCCCCAACAGAGTTGGATGGGATGGCTTAATTGGGGCTCGATCTTGCCAGAGTTGCGTACTGTGTGCCTTAAATACAGAAAATCTTGAAGCACACGCCTGATCATCCTAAAAAAAAAGTCACCAGTGATGGGCCCCTTAACCTTTCCATCTGTAGGCTAGGAGGTCAGGTCATATTACATGATGTTATACATTACATAACATAATTATGGTGGGTTTCTGTTACTACAATATGCCGTAACCTCTACTTTTGTTTCATATTTATGGGCAGGGTCAAGCCTCTCTAGATTTAATATTGTTCTTGTCTAAATATACCTTGCATGTCCTGCAGATTCCTGGGCCATGTTTCCATGGGAACTCCTAGAAAGGATCCTTTTATTTGTGATGGGCCCAAGGTCATTCAGTTTATCTTGGCAGAAATCTCATAAAGGGTTTCTTTGACTGCAAATGCTGGGTTGCCATTGATGCAAATCATTCATGTGGGCAGGGAGAGAGAAGAGATACATAAAACACCAGAACGAGAAAAGGCATGTCTATTATTTCTGGCTGGAATAGCAGGCCACATGTTAGAGGTGAAAAGGAGAATACTCATATGACTGAGTTGACAACCAGGTTTAAGGACATGGAGGTTCAGATGGAGAACCCTAACAATGCAATTCTAACTTCAGCCACTTGAGGGTGCTCTCTCAACACGCAGTTGGCTGCTTAGCTGGTGGACAACAGTCCAGAAATTGCATTTAGGGGAAACAGGTACAGGGCAAAATGAAATGAAGCAAAGTGCCTTGTGATTATACTGCATGATGCTTATTTTGGACGACAGAATTCTCAAATGAATTGTATAGTGCAACTCAGCCTAGAAAGGCATATTGCAAAAAAACAAATATTGTAATTCAAGGGCTCTTTGTGAGGAGAAAAATAAAGTGGCTGTCCATTACAGTTTTTCTCAGTCGCTTTGGTCGCTTTCTCAGATCAGAATTGAAATTCTCAAAACTACTTGTTCAACCTCCACATCATCTAGTCACTTGTGCACATCATAAAAGCAGCTTCTCATTCTTTTGAACAAATTGCAAATGCTTTAGCACATTCATGCAAATGATTATGTCCAACTGTCTGCTGTTTCCTACATTATCAATAGTTTATGTCATGTTGATCAAAATGTATTATATTGGTTCTCTGTTGATATAGTCTCACCCCCCAGAACATCTAGGCATTAGTTCATTGCTTATGTCATTACATACAAAATGGTTGAACCAGTTGTCATAATCTGTCAAGCATATCAAGCATGGCAAGCATTTCTATTAGACTTTTTTTGTAAATGTGTCCTGAATTGATGAATCTTGACTTTCACTACAGTTTTTCTCAGTTGCTTTGGCTCAATTCTCCAATGACAGTTGAAGTCGTCAAAACAATATGTGAAATTCTTCACAACATTTTGTTACCTGTGCACAACAGAAAGAGCATTTCTCTTTGTTACCATTTGCAAATGTTTTAGAACATTGGGAAAATGACTACAATTATGACTGACAATTTGAACAATTATTGGTTGTAAATGTCTTTTGAAATTGATATATGCCAGACAGAAAAAGTGCATTTTCAATCATTTGCCATAGTTTCCATCAGTACAATGTTATATTGACAACATGGCTAAGCATTTTGGCTATCTTGTTTGTACTCAATGACACAAGGACTTGTCATTCTGATGGCACTGACATGTTCATTGACATAAAGATTTACTTTTGAAAGATGAACTAAGGATTTTGAGCAAGTTACGGGCTTTTGCAGGTAATCCATTGTGTGGTGCTGTTTGTACCAATTGTTTTCGAGAAATGCGCTTACTGTTTTGCAAATCTTAAGGATGATTCGAGAAATGTACTAAAGCGACTGAGAAAAACTATAAGTAACAACAAAAGCCTAGACTGTACCTGAGATGTATCATGCTGTCAGACCTGGTTCAAACAGAATTTGCAATCAACTCATTTGCCAGTCTGTAGCGTTTGTTTTAACCTGCTTGGAGTACTGGGTGGGTGGGGCTTGCCACATAGGACAAAGCAATGAGTGCACGTCATCACAGTAAAGTATGTGAAAGTATACTTTTCCATTGTTTCTAACTTGTCTGACACAATACTGATTTGTCCTGATGTAAACCCAAACTTTCAGATTCTCCAAGCAGGTAAAAAACAAATGAATTATTTGGAAATGCAGTTATATCCATGCTACTCACCTCGTTCTTTGTTACAAGGATACAAGGACACAGTTTTTCATTTTATAATTAAACTCAATTAATGCAATCAAATTTGAGACTGGGCGTCAAATCTTAGTAACCTCAGATACAGTATTTTTTCTTCTTTCCTGAGAAAGCCCCTATATTATCTGTCAAGTAGTGGCCGAAAAGCATCCCACACATCACCATCCGGTGCAGGGAGTGAATGCTGATCCTCTGTCTTGGAAGGAAATTCATCACCACAGTCTTAAACTCATCGTCAGTCAGTCCTCTCAAAGTGTACGCCAATAGCACACATCATTGGTTGACTGCTGACATGTTTTATAGCCATCCTTTGACCTAAAATTCTCAGAAAGCAAACGTTGTGGGGAATTTGCAGGTCTGGTGGCAGGAAATAACAAACCTTACAAGACCAATAAGACCAATGTTTCCATAGCTGGATAGCAACTGTTATAGTACAGATAGAGTGAAAGTTTGAGCTGGATACTAAAATGTAGCAAATGTAAATTGAGTTGACTCATGGCTGTTACAATCTGAGAGAGGATAAAAAAAAACCCAGACCAGATATATGTATCTACTCTAAGATGAGGGAACTGTGTGAAGGCCTATTACAGCAAGTACTTATTCAAAATGATTGGGGAAATGGGCAACTTTAAAGACATCTATCCTAAATTTTAGGATTTGATAGAGAGCAATTAGGTGTACTGACTGAAGTACAAATCTGAGGTTTTTATTCAAAAACAAATAAAACAGTCTGAGTAATCTTTCTATAGAGGGACAAATATCTAAGGGCATCTAAAGGGATTAGGTGAAATCAAACAATACACACATACAGTTAAGAGGAAGTCACTGGTCATTTTGTGTCATTTTCCTGTTTCACTGTAGGTCAAAGGTCATTGATAAAATGACTCCACTATTATAGTATTGTAGTATCATATAGTATCATGTATAAGTATGGCATCCAGTTTTAAAAAAAATCTCCATAGAGTGAGAAAGTGACCATGAGTGAGTGAAAGAATATGTCAAAACACCCATAAATATAATGTCCTCATAATTCACGTCCAAGTCACAGCTCCTGATTCTTCCTCAAGAAGATCCCTTTGGATGGCTCTGAACAATTGGAGCAGGGCGTCTGTCCACACCTCTCTCTGGTGTTGGCTGCTGATATGAGCCAGGGTCTGAGCGGCGTAGACCGCGGTCAGCACTGTCCTCTCAAAGTCCTGCCTGGTCAGGGGCCGCTGGCGCCGGGCGAGCTCGGCTGTCAGACGTCGGATGTCAGAGAGCCTCTTGGGCAGGACGTCCTCACAGATGACCTCCAGCTTCTCCACACTCCTCAGGGAGGCCAGCTCCTCATCTGGGATCAGCATGGCTCGATCCTCTCCTTCTATCTGCAGTCCTGCCAGCAGGATCTGGGAGGGACAGAGGGACATAAACATTTTGGTGTCTGGACTGTCACGAAAAGTACTGAAGAGCTTGTACGCTACCTAGCTAACTAACAAATTACCTACCTACCTACTAATCAGTGTTATGAAAGCACATATTTCACATTCCTACTAATCATTAGCAGGATAGCAGTGGTAAACAGTGTTTTCAATGTTTCATGTTTTTATCATCAGAGCCTTCAACAGTTGAGGATGACAGACCACAAATGTGTTGTAATGATGACTCTGTAGATTATTTTAAGTTAAAATGGATTTCTGTGAAGAACCACCTCGACATCGCCACCCCTCTACTGGGTCTGAACTGACCTCAAAGAGCAGGTTCATATCCTCCACCGAGTGCTGGAACGTGGGGTTGATCAGTGAATGTGTGCCACGCTTTATCCTATACGCTGATGGATACAGAGCTGGAAGACAGAAGAGGGATTCGATTAAGAAGACTCTCCTCGTGCTCAAGAAATCAGGCACCATGTTATCCAGTGTGGGTGGGCTGGAGATTGAATAAACACAGACACATTCCTGCTCAAATATTATGCAGCTCAGATTGAATCTAGCCCCAGATACGCTAAGGGTAATTGGGCTTCGACCGAGCCACAGATGCTCCCAGATGAAAAAGCCTTTGACAGAGCTGAACACTGTGGCATGGCACCCGGAGGTTAGATATCCCTGCTCCCAGAGCTGCAGGTGTTGCTGTCCTCACTTGGTCAGATTGCAAAGTGTTAGGGCAAATGTGTGCCAGCTGAGGTGTCAAAGATAGACGCTGGAATGACCGGAAACAGTTTTTTGCAGCTTTATGATAGCATACCACGAGGCGATAACCAGTAGCAGAAACCGAGAGAAGGCCCGGGTCACATACCTCAAATCTATTTCGGTTAAGAAACACAGTCCCTCTGTTGTGTTGAAATATATTTAACATTTGTTTATAATGTGACCCATTATGCTAACCTGCTCCGAAAAATAGCCCTGAGCAAATGTACGATGATAAAAGTGAGGAAAGCAAGGAAACAATGATTCATTTCTTTTGCGTTTAGGCTGCAGCCTGCAAAGCTTTTATCCACTCCAAGAAGCGTCTTTTGGTTCACTGGTTTAAAACACAAAAATGAAACATGAAAAGCTAAATACTTAATAAACTCAAAAGGACATCGCTGCATTCAAGGAATGATTTATGAACCAGTCCACACTGACAACGCCATACTTGCTGTCTCATTTTTGCATTACATCTCGCTGACAGTGAGCAGAGATTCCCAGTGGGAATGGATAGTTTTTGGGAGGTCAGATTCAAACAAGGCTGGAATAAATAGCCAGATTAGCAGTCAGCTCTGTCTCTAATGCTTGGTTGTGTCTGGGCGAAGCTTCAGCATCAGCAGAGCTGAGAGGTTGCACAAGGACACAGAGTGAGTTTGTCCATGTCTTTCACCTTCCATACTGCTTAAAGTATGTCGATCAATCGCTGTACAACTTTTCTCTTCATTCATTTATGACTCTGTCTATTGTGTGACACTCGGACCAATTGGGCAGGACTGCTTGCAAGGGACTTTAAGTGAAAAGCAAAGTTGATTAGAACTGAAAGGGGGATTCGCGACATAATGAAGTTTTCTCTCTTTTTCCAGAGCTTCGCATGCTGTTGCTACCCAAGAGCCAGTGGAAACAAACACACACACACACACAAACACACACACAGATCTTAATGAGGTATGCAATGTAAACAGTGGGCTTCATCCTCATCTGAATTCAGATCAGATCATACTACCCTACAGTGTGCACTGCCCTCAATTCTGCTGTACTGATCATCCCGATAGCTGATGGCGGGCATGTCTGAGGCCAGCCAACGCCACATAATCTGGCTGTGGTCCACATGTACCTGCTTCCTGCCGGGGAGACCGACTCAACAGAACATCTATTACTGCTACACTGACACTTTTTATACTTAAGACACGGTGGATACAAGGAAACCTCATCCTTATAGGGCAGTATAGATACTATGACACAGAATCTTTGGCATCCCAGGTAATATAAGTAGTATTAAAACACTGTGCAACCCTACTGGCTATGTCACTGATGGTGTGAGTCTTTTTCCATGTTCAGGTTGAATATCCAGACGTCCTTCTGGGTGACAGCTTAGCTTTCCGAGCCTGCTCATCCCCCTGCTGCTCCCCCTCCCTTTCCTAGTGTTCCTAAACAATCAGCATTCGGACGGGCAGGCATCCCCAATGTCATTACGTGCAGGCAGGGAACTTGTAATCTCTCTCTAAATGCTTGCAAGGAGCTGAGGGAACAACAAAGATCCATTAATTAGCAGAGCCTAAATGGTGCTCCTGGCTGGAGGGATGTCTTGATGAGACACCAAAAAAAAAATGGACGTCTGGATCCCTCAGGCGTACGGTAACAGGGGCGTGGAGGACACAGGAGACAAAAACCTTCACCACAGTCACACATCCTCTTGCTTATACTCTTCAATTCCCTCCAAACCATTCTTAAAATCCAGACACATACCAATATTCAAAATCTAACCTTCACAATATCACCCCAGACTTTGCCATCAATACTCCAAATGTGAACCAAATCGATGGAAAGCTGTAAATCACCAAATAAGTATGTCTTGATAATACTGGAATAGCAATACGTCCAGCAACCTGTCTAGTTGCAGTGTGAATTACTATCATATTTTTTAGTCACCGCTGAAATTCCTTCTTCCAAAATCCTTTTCCTAGTAAGTGACCTATGATTTCAATCATCCTTTTTTTGGATTGCCAGTTCCCTGGAACTTATTCCTGGAGGCGAGGGACAGCCAGCAAATGTCAATGTTTGTAGAAGAAGAATTTCCTGCAGTAAGTGGATCCAGTAACAACAGGCCAGTCACATCTAGCTGGAAAATGAGTTGTGAATGTGATACTGGAACGTGGTTCTTTTAGCTCCAAATGATAAACACATTCTCTCTCTCTCACACACACACGCCAACATTCGTCTTGATTTGATTGTTTATTTTGTAATAAGACGGCAGCTTTTAGGATACAAATCCCAACCCATGATTTCTGCTCTGCACAAGCACACGCATCATATTTACAATTTGTGAACATTATATCTTGACAAGTTTTATTCTAGGTCAGGAGTTTTCTCATAACTTTACACTTGCTGTCAATACAAATTCCTGTACGGCCTTCGAGAGCTGATAGAGATGTACTGGATCCACAAATATTGCCCTCAAATGAGAAGACCACCTACCTTTCCTCCAGTGCTGAGCATATGGCAGGTCGATAGAGAGGCAGAGGACAGTGATGCGCAGAGCCCACCACTGCATTGTGTTGATCATCACACTGGTCACACATCTACTGACACGGCACGCGCTACTCTTCCTGTCTTTCTCTCTGTCTTTCTGTCTAAAGGGATGCGATGAAGGTCACATGCTCATAAATGAACACCCATCGGGAGGGTGTATGAAAACACAGTGACTGCTGCGCTCTGGCATTTCGCATGCAGAGGTTTCATGTGCAGGAACATTCCTTCCTTCATCCACTGCACTCATTTTTTTTTTTTTTGCTACCTCCTTCCATCCCCTCTCTCTGTCTTTTGTGTGTGTGTGTGTGTGTGTGTGTGTGTGTGTGTGTGTGTGTGTGTGCTGAGTTCTCTCAGGCCAGGCTGTCTGGGCTCTCATCTGGAAAACATCAGGAGTTAGGGAACGCCTGCTCTGTTGGCTGGATCTACCCTCAGCTACTGAATGGCTGACTGGCTGACTGGCTGGCTGACTGACTGACTGACTGACTGACTGATTGATTGATTGACTGATTTAGGAAAGCACTAGTTCAATCAAGCACCATGGTACCAAATCAGCTTACAGATGTCTGTTAAATCCCCCCCATTCCCTTATAGTTGCACCAATAAATGCTGAATGAATTAACCCAACCCTGGCACTACGATCCAGATTTAAAAGCCTTGTGTGGTTTTGTTCTGTTTTCTGTCAACATCTTATCTCGACTTGACTGCGATGTTTCAGGGTAAGGGTTAGTGGAACAGCATCCTCAATCTGAAGCTGCTCTCTGTCGAGCAACGCCAGCTGAGACTGAGAGACAAACGGAAGGAAACAGGTGTGTGTCGGCATCGCAGAGCAGTGTGATTCAAGGCTGCGTTTGAGGCCCTTTTCCTCTCTATAGCCTCCTCTGTGCCTCTTCTGCCCTTTGTTGTCACAGAAGTATTTGCAGTAACTTGTCAGTCCTCAGTCTGGTGCCGCAGCACATAATCATCCACTTTTTGAATCATAACCCGCTACATTTTGTCAGCACAAATATTCTCTGTTGACAAAAAAAACAAACTCCAATCAACGGTTTAAGTCGCAAAATGCAATCATAAATGACACCATGAGTGTTGCCGCCATTTCATTTCTGTGGTGAAATAAATAAAGTGGACGTGTGGGAGTCCATTTATCTCCGTACCCAAACTCTGCCTTTGGAGGCATGTGATGTCTGCAGGTGAAGGTTTTATTGTAATGTACCAGCTTTATCAAATAGACCGCGACAGCTGTTGCAGTAGGAATGGGTATGAAAAAAGTACTTATTTACTTTACATGCTCTATCTGAATGCTCCGAATCATTCTATCGTAATATGATGGAGGTAAATAAAAGAGGAGCAGCTGATTCTGGATTGACTCACATAAAACGGTATTGTTGTAGTTACACTCAAAGGTTTGATTAATTTGTAAAATGCTGTATGACACGATTTTCTCTACTGCTACCATATGTTTGTTTGAGTGTTTGCTCGTGGCAGATGGGCAGCCAAGGTATGATGCCCTTCTCTTTTCTAGCCTGCAGAATATACACAATACATTTAAATGGATGAGGAGGCTGAAGGAAAGCGCCATAGGACAAGCTGTAACACTTGTCTGCATGTGATTCACACAACCAACGCATAAGGCGGTAGCAGATGGCGTTCTGAGGATGAAAACAATCGCCAAAAAAAACCAAAAACGTCCTTGCTGCAAGTTCATCCCTCCTCTTTTTGCCTGGAGGTGGAGAGATTCAACCAAATGAACATATTTGGCCCCTGACTCAGTGGGGGGTGGGGAGTTGGGGTTGTACGCAGAGATATGCCAATCCACACAGATTTACTTTAAAAATACATATTGATTTAAGTGTTGCCTAATCTCACCACAAGGGGGCAGTGTTACGACACACCAGATACCCACAGCTACCCGAGTTATCCTGAGATCCTGCAGAGTGATGGCTGGCGCGCGACTCCGACTCTTCTGGTGACGTTGCACGAATTCTGAAATAATTGAATCCTATTCAGATAAGGTCTGGCGATATGAATGCAGCCACTTAACAGAGATCAAAGGGTTGTTTGGGTTCAAACCAGGTGGGAGCCCTCGAGACGTCCTTTAGTTTAATTGTTTCTGTGCTATAAATCACTGGAATGCTTCAAAAATGCAAATTGACATGCGGCCACTATACAACAACATACGAGGCTTGCTTAATAGTCAAATTGCTATCACACAAAAACTCTGCAGCTGCAGTTTTTATCTTACAATGCTGTGGGTCTGGATAATAGGTTCCCACCTGAGCGCCCCATTGTTCAAATAAATACTGATATTTTGTAATGCCAGCGTAGCCAGGACCAATCCAATCTCTCGTATTGTGATCCAGGCGCATGAAAAGAGCTTGTTATTCTTGTCGTGTCAGGAGTATATTGGATACTGACCCATAGTTTAAGCAGCCAGGTTATAATGTATTGAATAGTGTTACTGACAGCTCTCAGGAACTGAATCCTGGAGGGCTCTGCGGGAGACTGGAGCTAATGCTGCAGTAACACACAGTACCTTCCTGGAAGAAAGCCTCCAGCTATGAGCCGAGTAGTACTCTGAACAATACTGCTGCTATGCCGTTGTTCGTCTCTGCTGTGCCTCACACTCAGAATTAACCCAAGGTCTTTGGGAGGACAGGAGTTAGAAGTTTTAATTCATTTCAATCCCCTCAAAAGGCTTTTTTTTATTGTAAACAATGATGTGCTCTTGCTTGATCTGCAAGGTTACAGAGAGGTAAAATATAGGAAATAAAAAATGCACGGCCAAGTTAAACTGTAGTGAATATAATCTGAAGATCCAAAAGCAATTAACCACATTAATAAGTAAGAGCAGATAAGAGATTCCAGCAGGCAGACGGGGATGTGTTCAGAGGATATATTCTGAACATTTTATTTTTCAGGACCCGGGCAAGGAAAATGTTGACGTGAAGTGTTGGAAAGAACTTTTTTTGAAAGTTGAAGACTACGGTCCATTGACTGGCCGTAGTTAGTGGCAGCGTGGCAGCTCTCACCAAGAGTGAGGTCGGTGAGAGAATAGGCTGTCTCACACATCTCCACCTGGCTGGCAGGAGGGCACACCGCGCATCAAAACAACTATACGGAAATACCGAGTGTGTGTGAGTGTGTGTGTGTGTTCAACCACAATGCCTAATCATCATACCTCAAGCAGAATAATTACCCCAAGTGTCCATCACGCCGCCGGAAACAATTTCATAAAGGCTCATCTGAGGCGCAGTCTAAGTGTCGGCGCTGAGTCTAAGAATGGACTCGGTGTGTCTCGGACAGCTTGCATTGTTATGGTTGGCTCTGAGGGGTACCGGGTGTCTCCCAGACCCAAAAACGACTTGTCTCCTTGATATACGACTCTGAGGGGAGCCAGCAACAACACCATTCCAGTCTAAACAGGCCACCCGGCTTATTACTGTGGCAGTATTTATTATCATACAGTATTGTCATAAATCATTAGGCCAAATAAGGCTTTGCAACAGACCTCTCTATTAGTGTAAAGTAATGGTACACAGAAAGCTGCATGATCCTAAGTAATAACGTGATACTTTGGTGATTTCTGCAGCAAAACCCAGAGGCAGCTACAGCAGCACCTCTGGAGCGGGTAGGGATTCAGCGTCTTGCTCAAGGGCACTTCAACAGGGAGGATGCTCGTCTTGAACGTGAGTTCTCCTCACGAAGGGTGGCCTCCCTACTCACTAAGCCACTCTGCTGCTCGATAACTTCAATAGTTAAAATAATGACAGGGGTGCAGAGTTCGGTTCCTGTGTAATCACGACACCGTCCATTCTCGCGGTTGCGTTGGCGGGCTCCCGCGCGCTAACGAGAGGCGCTTATGGAGTCGTGCTGAGAGACCGGTGTGAGACTCAGACCATGATTTGTTACCATCTCGTGCCATGAGTAATGAGAATGCGTTTGCCGGGCTGATCATCAGCACCTCCACATTCACACATGGCGACAGGGGAGCGAGTTGTTGTCATCACTGACGCCAGAGGCACTGAAAGGATGTAGAAGTGAAGGAGCCCTGACACGTACGAATGCTAACAAGCCTGCTTCTTCCTCCCCTGGAGCGGCTGTGTTGATTTATTCCAGGAAGTTCGAAAGAAGTTGGAGAGTGATGATGAGGATGGTCTAACCTTGTCTTCCTCTCTTTCTAGCTCTGTGGGAGCGTAATCTGAGGTGTGGCTGAAAATGACATGGTGAAGTGGTAGTTATTTTCTAGTGAGTCCAACTTTGATCCTGTAGTTTTTGTCCTTTAATGGAGGGAAATGCTTTTGGAAGCCATATCTAAAACAAAATTCACGTCAGGGCCACGCCAATGTTTTGGTAGCAAACTACATTAGTCACAACTTAGGGTTTAGTAAAGTGACACCCCTGCATTACAGTTGCTTGCATACCGTCTTGCTGGTGCACCGTGTCCAGCATGCACAGCGTAAATTTACGAAACCTGCACCTGGTTACTCCATTCATCCGTATACTGCAAGACCGCGGCCTCGCTGCATCTGACACCTGGCGTCTTCTGAGGTTTTCTCAACCCCCGGCAGACACAAAACTAACTTCTTGCACCTGGTTCAACTTGTTGCACCTGGTTCACAGAACAAAGCTGCGAGACATCATGTGGTTGGAGGCGGGTGAAAATTGGAGAGCAGAAGAGAGGAAAGACCTGAGGTGAACCCGGCAGATGAGGTCAGCTCCAGGTCAGGGGAATGTGTGTGTGTGTGTGTGTGTGTGCGTGTGCGTGTGCGTGTGTGTGTGTGTGTGTTGAGTTCCAGAGCTGTGCAACACATCAAAGCATCTGCAGCCTGGACCCCAGATGGCTAATAGCAGGATCCGTCTATTGCCTCCTGCTATTCATACAGTTCATACACAGACAGCTTCGTTCAACCTGCTCTCAGAAAACACAAACTAGGTACCAAGATGAGATGGAGGAAGAAGGTGACTGAAATGATATCAGTGTGTCGGTATGTTGGGATCATCAATGAATGGCCATTGACACATAATAACAACAACAACAATGCTAATATGGATGTTATTACTACTATTACTACTACTACTACTATTACTACTGCTACTACTACAATCGCAACTACTACCACTGCTACTACAATTACTACTACTACTGCTACTACTACTATTGCTACTACTACTACTACCACTTCCATTACTACTATTACAAATAATAAACTAATAACTGCATGGTCGAATTTGTCCTCAACTGTACTCAGGCCAATAACAAGGATGTTGGGGCAGCCAGTCCTTAACATCTGCCAAACTGTTATGTAATCTAGTATACTTACTGGGATTGTTTGGTTTAACTCAGATAGAGAGTTGGGTATTGGCGACAGAGCAGTAAAAAGAGTTTGCTCTGTCACCAAATAATAAGACTCACAGATATTCATTAGGCGCCATTACTTGGAATCAATCATCTGACCAAGTGAATGAAAGGCACATCAAAAACATGCCAAACTGGCTGGATTTGTGACGATCCGCGATCATTTGATAACAGAATATAAACAGAATAAACAGAAAGGATGTGAATGTGCGATGGATTGAACAGCTGGGAATGAAAAAAAAACAAAAAACATCTTTCAAACATCTTTCATCTCTCGGCTTACGGTTGGAATTGGAATCCATCTTCTACAGCCAGAGACAATGTTCAAGTCTTTGTAGACGATTTCAAAATGACATCTGGAGGGAGGCAGCTCTGCTTCAACCTGCTTTTCTCTCTTCTTTGTGCGTGTGTCTTTGTGACTGTCAAGCAGCCACAAAGCTAGCCAAATCCAAATCTCTCCCTTGTTAAAATCTCTCTCCTTTTTCCCCCCTCAATCTCCTCAAAGCTGTCTACCGCAGAGCAAAGTGCCTTGTTAGATCAGATCTGTCGCTGGGCTCCTCAGCACACAAACACTGGCTTACACAATTAAACCCTACTTTTTGCATTTCAAAGCTTGAGCCCCTCATCAAAGCACAAACAACATAAACGCTCACATGTATGAATATGAGCATACATTGCAGTGCACCTATATGCATAAACACACACACACACACACACACACACACACACACATGCATGTACAGTAGCACAGTAGGTTAGCAGTATTTTGTTTCATGATTTTGTGTCCATCCCTCTCCTGCTTTCTTTTTTTCTGGTTGTTTTCTGTGAATGTGATTCTTTCTCTCCCTCTCTCTCTCTCTCTCTCTCTCTCTCTGATTCATTCGTCTCATTAGCCGTATCGTTGTAAAGCCAGCTCTAAAAGCTTCTCCCATCAAGGCTGTTCCTCCACAGCGTTTCCTCACTCTGGTCGCTGTGCTCGTTCCCTCACATCCTCAGGACCAGTCAGCGGCAGCAAGTAGCCCGGGACCTGCCTCCTCGTCACTCCGCTGCAGCTCCCGCTTACGAGAGCAGCAGCTCAGTAGTTATGTCCAAAAGTTAAGTCCCCGGTTCCCTTGCGCCGAATAGTTTCTCATCTCTCTCCTCGCGTTCTCGTTAAGGGAAAACTCCGACCGCCACTGGGAAAACGTCCAAATGTCAGACCTTACCGTAAAATCTTTAGTGACATTGATTTCCTCAGATTTGTCAATGAGGTGATGCATGAGAGAGAGAGAGATGGTGGTTTCACGAGGCATTAGGGAGAATACACAGTGCACATTCATCTGTGTAAAGGCCTCAATATACCTGCTGCAGAAAGTAACAACCAACAAACTAACAGAGCACTGCATTGGCCTTTGTGTATGTGTCTGTGCTAACACCTGAACTGGCCTGCTGTGCTGTTACAGGATGTCTGCACCTTTACGCACCTGATATTCCCTCCGCCGTTTCACTGCAGCCGCTGTTGTTGTTGTTTTTGTCACCGCTTTTTGTGGTTTCCTTAGGTTGCTTGCTGCGAACCCACTGGTGTGCAGTGAAAAGAACGAACCAATACCAAAGCCACATTTCGTTTGATTTCTTTTAGTATATAACAAAAGGGTTTTGGGCTGCTCTGCCAAATCAGAAACGTGGTAGGAGAGGATGGAAGGAAGCAGGGAGATGATGGAGGTCAGGGTGTCCATCTGTGTACTGTGCTTCTTTACAAACCTGCCCGTCTGCAGCAGCAGATGGGAAGGGATGATGCGGAGCCCTCCCCATCTCTTCACAACAGCGGCTTTCTGACCCCAAACTCATTTCACGGAGCATTGTGTGGCCTCTGCGCTTCCTTCTGACTGTATGCCTTCAGCATTTCATTTAGCCTCCCGTACACCGCAGGAGCTCGGGGGGGGAGGGGGGGAAAGGAACACGGCAACATAACGGAGGCAGTGACTCCGTACAAACATTTGGAATTTATTCAATCGAAATCCTCCAACTGCTGAAGCCGCACATTTTTTTGCAGAATAATCTTGTGGATTCGTTTTAATCTCCCTGTGACCCAACTTTGGGTACTAACCCAGACTGTGAAAAGCTCTGCTCTAGATGTGCCTCTCTTTCCCCAGCAATCATCTCTGTTATGTGTCTCTCCATGTTGCCTATCTCTCCTTATCTTAATCTACTCTCTACCTTCTTCCATTATGTCTCTCCTCCTGCCTTTCTTTGTCTCTCTCTGTCATTCTCTCTCTATTTCCCGCTCTCTAATCCTCTCTCTCGTGCTGTTAAGATGTGAGGTTTCAAGGTCAGTTTTCAGTTATAATCACACGAAATAGCAGACAATGCCTCGCGGACATCGCTGTGATGGCGCCGACCTAGCCTTGAAACACAAGAGTGGTTAGAGAGTTACGCTCGCAAACAACTCAATCTCTCTGTCAGGACTCCACTGTCAGGGTTTTTTTGCCTTCCCCGTGCGGAGGGTTTTTTATCTGGGGTCATTTTGCCGTTTCGGCCATGCTGGTCGGGGCGTGTTTGTCTGTTTATCTCCCTCTGTCCTCTGCTGTCACGCCTCCTGGTCAGCCTCTGGGGTCGGGGCCCTCCCAGCCATGACTGTTCTGACCACTGCGCAACCACGCCGCAGCCGTGCACACTCTCATCTGCATGTGCATGTGCATGTGCATGTGCGTGCATTTGAGCCACCGGCGAGGGATTTACGAGGTTGTGAAGAATTGTGTGTGTGTGTGTATGTGTGTTTTGTGTGGGTGCATGTGAATACAGAGATTGAGGCCACCGATGGGTTGCATAGATTTTTCCTGTTGATTCTCTCCAGTGCTGAGTGGCCACTTCCCCCTGAGGGTTTGCTGGTGAGCCGGGCCACCATTGATCATTCCCCACACGGTAAACAAGCAAATCCCTCCATGCTCTCCTCCCCCATTCCTCCCTCCCTCCTCCCTCCCTCCTCCTTGCAGCAGCATCTCAAAGCCTGTTATGTTATCCCCTTGTAGAGAGAGCTGCCACACCTCAGGGCACAGACAAACATAACGCTGCTCTACCCACCTGAGATTTGCTTTGTATTGATAAGACCTTAATAAATAAAGATAAATCATATAAAGAATACGTATTATATGTTATGTTAGCGGTGCAAAGTGAATCTGAGCCTCGTGGAGCTTTGCAACAGACAAGAAAAAGTGGGTCTTAGTTTTATCGGCATTGGTAGGTGCAAACGACATGAAACGTCTCAAGTTGTACTTTAGTTTAGTTTAGTTTTCCACGGGTCACAGAGAATCACACTCAGCTATGTATAAATCACCCCTGAGGTTAAAGGCTGACTTCCTTCTTTGAAATCATACGCCTGCAGTATTGCAACAACAATCCCGATGCCAATGCACCTGAGAATATGAAGTACACAGATTCAGCAGGTATGATGGAGGAGATGCCCGAGGAGAGATCTTGCCTGTGAACCCTGCAAAGCCGGGAGCTGTAGAGGGGGTTGGCTTCTGACCTATAGGCGGGCAAACTCCTCCCTGAAAACACCACACCTTCTCCGAGACCTGAATAATTCACCTGCGTTGAGCACGAGCCTCGGCTGGTGGATGCCAGAAGCTTCACCCCCCACCCCCCCCCTTCTTCACACCACTCCCACCCACAAGTTCTGCAGTTTCTCAAAGTGTCCAAAGGTAAACAGAGGACACTGTAATTACAATCCAAGTGACTCCTCAATAATTATGACCCACACCCTGATTGTTCCTCTCCAACACAACGTATTTTGAATAACTCAACAATTTGGGCACTGTGTTCCCTTATATATATATATATATCGCCTTTTTCCCCCCCACAGTTCCTAGATTGAGGTAACAATGTTCTTCGTATGCCCAATTGCTTCCTGGGTTGCTTTTTTTCCCCTCTCTCCTCTCGCAGCGATGTCACCCGGTGATCAAGATGAATCAGCCGTGCACAGAGGGACCAGCCGCTGTAAGCTCCACATTATTTGCACTCAGTTCTCTTTTGCGTTTGACAACATAATTGCCGGAGCAGGGCCCCCGTGCAATTAAAAGCCAGTGGCTGCTGACAGCGGAGGCATGAGTGGAGGGAGCACACAGCGGGGATGAGACAGTATCTCAGCAAAGGTGTTCTCGGAAGAGGGATTGTCTCGGTGTTTCGACAAAGCTGACAGGACCACGGGGAGGATGGCGAACACTCGGCTGAGTTTAATGGGTATAAAGTACGGATGCACAGCAACCTCGGCGGGACTTAAAGGAATGAGACCGCGATCAATTTGGGTCCCCGTCAGACCTTGTGGAAGGATCTCACCGAATAATGAAGTGATCTGAATGGGTTAGAGGAAAGACCCCTTACACCAATTAACCTTGGAGAGGAGGTTTCACGGTACACAGGTTCATTCACCCCTGATCCTACAGGTGAGGAGAGTCCGCTAGACTGTTCGAGATCAAGATGTGATCACACACACACACTAACACAAGCCTGCCTATGAGTGCATGGCCAGAAGGTATAACTGTCACCTGTGCTATAAGTCTGAATAATCGCCTCGCTGCATCTTTTTTTTCTTATAATAGGTGCGATTCCTCTGTGGGTTCAACATGAATCAAAAATATAATTTTCCCTCTTTAATGAAGAAAAATTACTAAATCCGGGCTGTGCAGCTCGTTAGACAAACAAAATGACGGCAGTTCCCGTCGGGCAACATGGCTCCAACCTTTCCAAATGAGCCCTCCATCACATGTGATCAATAAATGTCAGCCCTTGTTCCAGTCTGAGAGTGCAGTGGCTCTCAACTGTTCCAAACTTCTGCCAAGCCTACCAGCGACCACTGCCACAGATTTATCAGGTGTCCAGTGCCAACAGGATAACTTTTAACCAATCACTGGCCTGTGCACACTTCCACCGGCAGTGCACCAAATGCTACTTAGGTCTCCAAGGCAAAAACGTGGAGACCTAAGTATGTGTTGATGCTGCATACAAAAGTGTCCAAGCATCCAATCAAATACTCCAGATGAAAACAGCATCACAATATGACCCGCTTGGCCTCATAGACGGACAAAAAGTCAGCTTTGGCTGTTTGGATACTTAAAAGTTGCATTTACTTATGAATGTTTCACCACACTTCTGCAATAGCCACTGCAACACTAAGCACTGAATGCAGCGTACCCAATAATCAGCTCTGAAACAGTACAAATGACAATGTTTCACCCCCTCGAGTGCCAGCTCATAGCGTGGCGAGAAACAATGGAATAGCATTTTGATTAGTCTGTTTTTGTTGTTTATTGTCAGTTTTTCAAGAGCTCCAATATTTGTTTAATTATGAAAGAGCAGACGCTTAATGGGAGTCGGGGTTGTGTAACAGCACCACACATGAAAAGGAAGGCACCGAGGCATTTCAAACGAAACGGTCCGCGTCTCAACTTTGCCACGGTGCTAAATCATCCCCCGTGTGAATAGAACGACTCTCTTTGAGCTTGTTAACTTTACTCTCTGGAGAGCTGACACAAGACTGAACGGCTATTGGTCCTTCGCGTGCGCTTTTATTTGCACATATCTCAAGTTGTCATGATGACTTTGCCCAAACAGTCACAATAATAAGTGTTTGTTTGGTTAAAGTACACACCGATTTTATTCCCTCATAAAGATCGATACTTGCTGCAGAGTTTTGTAAACTCACCTCTGATGACGCACTTCAGCCCGGCTTTAAACGCTGACTTTACAAACCCAATTGCCCATTCAGAACTACAGCTCAGGGTGGGGAAGACACATCGCTGATAAAGGATGCCTCTTTAAAACCAGCGGGTCACTCGGGCCAGCCCAGTCCACAGCATAAACCAACAGCATGCCACAGAAGAGTGCCGCAGTCAAGTTGAACAATAGGACCTGTCTGGCGACTCGGTGCCCTGCTGCTGCACTAAAATGTAAAAGTTGGCAGGGAAAACACCAGAAGTAGCGATCGATAAAACAACCACAGGCCCGCTCTGTAGAGCAAATGGAAAATCTGAGAGGTGAATTAACGAGGAGAAAATGGTCAGCTAAGGAGTGATGAATAGAAAGGTAATGGCGTGCAGCATGTCAGGTAGGCACGGGGACTCTACACTAAGAGGGTAAAACATCAATGCTGAATTTGAATTATGGCTGGGTCACAAGGGGCTGGAGCCTATCCTAGCATGCATTGGGCAGAAGGCTGGGGAAGTCCATCATAGGGCTAACACAGACAATCGCTCACACTCACAGTCATATCTCTGGGGAAGGCATTTAGAGCTTCCAATCCACCTGATGTGCATGTCTTTACCCAACTGATCCTCCATCCTCCATCACTAGAGGATTGTCCTCCTACTTTCTGTCCAGGCTTTCCCAGACAGACCTCAGGGGCCATTAATGTGGTGTCTTTCCCATAATAACCCTTAGCCAACACCTTAGAGACCAGACCTCACAGACCTCTCAGTCCTCCCACCCTCCCCATCACTTTTGCCAGCGTCTTGTGGTGGCCTTGTCCTTTGAAAATCCTCAGTAAAAGCATTGTAACTCGTTGGCAGGTTTTAGATTGCAAACATCTGCGTTGGTGTGACAAACAATTATGGTTGTCTGCACATTTTTTAATTAAATCTTCAGGGCTATTGATATGACAACTTTGAAATGCTTTAAAATCCACTTTTTGCTCAAATAAACTCTGGGGAATTGTTCGAAGCATTGATATGGACTGGACACGACGATCAGACGAGGCCTTCAAGAGGACAAGAGGGTCTGTAGACTCCAATATGAGATGTTAACTAGGCTGCCAACACTTCTTTATACTATATATCAATAATAGGATGCCTGAGGTATGTAGGGAGTATTTCTTTTCTTGCAGAAGATTTACTTAAGAGAGTGTCTGAGGGAGAAAAATAATAAATGGGCAATGAAAAGACATAATGACTTATTGTTAGAGAAATTAAATTACATCGCTGATTCTGATTTGCCACAATATTGAAGTCCTCTCAGGAGATGCTATCTCCCCCGTTTAGTCTATTTTTAACTATGACCTCCTCCTCTGTCTTTTTCTTCACTTCCTTTTGTTATCCCGGCGCAGAGCGGTGATCAAGACCGAGATGGAAGCGGATCTCCATTTCTGTCAAAGGGCTCGCTGGCCTCTTAAGCGGGGAAAGGAAGCGAAATGCATCGCTCTGCCACCCACTCCTCGAACGCCGGCCTCATCTGCCTCTATAGGCGCGTCCCTCCATCCCATCTGTCTCGAGACATTTCAAGATTTCAGTGCAATTTGTTTGTACGTGATCCTGGGAGATAACACTTGAAGAGGTGATGGTGGAGCTAAACGGTTGTCGTGATGGATGGGACGCGTGGGAAGTGTGGGGTCTGGTCACCACAACATAAGTCATCCAGAGAGGAAGGAAGGTCTAAGTTGGTACGTCCCATCAACTTTGCTCTGATCACCACTTAGTGCTGCGTAACCAAGGTCAGAAAGGATGAACAAGTTGGCATTTATCATTAAATTAACCTTCAACCACCAATTAAAACGTGCTATCAGGTTTCCACAGATCCCGTGGATCAGTGCTGGCGTCGAGGGGATGCTGAAACACGAGATGAGAAAAAGAAATAGAGCCCTCTTTCCTGCTGTTCAGTTTCGCCTACCGCTTGTAAAGATAATAGCCAGATGGCTGCTGGACCGTGAGGAATTAATGTGAAGTTATTTCAGAACTAAATCAGCTTAAAGGAGAAGGATGGGAGGGGAAAACGGTGTCTCATCCCTTCTGTTAATGTTCGTCTCGGAAGCATTCCACCGAAGTGGGTAAATGTTAACAAAAGACCAAGAGGGAGGCGTGGGCAACGAGAGGGAGAAAGAGTGTTATGAGTTAGAGCAATAACCATTGGCACATCCATACCCAATTAGCTCATGTATGGCCTTTAAGCCCTTCGTTCATAAAGGAAACGCAACCGGAGATCCAGCTTTTCCGTGACCCGCCCCCCGCTGGTTCAAACTGTTGAAAGTGTCTTAAAAGTCTCAAATCTCTCCTCAACCTGAAACAGACCCTTCAGATCAACGATCTAAGAGACTTTGATCAAATGAGGCGGCGCGTCCACGTTCGCCTTTTCTGGCCCTTTTTCCGTCTCCTTCTAATAGCCTGGTCCGATGTGCCCAGGCTATCCTGCTCGTGGGAGACTGAATTAATTGGACAGGTTTTTTTTTTGTGAAAAGGAAGGCCTCTGACAAAAAAGGTATTCCAGTCTCGTATGAGTTATGGTGCTGAACGTGACTTGCATCTGGACGAGTGCAGATGCAAGTGAGCAGCAGGAAAATCCTTTTTCAGTACGCGGATTACAAGGTGATGAACAGTTACGTGAGCCAAATCCTTCACTAAGAACACTCTTCACCTCACTCCGATGATATAAAGACCAATACCTCAAAGCACTACAAAACAGTAAGCGATTATGAAGGGCAAAATGTTGTCTGTATTAAAAAGAATAGACTGATCTTTTTCCATTTAAAACACACATTGGTTCCACAGGCATCACAGCAAACCCAGGATCTGCTTTGACAGTTGACTTTAATTGCCCAGCAAAACACTTAATTTCTCCTTCCACACCCAGTTCGATAGATATGGCGTTTTGTTCCCCAACATCCGTTACAGTGTGAGACTTCTAATATGGCAAAAACCCACGGTGAAGTGCCGCCATACTGCCTTGATATTCATGAAGTGCACAGTGAAAAGCTAAAGCACTGAAAAGGTTAATAGAGTGCACATAATCTATTCTTTTCAAAAGATTACAATTAAATTACCCTCAAAGCCTGGAGGAATAGCTCAACTCCCAGGCAGAGAACAAAAGGGAAAATTAAGGTGTACAGGTATTTGCACTGCTGTCACTTCACACAAAGACCACTGGAGCGAGTAAATACTTTACTTCCTCTTCCTTTTAATTTCTACGCCCCAAGCCTCTGCCATCAGTTGGGCTTGACGTTGTAATTCCAGGCCTGCTACGGTACCCATGATACATCTGCATTGTGGTTCCCTCTAATTCCATCTGCAAGGGGAAAAAAAGGAAGACAGATGCAAACAAGTATAATCTCTCCCCCTGAGAAGCTCTTGCTGATGGGTTAAACAAGTGCCCTGGCTGCAAGCAGCCATTAGCCACCGGCTAGTGCCAGCTTTGACAGAGCAGGGGGATGTGTAGGATTCAGAGATAATTTGAAAAAAGCCCTATAATTGGCTGAGATCTGTCTGGCGGCCCTGAGCGGAAGTCCCCCCGGGCCTCTACTTCTATGAATCTTCCTCATATGAGCCTGAAGCTACACTACCTCACTTTCGGCTGGCGGTGCAGGCTGCACAGTTTCAGAAACACAGCGGTCTAAAGTTGCCTAATCCTCGGCTCTTTTAAACTGAGATGTGGGAGGGGGATCTGGAAAGGCGAGCAAGGTGCTGGCCGCTCGCAGGACGTTTACCTTGATCTTTTCCAGTGCGCTTCCATATCAGTGAAGAGAAGATAGCGAGTCAAGAAGAGGCAGCTGAGAGCATGTGTCGGGCGTTGTGTGTGTCTAGATGCAGATATATCAGGCGCAGGGTAAGCAGGGCTGACACGGGCGCAGCGATAAAACTGATTTATTACGTTTGCCGAAACGTGCGGATTTCAAATCCAAACCCGGGGAAACCATACAGTATCTGCTATTGTGACGCGCTCAAACAAAACACGGGTTGCCGGGCAGAAATACAAATCATGGCATTTTCAGCCCGGTGGTAACAGGACCCAGTGCATTTGACACCTGCTTGGGCCAGTCACTCAATAATAACAGCACAATAAAACATAATTGGTGAGCACAGATGAAACTGACCCCTGGGGTCCCTGGAGAGGGCGCCATTGAACGCGCCAGTTAGCCAGTTAGCCAGTTAGCAAACTATTTTTTGATTCATCATTTGTTATGTGTGCTGGAGTGTTCCATTACTGGGGTCTGCTATTGAACCGCTGTAAAAAGGAGCATGCGGGAGTCTGAAGGACATTAATGACGCCGCCTCCGCCACTTAGGCTGCCCCGGTCCTTGATCACCAGGCTCACAAAAGTTCTCATGTAGAAGCGTGTCCTTAAGAGCGCCCTCTGTATTAATGTGGCCTTGGTACTGCTGTCATGGCTTTCCACACTATAAACATCAGAAACCCCCATTAGAAGAGGAGGGGGTACAGTGTGCGTCTACTGATTAAACACAGTAAAGATGACTCAGAGGAGAGAGAGAGAGAGAGCTGAAGTCATGCGCTCATATCTCCCCCCCTCCCCCGGACCCCACTGAGAGCGAGAATACGATGTAGATATGTCAGCGGGTGGCAGGTAGAGAGATGGACGGCGTTGGCGTGGCAGAGGCTGACATAAAGGGGAACGGCACGACTAGAGGCATTGCCGCTGTCGTAATGGACTCGGCCGGTAGCCCCCTAGTGCCGCCAGGTTCTATTAGTCACACCGCCCCCTCCATCACTCTGCCGCGGACAGACAAACAGCCTCCGGAAAAGGAATGAATCAACGGGGGAAAACAAAGAAGATCTTTCCGAAGATTTCACACCCCCGCTGGCTGCACGGGCCACTCACGCGTCATCCCAGCACTCAAAGGGTTGAAGGAGAGAAATGGCGGACAGGAGTCTTTCTTAAAGGAAATGCTGGAGCAGAAGTTAGCCAGGAACATTCACAATATAAACTTTTTTTCAGGTACACCTAGCTAGTACTGGGTAGAACCTGCTTTTGCCTCCAGAACAGCCTGAATCCTGCGAGGCGTGGATTCAAGAAGGCGGCGGCAATGTCCCACTGGTATCTCGGTCCATGCTGCCTCCAAAGCATCACAGTTTCTGCATCAAGTTCCTGAACGATCCTGAGATGATGGTGCATTTTCCCCCCAGCTGGAAGTATCCATTTGAAGAAGTTTTGCCTGGAATTGGTGAAATCAAGTGTCTGGCTCAACCTCTCCATCTTTGCCTGAAAGCTTTATACTTGAGCTTTAATGCACTCTCTGGAGGAAGGAGCTATTTGTCTAATCAGAGAGGTGTGCCAAGTAAAGTGGCCTGCTGAGTTCACTGAAAAAAACATCTGACCGTGTGCAGACGCAGACTTGACCTGAATTGAAATGTCACCAACCGAGCCCGGAACGCTACGCAACCCCGTAATCTACTGTTTGGGCCGAGCACCTCGCATTAACACCCCCAAACTCAGAATTTATAAGGGCTAAAACTTCTCGCCACTACAAAATCAGATAAGTGGACGAAACTTTTTCCACTCGCACAGTGAATCCACCTACAGAATGCATTATTAATCCGCTGCGTGGAACGGGGCGTGCTGAATCGATTGCAGGGGACTCGGGAGGTGGAGCAAAGGTTTCAGAGGCTCATTGGCATGGTGATTACCTGCAACACGGTCTGCACAACTGGAGAAGGCCTGAGCTGAATCTGGAATCAGTGCAACTTACTGCGGATCGTAAAGGCGATCTGTATGTAGGGCGGGAGAGGAGAGGAGGGGAGCGGAGGTGCCTGGACGCAGGAGGAGAAAACACAAACTCCAAACTTTATAATAACCGAATAGCCTTCAGCCATCAGCCCCCTGATCACAGAACACCAGAAAAGGGCACGTGTTTGTTAAATTGCTGTCTGGCTGCGTAGAATAGGTGGGTTTTCAAAGTCTCTGAGACATGACATTAAGAGGCAATGCAGGAGCAACGCCTTCAGACAAATTACCCAGGATGCCCCCGTGGTCCGCAGCTCCCAGGGTGCTCAGCCGTCATAGCAGTAATAATGAATCTGCTTTCATTCCCAATTGAAACGTTCCTAATAGCATTTCCTGCCGCATCGATTTCTCTGCAAATGACTGTGGGATTTGGATCGGACTCGCTGCACATTGGCTTGGACTACAAACACTTTAGTGATAAGTAAATAGCCCGTAAGATGTATGCTTGTGTGTGTGTAAGGGCACAACTGTCTGCTTTTTAAGTCCACCGCTGCCTCCCGCAGCCGCTGAGTGGACTTTGGAGACCCTGCTGAGTCCTGTTGCTCTCCCGGAGACACTGGGAGGGCCTCAGCAGCTCTTGTACTTGACATGTTTTAATTATGAATCCCTCCCGAAGCCTCCCCGATTGATTCTCCACCCCGAAAGGCCCAGGGAGCCGCTCTGCGCCCGCTGGACTGAATCTTAATTGAAGTCTGTGGCAGCAAGCGCGAGTCAGATGACTCTCGATACGAAGGCGACCTCTCTCCAATCCGCCGCCCCTCATTCCATCCTCCCAAATTGTTGGCGCGCATACACACACTTACACACATAAATTATGCATTAAAAAAATCTGAATTTATTTCAACTCAAGGTCTAGTTTATCGAACACACCTACTGGGCACCGAGTTGTTGTTATTATGCTTGCCATTCTCCTTTGGCCATTCTCATGAACGTTGTGGCCCATCAGAGTGCTGCTGATTGGATATTTTGTTGTTTTTGGTGCACCAACCTTGGCATCACCTTGATAGAAAAAAAAAAGGAGAGTGGTCATTTCTGAGATACTGCCAACTGGCATACCAAGACGCAGACGATCACACCGTGCTCAGAGTTACTGAGATCAGTCGTTACAGCGACTGAATCCCTCGATGGCTGTTGTTGTCGCACATCTGGGCCACGCGACTCCCTGTCTGCACGATTTGAGACGTTCTCCTGAACTGATGAGCGTATGTATGTCAGTACGAGACACGGGGGGGGGGGCATTTTCACATTTTCAGTCAGATTATTTTAGAAAGCCCGCCAGTTACATAATGTGCTTAATTCAGCAGTAAAACGATACACTTAGTTATCAAGCACCCAGAGAACAGTGCATCCTCCTCATTGTGCGGCTGCCAATAATCACTGAGACTGAATATCTGGCGGACCAGCTTGGCCCTCCTCCTTGGGGGGTTTGACTTGCCTGAGTATCTGGCCTGGACTACTGAATATAAACATTTGGCTCCTGTGGCCAAGATGTTTCAAGCCAGATTCCAACAACACCGAAGCACAAACAAGCACTAATTCAGTTACCAAAGTGTGGAAGATCGGTACCTGAAATACTGAGGTGGTTCAAATGAACTATATGCACAAAGAGCTGCGTTTGCCCCGAAGCGAAACCAGCCATTGCAAAACAGCTCAAATGACCTAAATTCATAAGAATAAGCATCATACATCAACGATTTTCAATATGTGAGACTGGTTTGATTTCATGGTTGATTTCATGGTTGACTTGGCTGCAGGTCACGACTTATGAACTACAACTAGGGAAATAACTTATAGATCTGTTGAAAATCAGTCATAAGCTCAACTAATGCAGGAGACAAGGAGTCAATAATACATCATTGAGAGAGAGAGAGAGAGAGATAGAGAGAGGGAGAGAGAGAGAGAGAGACAGAGAGTGAGAGAGAGGGAGAGACAGAGAGGGAGACAGAGAGGGAGAGAGAGAGAGAGAGAGGCAGAGAGACAGAGAGAGAGAGAGGGAGAAAGAGGGAGAGAGAGAGAGAGAGAGAGAGACTGAAAAGGCAATCAGAGTACATAGACAAATATTAATTATGATAATGATTGGATTTGCTACTTCATTAACCACCATTTCGAGCTGGTTGATCGCAAGCGTTGCTCTGCTTGGAGTCTCCGTAGCAACTGTGGGGGGAAAATGGAGATACAAAGAGGGTGTGTGTGTGTGTGTGTGTGTGTGTGTGTGTGTGCGTGTGTGTGTGTGGGCATGTGTGTGCTAATTACTGCAGCTGGTAATTATGTCTTACAGGACACTCAGCAATCAATCTGCCTCTATTCCCAAGCCTGTCTGGGTTACTGGGCATTTTGAGCGAAACACATATAATCATCAACATTGTTTTAAAATATCAGCATGAGAATCTGATCAGAATCTAAAAGCACGTCGGATAAAAGGTTGCGTTATTATTTACGGGGGAAATTCCTTCAGACTGAGGAAGACAATTCTCTGCAGGTTCCATCGCAAACCAGGAGGTGGGGGTAGAGTTCAACGCAAGGGAATTAAATGATTACTTGTCATAAGTATGAAAAGCTTGATGAGAGACTCTTTTGAACTCATACTTTAGTGACTTTTAGGAGTAGCCCTATGCAGACGTTGAGGTAAATTCATCAGAAACACTCTGGATGGTTCAAAAACCTGCTAACAGGCTGCATGAAGCATCTTCAGTCACCAGTGTAATCCAATTAATTTCAAATATCATCTCTTATACAATAACTGCTGCAGGTGCAATTCAAATCCATGTGAATCCATAACAGATTTGACAACTATCACAGCAAAACATTATTTCCCTGTAGGAATATTATAGCAATATCACAGTGATAGCATAGGTTAAGGTTACTATAAACTCACCACTGCCATAGACACACTACAAGCCTCTATAGGAATATTAGTGTTTAGCTAGGGTTGTCTTTGTTGAGTGAAGGTACAGAAAAGGGGAACCACTGATCCACATACACACTGTGAGCCCTGAAAACTGAAGACCAAACCGATGACCACGAGCAGGGACAGAGCTGGCATGAAAGCACGGGAGCAATTTGTGGACTAAATGAAAATGGAGGCCGGATGATTAATTTGATGTTTATCACGAGCCTCAATCACACTCTCTTCCGCGGACATCAAGAGTACTCGCTGGCTTGACGAAGACAAAAGGGAAAAATGAGGTCCTTTATATTCCAAGAATGTCACTGTCAATCAAGAGCGGGCCTCAATTTTCCCAGGCTGTTCGGACGGAAAACGATTTAACAAATCCGTCCACAAATAAGACAGAGAGAGAGAAAGAGTGAGAGAGAGCAGGGGGAGGGGATGGAAGCGGTGAGGCGGGGCTGTCGAAACTTGGCCAAGTCAGTTAATCTCCATGTTTTCCCCGCTGTGTCGATGCGTCTTTGTTCTCAGGTGGGAACCGGAGAGGCGTGTGTCTGTCTGATTAGCAAAGCACTCCGTCCTGAAACTGGCACTTCACAGGCCTCGCTCAGTCTGCAGCATCTCCGGGTGCATTCACTTGACAGGTCCTGATGCTGCTGTTGGCCTCCTGCTGAAGCAGAGTTACATGTCGCTTTCTCTCGCTCTCTGCTGCTTGTGGCAGTAAGAATACATTGGCTGCAGATCTCTACACTGCATCGGTCGTCACCTACACTGACTTGGGCAGAGGGGCAGAAAGATTCTTGCAGCTAACCAATCTACTTCCATCTCTTCTCACTTGCACGCCCATAATGTCCCCTGCTGCTATAATACATCTCCAACCTCTCACCCTTACCTACTGAGCTTGTGCTTCATCCACAGGGCTGAACTGCCGTGTGGTACTCTTTTTCAATAACACTCTTGTTCGTGTTCCCAGAGGCCAGGAAAGGATCGTGACCTGGCTTGGCTTGGAACAATCTATTGATTGTCAGGGAGCACAGCAGAACGATTGTTGGCTGAACAGTAGAGGGGGCAGGTAGATGCTGTCAGCTAACAAATGCAGACTTTGGGACATGGGTGAGTTGGTCATCGAGCCATTGAAAGGTAGTTGAGGGTAAGGACTGAATCTCAGCTTTAAAAGGTGCTCTAAGAGTTTAAGAGTTTTCTAAGAGAATGAACTGATTTTCTGGGGATTGGAACTGACTGCTGTATTACAATATGAAGCCTATTTGGATCTAGAAATTCAGACAAGCCTAGTATGAGTCAGTCAGTCTCCGATCCATCGCTAATGGAACAGCTCGAGGCAGTAGATTGGTTAGAACTGATTCTTTTTTGCTTATGTTCACAAATACAGATTACACTCCCTAAGGCTAGAAACATGGCGGAGGTGAATTATGGTAAATGGCATGATGTCACTTGCCTGTGCCTTCGTGACAAGAGTCCTCTTCAGCTGCTTGATAATTACCCACTAATAAGACAGGAGTCACCAAGTAATGCAAAAGGTAAGCAGTCAACAGTGACATTACTTCAGATGTTCATCTGACTTCATGGTGCTCTAACGGTCTGAAAGGACAGCCGGTTCAAGTCGAGCTAAAATGAAGACTTACAAACAAAACTGATCCGTGTGCTAAATCAAAAGCAACATGTCAAAAAAATCTAGATTCTTTATGTGCCAGCTGTCAAATCACCAAACATTTTTTGGCAGCAAGTGAAGCATGTGAAATAGTGTTTGTCTGGGTCTCACATAATACTTTCCTGGAGAAGCGTGCAGTGATGATCCTGTAGCCGTAGCTCCTGTCTGTCATCAACTGAACAAAGGGTGTTTGCTCAAACAAGTTCACTTAAGGGAACACTTTGAAGAGCCAGACAGCTGAACGAATGAACGCCATTTTTCTTTTCTAATACTCCAACCACTCAAAGCACCCAGACGGCATAATGAGGAATCAATTGCAGCAGCTTGTTATCCATTCAAGTCAGCAAACTGTGAGCTGCTGACATATAACACAGGTGGAGAAGACTGGAGCAGACAGGAGTTTGACAAAGAAAGTAATTCCCAAAGTCATTAAGATAGACGCCGTGCTGTACGGGGCACACATGGCGGTTGCTTAGTATCTGCAGATGGGGACAGTCCATTGGTCCAACTGTTGAAAAGTCTTTCGCTATGAGGAGTTGACTGTAAATGAAAAAGTTTACTTCAGGCAGCTTTCAAGGAGAGCAGGCTCAGGTGGTGGAAAACACAATTTTTTTTATAGATATTTTTATTTGTTTTTACAGACTTTTTGTCACAACAAAGTCAGCAAGAGCATTGTATTGTAGTAATTCTTTTGCAAGCAACCAAGAGAGGTCGGCGACCACTTCAGAGCGTAAAAGCAGAGGCAGTTTTGACATGCAGCGA
This sequence comes from Hoplostethus atlanticus, assembly GCA_034670405.1. Lineage (NCBI taxonomy): Eukaryota > Metazoa > Chordata > Actinopteri > Trachichthyiformes > Trachichthyidae > Hoplostethus > Hoplostethus atlanticus. Next base: position 1,019,621 of record JAXDDX010000013.1, read on the forward strand.
AACAGGCAGGGCTGCTAACCAAATCCGAGGCGAGGGGAACACTAATAAGCCCCCCCCCCCCCACCATCCAGTTTCAACTCCAACCCCCATTTACCCACCATTCAGAGCCCACCGAATTCATCTAATACAAAATACACAGACAGGCTGCAACAAAAAGGACTTTTAGATCTCCAACTTCTTCACTCCAGGGGGGACAAAAAAAATAAATCTTAAAATCCCTCATCCTATTATGTGCTGTTAACATACTTTAGAAATGGTTTCAGTAACAGATTAGTTAAAATTGCAACATTCATCTCTACTTAGATAACCAGCATGGTGATTGGTCCAAGAATATCTGTTATGCATTACCAACGTAACATTGGTCATATACGCCATTTGATATGTAATTGATAAAAGGGCCGAGTAGAAAAGGAAAAATCGGTGACCTGGGGTCCTATCCCTTCCAACATTTCCAAAGTTTCAAGGCTTGGATGGACAGCTGGCTCTACAAGAAAACACACACACACACACACAGCAAGGTAGAGGAGAGGCCATATCATGAAAGGTTACAACCGTTCTCTCCAATCCATCTAATGCAGTACAGTGCAATTGCATGAGATTTAAGTGGCCACACAACACTTTGAATATTGACTTGTAAAAAATATTAACACACTACTGAACTATTACTGTTTAATTTCGTTCCACAGTTTTAAGAGGACTGCAAATGAGAGCTGTGTATTTAAGTGCTTTTCTTTTGCATTTCAGTATGGAATCTTGTTTTTGATCTGCGACGTGTTTCAGGGTCCAGGTGTGAGCGCGTTCCCTTAGTGTTTGGTCCCTAAGGGAGACATGATTGACAAGTCCATTTGTTAAATGGCTACCCAAAGAGGCAAAAGGAAGAGAAAATCCCCCCCCCCCAACATCCCAAAATAAAAAAAAAAGGTAAAGGAAAATCAAAAACCAGACAAAACGACCCTCCCCAACAAACAGACAAAAGCAGTGCTAAGACAGAGGTTGATCGGGGTAAAGGGGCGGGTACGTCTTCTGTCCGGGGACCACTGCATCCATCTGTCTGTCCGTTCGTTCATCCGCCTGTCCAGCCACCCTCCGCTGCGTCGTCTCACTTCAGGAGCGCCTTCATGGCATCGCTCTTGGCAGATTCAAAGGCACTGAGGCCGTCCGGTCCTTTTAGCTCTTTATCAGCTCCCTGTGGAGGAGAGGGAACATGACTTTTAAATATGCTGAAGAGGGGCCCGGGTCTTGGTCGCAGTATGTATCTATAAAGAGAGATCAGTGGTGAAGGTGAGGAACAGAGCCTCCTGCAACTCTCTGGCCATGGCCACATTCCCTTATTACACTCTGTTACTGTTTCGGGAACATATACAGTCGTTTAGTCTAAACCAAGCCAGTGTGTTTTCTCTCCCCCACTTTAATGTACTTCTTACTCAATCACAAAGCAGACAAAATGACCTTTACTGTCAGGCTGCCGTCAGCCAGGCGGCGTCGACAGAGTACAGTCACAGAGAGCAGAGGAGTTAAAGGCAGCTGCACTTGAGCTCTGACGGAAAAACCAGGGGTGAATACAAATGAGAATCTTTCGGATTACTGACGAGAAAACAACAGATTAAAAAGGGAGGTGGGGAACGAGGCGGGCAATGTGTTGCATATGTGTAGCGACAACATTTAATGGGCAGCGGAGGAGTAGAGGGGCATGCAGCGGAGACATCCCTTTGTCTGGCCTGCCAACTTTAGCCTCTTAGCAAAAGGGCTTACAGAGCCGCTGCAGAACGATTTCATTGTTGCGTGGAGAAGCAGGCCATCAGAGGAGCAGTGTGACCCAGTTCGAGTGCCAAAGAGTGTGAGGATGGGTGTTTGTGTGCAAATACCATGCCACAGGAGCAACGGAGCGCATCCGGAGCTCGAGATTTAACAGGGCTGAGTGGGTAACCTGTCAGATCTACATCTCTAATTGGTAGAGGGAAGAAAGGGGAAGTGGAAGAGGGTTTTGTCTATTCATACCGTGCTTCACTTTTCTAGGGAGTCTGCATCTGTCAACACTCCACAGTTCTCTCTTAACACTGTGCGGTGATGTACAAGAACTTCCTCTCTGCTGCAATGTGCTACTCGGGTTGGGTCACACATTTCGACGTGAAATAAATAGCAGTTGTGAGCGACAGGTCCATAAACGCTGTTTTGTTTAATCTGTAATTCAAAAAGCAAATAAAAAAACTAGTAACTCTTCCAGCTGGTGACTCAGTCAGGTATCTTGCAACCAATAACTGTGCTCTCCACTCCGATGAATTGAGAAGGTGAAGAGGAGGATGATAGAATAGGAGGAAGCTCCCTTTTCCCCTCTTTCTCAAGCTCTGGGGAAGTCATTAGTAACTCGTTCCAGCCCTGGTAACGTACTCTACAGGCCTCGTTTAAACGTCAGGAAACAACATCACACCTTGACCCTAGCCCTTTCACCGTCAACACTACCCTTGCCTGGGACCAAACGAGGCCTCTACCTGACAAGGCACAATTACATGCCTAGCGTATACCACTATATTTGAGCCAAAAGCAGTTCATAATAAGCCTGCTCTACCCCTCACCTCGCGCCTAAATCGCCCCAAACATGGCTCCAGAAGGTCTGCCATGGATTCACACTCCCTGTGGGTATTTACTGTAGGGTTACAATAATAGCTCCGACCCGTACCCCTCCCTTTTCCTGCCTCTCAGGATACGGTGTGCTATCTCCTATGGCCATCCAGCACCGTGGCATACTCCTGACACCACTTAAAGTAATGAGCTCGCCCAACTTGAATAATGATCCCACATGAACACCACACTGTCCAAACATTATCCAGTCAAAAACAGGCTAGTGGCCAAGTGAGACAGAGCCTAATGAATAGGAATGGCCCCCCAGGGCACCCCCAGTCAAATCGAGATGCATCACCATCCTGGATTATGGAGCCATGCAAAGCAACATTGGGTCAGAGTAACGTAATGCCACTGGCCCGCGAAAGTGTCCATTAAGTCTTCATTATGCTCCTATTGAGTGGAATGGAAAGGTCTTGAGTGGAAATCAAGTAGGGGTTAGCAGGTTGGGCCACACCTTGGTCAAGATAAACAAGGTGCTGGAACTGTGAAGGGTGGCGGGGCAGTTTAGGCTGGTTGGGACTCATGGGGGTAGTGCAAGTTAATGCATTTCAGTCAATGGAGGCCAGAGGAATAGAAAAGTCTGACAATAAGCAGGGCTTTTGGATGGAGGCAATGCTCTAGGACTGAAAATATGTGTGGGTCAAGACTGGTTCAAACATTTCATTCAGTTGTCGACACCTCAGGACGATGGCCGTGCTCAACAGAGCCAAGCTGGAGCACAGGAAATAGTCTTCTGTGCAATCCGAAAACTCATTTCCTGTAGCTTTGCCCCCCTTTTATCTACATGACAAACTGTTGATAGCCATTCTTCATATCAGCCACACCCATGCTGGCACAGTTTAAAAAAAGCAAAAGCAAAAGCCTTAACTAAATAATACGGTTGGTCTTCCTATCCAATGGCCAGATCCACAGCTATTCATAGTAGAAGGGATACGTGTGTGTGTGTGTGTGTGTGTGTGTACGCGGGTATATCGAGGTTAGGGAGGGAACGTTCATTGTTGATTCATAATTAACTGGCCTGCCTCTCCGGTGACTGCCTCTCTGGGCTGTAGTCAGCACTCTCGGCCCAGACCTGATGGCTAGGGTCGCCCACAGGGTTAAAAAGGCCTTTCATAATTCAGAGCCAACAACAGTGCAGTTCGTAGCCAGGTCAGCTCCCATGATGCTCCGGGGAACCAAGTCATTTTGTCTGCCAACACAAAAAAAATGTCTGAGATTAAACAAAATTAATTTCTCTATCACAATAGCCCAACAGTTGCAATTTAGTATTCTCAGTGGGCTCCCTTTATCCATTACAATGTGGTGGCAGTTGCGCTGCAGGTGCTGCCAGCCAATGGTGTGGCTCTGGGACAATCTATTCATCTCATGTTAAGACACATGGCGATTTCTCAGCGCTTCCAGGGGTAGAGGTATTGAGATGGGGTCCCAGTGGTGACTGGTGACCTTTTGGCTGCGGTGGGGTGTTAATCCCTGCCGCTGCTCAGTGGAGATGAGTGCTAAGCCACGAGGGGGGCAGCAACGTGGGTTTGCTCGTATCTCTGCCCTCCACTGAAATCCCTGTTCAGACGAGCCACGGCTGACACGCAGGCCTGCCAGTCTCAGATGATACCGAGGACGAAGGCTTTTTAACGTCCACCCAAGGGGCTTTCCGTTTTTGAGGCAGGTGTGTTGTTCGCACGGCAGCCTATTTTGGTCAGAAGCAGATTAAAAAGGGAGGAGGTGGCGGGATTGGGGGGCTGGTGCACTCATGTGACTGGTAGTCGGGGAAGAAAAGCCAGACAGCGGTTCAGACTGAAGGTCTGCTGCATTCTTTTCGTTAAGCCAAGAGGATGCCTCCGTGAAACAACTCTGGAGGAGCTTTCATTTACCCTGCCTCATTTAGCCTGGCTGGGAAGACAGCTGCTCACTCACTGGGAATATCACCACCCTGAGCCACACACACACAGACAACCTTGTTCATAAAGCATGCAAGCCATCTGAATGACAACATACAGTCCTCTCCATTGTAGGCCCCTCCCACACAGCAACACTCACCATATCAGTTAAGTCTTATTGTTTCACGCAAACGAGAGTAAAAATGACTTGCAGCTAGCAAATGTGACTGATAAGCAAGCCCTCCCACACACCTCCTTTATTTATCCTTCCTTTTTTTTTTTTCCTCTGATGCTTGTCTTTCAACAGAAAAACAAAAATACGCAATTACAAGATTGAAAGACGAGTCCTTATTGGCTGCGCTTGGTGTGACAGTCATCGCTGTAGGGGACATCCATTTCACTCATGTTTTCTCATTTACTAGCAAAGGCAGTGGCAAAGGCACTAGTAGAAGATCTGTCATTGATATGTACCCAACTGCCATGCAGGTAGTTCTGAGCCAAAACATTCAGAGAAGACATCTGCTAGAAGTGCTGCTAACTTTTCAAAAGAAAGTTCCTGCATGTGCAAACGAGGCTATTTGACTGTAACACAACTGCACAAATCCTCTGCTTTCCGCTGTCGAACGACGTTGGTTGGATGGGACATTTATTGTTGTGTGCTTGTTATTCTGTTGCTTTGCTAATGCCAGCTGTGACTGACCCAGCATTGTCTCTCTTCACAGCTGTGACTGTGTGTATGTGTAGGTATATATGTGTGTATATGTCATAAATGAAAGCTTAACACACACACAAACAAAAAAAACAAGTAGACAGCAGCAGTACTGTGTGATGCCATAGGAACATTCCAGTGCAGCCTCCACAGGACTCTGGTAAAGGGCCTTTTGTCAGATGAGTTACCTCATCAGCAGTCATGGCTCACATGGAGCCGCTGACACGTAAACAGTCACTGATGGTTGAAGGACACCAGGACAACTGTGTGTGTGTGTGTGTGTGTGTGTGTGTGTGTGTGTGTGTGTGTGTGTGTGTGTGTGTGTGTGTGTGTGTGTGTGTGTGTGTAGGACCACTGAAAAGAGAACCAACCTTTTCTAGCAGGATCTTGACGCAGGGGAGGTGACCCTCGTAAATGGCAGAGAGCAACGGAGTGATCCCATGTTTGTCTTGGGCCTGTGGGAGGAGGGGTGTGAAAGATGGTGAGAGAAAAAATAAAAAGAGGAAGAGAAAGCTAACAAGTTTGCACAGACTGGTTCCATACATCAGTGGATCATAGGCACAGTAAATTCTAGAAGTTACTGAACATGCCTGGGAGACCTTTAGAAAAAGCTGCAAATTACAAAAAGCACCACATCCAGAATTGTGGATGTCAATACTGTTGAGTGGGTAAGCGCCCTTCAGTGGATGCGGATCAATCCCCCAACCAGAATAGCAGGAGAGACTATTGAGGCTCAGGGGGCCAATCAGGCTGAATCTGAGGCCTGGCCAGACAATTGTGAGAGTTGGGATTGATGATCGCTGCAATAGAATATGATAAGCTGGTCGAAACAGGCATCTGTGTCTGACTTCTTTTGTTCAAACAAACCTATAAGGGTCCAGTGTGCCTGGCCAGAAGGCAAATAAAGCAAAACACAGTGTGTAAGGTGAGCCGAGAAATCCTCCGCTCTTCCTTTTTGGAAAAGTCAAATTCCATGACTTTTCCAAGATTATTCCATGAGGTATAGTACAATTTTCATGACCAATATTTGTCAGAGTCTATGCTGCAAATGTCACATTTTTATACGTTCAATAGCTGATCTGAATGTCCCAGGTCTTACTACCAGGAAATTTCTCATTTGGGATATTATTCTTCAAAAGGTAAGGGGATCAACAAGGAGCCAAGTTTGACATTAAACATTTCACTGGTTGCAGTAAACAAAACCATTTTATGACATTTCCAAAACTATATGCACATATTCAATATCACATAACTTTTCCAGGCCTGGAAAACACATTTTGAACTCCATGGCTTTTCCTTACATTGACTTCTGCTCCCTTAGAAAGGAGGAACTCCAGCATCTCTGCCTGACCATAGTCTGCAGCATAGTGCAGAGGCATCCTCCCACCCGCCAGGGTCCTGTTCACATCCCATGTCTGGAAAAGAGAACAACACACAAAAGGGTTGAAATAAATAAACAGATGTGATCAAGTGTGATCAGCCGATCACCAATCCAATCACTGATTGAAATGACGCATTTCACACAGACTCTCAGCACGTAGAAATAGTACATTTCCAAAACAGCACTGTGTTTAACAGATTGTTCTTATGGCTGCATGACATAGCTGGCATATCCATGTGTAAATAAATTAATCATAGTAATTGATGACTTGATGACTGAGATGCTTACTCACCTACTGCCACTGGTAGTGCATGAAAAATGTTTCATTTCATATTAAACTGGTTTTGATCATAGGCTGTGAAACTCAAAACATGTCAAAAATAACTGATGATGTCAGAAGGACAATATGCCTAAGCTAGAAAGACATGTCAATCACAGCCTCGGTTGTCAGTGCCCACTTTTCTCAGAGCTGCATACTATTTACTAACTGGCTAGGCAAGGATTGAGGCAAGAGACAAAAAAAAAAGCATTCACTCGCAGAAGTAGGCCTCCACAAGACAACACAGAAGTGGAATGAGTTCTGTGCTCCTGGAAGACAGAAGTATATCTTGTTACACAAGACCCTTCTATGAAACACCTGATCTAGGGTTGACAGAGCTGGCTTGGCTATCCGGTTCCTCCGGGGCCACCAACAGCAGATCTAATACAGCCAACAAGCCCTTCAAGGGAGGGAATGAGCAAAGGCCCTGGTTCAGAGCTGTGGCCTGATAATCAGTCTGGCTTAGGAAGGGTTACAGACAGACTTTAGCTAAAGTTGGTGCCACTATACTAGCCGCTCTGATAGGCTTATGGAGAGGTCCGACCCCAGATGCAATAGACTCCTTTAGCATGGAATCCTGTTTTATCTCTGAAGCTTGGTTATCCAGACCTGCTGGCTAGTGTGGTTATGTGGTAGACTAAACCACTAGCAGGGTTTTCAGTATCAGTATGGTATGATGTGTAAAAATATAAATACACAACTAGACTCTGCCCCAGGAAGCCTACATTTAGACTTAAACAGGAAAGCAATTCAGTTTTATTTCAAACTGAGCTATTCATCATTTGGAAAAGGATTCTTACACTTAGTGACTGTTAAAATTACTGATGGAACAAAATTAAAACAAATTATGGTACATTTGCAATTTGATAATAGGAGGCTTAAATTGTTGGATGGGTCCTCCAGGCACAGAGTACTGCTGGTTGTCTATCCTACCAGGTAGTTAATTGCATTCACCTGGTGTCCAGAATGTAAATCACTTCCGAGCAGGACCAGGATCGAGAACCTACACTACATGTTCTATATATGCATCAGAGCTATTTAGTTGTTTTCTATTTTCCTAATATAGGCACATTTGGAATAGAACTCCAAAGCAAAACCGAACGGCTGATTAAAACCCTGACTCAGTGAATATTATTTGACAATTGTAAGGTCTTTTGTAAAAGCAAACATGGCCTCCTGCAGCGGGAAGACCACTTGCTCCTCTCTAGTGACACAAAACCAAGGCAGACTTTCACCTCTTACTGGGGAAAAAGGTGTAGCCTAAAAGGTAGTTATAACTTTGTCTTTTGTTTTTTTACTTCCAACTACATCCAAGCAGATAGTGTTGGCTAGCAAAGCACGCACAGCCGAGTTAGGCCTTCATGTGCTCGGCTACAGCTGAGACCCCCGCCCACTAACGTTAAGTCTGGGAGCCCGGGCCTTCGGTCGATTAGCTAGTTAGCAGTTCGCCGAACTTAATAGAGCACAACAACCGCTTTTCTACCAACAATATAATTTCAAATGTAACATGCACCACGACCACCAGGTCGCTTTATTTTAGCGGAAAGTGGTACCGCTAGCTAGCTTAACTAAACGTGCCGTTACGCATAGTGCTACACCGCTCGCTACCTGCTACCATACCTAGCGATAATCTAACGTAAGCTAGGTTAGTTAGCTAAATTGCTTAGCAAGCTACCTGAGTGCCTGCCTGTCGCCGGTGTTAGTGTAATGTTAGCTAATGTGTGTCGCTAACTATGCTAACTTAGCACTCAGACTTTAATATATAGTCACGCCTATGTCTTATGTCAGATTTTATAATGGTTTCTAATTCTAACTGATTTTAGGCTATGTCAACTATTGTTAGTGTTTCAACCAGCCCTGATAACTAGTTACCCCAACTGCTAGTTAGGCAGTGTCTGAATTGTCGCACACAAAGTGATGAATAGCTAGTCAAATCTGAACGCTCTTACCTTTGCCAGTTCTGTAACCTCCTCCAGGTCCCCTGTCTGCAATGCCCACATCAGCTCTTTATCTCCCATTTTCCTGTATTTAATAAAAAAAAGCACTTCGCTGCGATGTGGCTTCTTCCCTGTTGTTTCGGGCAGCTGTCAACTTAATGCTAGGGCGTTAACTTAGCTAGCTGACTGGATCTGGCAAACTTCCTGTAGTCGCGATAGAGGACGATAGCGGGGCTTGACTGAATAAAATATAGTTTTAATACATCCAAGAGCTATTTTTAGTAGGAATTATAAACTGGGACAAACAGAGTTCAGTGACAGGACGGACAAAAGGGGTTCAAAATAAGTTCCCAAAAGCAAAATGGTACAGAGGGATCCGCCTTTCTGTCGTTTCGAGAAGTATTTCCGATGTCGTCTACCCGGAAGTTAATGTCAAGGAGGAAATGCTGCATTCAGGAGAAAACCGCCGGAACGTCTTGGCGGTTAAAAACTACGACTTGGAAGTGCTCCCGTTTTAGAACTCACTTGAAGCCGTCCAACTCCATAATAGAAGTTTTCTGTAGACAGTAGACACTGGATCATCTCGATGTCAATTATTTTCAGCCTTTTCACATTTAACACACCACTTAGCACTAATTGAATGATTCAAGTATATTTTACAACAAACAAAACTTCCGTGGCATTTTAAGAGGTACAATCACAAAAGGCTTATATAGGTTCTCACCATGACCAGTTATGTCAAAAAGCCAATTTTTCATCACTTATTTTGAGTTTCGTTTGAAACGCATTACATAATAGTGTCATTGACATAACTTTCTGTCTGTTGTCAGACTACTACATGGCCATAAAAAGTGACTCAGTGCAGGGTTATTTTCACTTTTTATACCCAAATGATATTCTTTCTTGTAGTGTTATCAGTTCTGAACTGTACAGTGATAGAAAACAGAGAGCCTGCCGTTTTCCTACCCCACTCTTTCATTCCAACAAATTGTTCTCATGTATTTTCTGCTTGTGAAAAAGCCATCCTTAATTGTTTGTCACCCTTGGATAAAAACATGGGATTCATTATGGAACTTTAATAAGATAATAAGAAGAACCATATGGGGCAAATGTAACATCTTTATTTTACTGATTAGCATTAAAGAAATGACTTCCATTATTAGTGTCTGCCTTCCCCTTCCTTCTGGTCATGTCCTTCCCCCCTTTCAGTTAAATAGCTATTTTATTTTATTCAGCTGTGAGCTTCACAATTGTCCAGTCCATTACTATAAAGAGATAATCGACTAATGTTCAGCTACAATGTAATGAAAGTTTTTATTATTTCATTACTCATAATTTGTATTTAGTATGGCCATTTGTTATTTTTGTATTTTCTACAGAATCTGGATCTGGATCTTAGGATGACTTATTTCTGGAATCTCATTCATTGAATTCACAAAAACAAAAAAAGCATTCTTTCTTGAAAATAGTGTAAAATATCTGTAAAAGACTTTAAGGAAACCCAACAACTACATAATGCATTAGCCTACTTAGAACTAAGTAGAACTTGAAAATATCTTATTTGGAGATTTTATGGCTGCAATGTCCATCAGTAATCTAAAACTATGCAGTTCAGGTGTTACCAGGCAAAAAATAGTTGTGAGAATTGCTAAATAATTGATTAATTTTCTTTACACTATGCATGCATATCAGCATGCATTGGGCAGAAGACACCCTAGACAGGCCAGTCCATCAGTCCACAGATAGACAGACAAACACATTCACATCTATGGGCAAGTTAGAGTCCCCAAGCCACCTGACTTGCATGTCTTTGGACTGTGGGAGGAAACTGGAGCTGTGAGTCAACAGTGCTAATCACTGAGTCACCTTGTGGGGTGGCAGTGGATAGAGAGACCATCCTTCAACTGAATGACCCAATTCAAGCCCTATGTCAGCGAGCATTCGCCCTACTAAAGTGTCCTTGAGCAAGTCATTGAATCCCTACAGCTCCAGAGATGCTGTTGTAAAGCAGACCCTGGCCTTTGACCTCATTGCAGAGAACAATGAAAGTGACACACATCACATCATGAAATGACTAACCCTCCTCATACCAATCAGGGCCCTATGCAACTTGAGATGAGACTGGCACTGTATGTCCTGTATGGACGTGTATGGACGTTTCTATATGTCTGAGAGAACGGCAGGTGACCCCAGAGGTGTTTCAGCTGAGCGAGGCTTGTGCAGTGTTGTTTTCATCACTATCGACCCGGGGAATGGGGGCACAGCGGCATCCAATGCAGCACCTGTTGGATGCAATCTGTACTCTCAGGGCCATCTCCATTGTCATCTGCTATTTCAAGAACTGCTCAATCAGTCACTGATGAATAGGGGGGTCAGCTGCAGAAACACAACAAGGCAAGAGGGGGAGTCTATCATTAGAGAGGGAGTCAGAAACTATCATTACTTTACCTTGATCTGTGAAGGATCAAGGGCAGGGCAACAAGCTCAAGGCCATGCCCCTGCTGTGACTAGTTCCTCCCACCTCTACGTCTTTCCTCCATTTCCTGCTTCCCTCACCTCATTCTGTATACATCTTCTCTCCAGGGTCTCCTTGTTAAGTATAGGTGTTGACAACCCTGATTGTAGCACTATCATTACATGAAATAAGCAGCCCCTAGGAAAAAAAACAATCTGGCTGGAGATGATGAGATGAGATTCTACCGCTCTCCCATCCTCCTCCCTCCAATTCCGTAAAGGACACCCCTCCCCCTGACACCTCCCACCTTTGACACACACACACACACACACACACCTCTAAGCCTAGAGAATATACATCACAGGCTGTGAGACTCAGGGCAGATATTAAAACTGTTTATGTGATTGCACTAAACCGCCTCACGAGTGCCGGTCGGAGTGTTATTTTCCCACATGGGGATAAGAACACGGCGATTACTGCTTGTCATGCTAATGTGACATACATGACTGAAATGAGTCCCTGACTGGGTAGACCCGGCGCGTATGTGGCAATGAATAGCAAGTAAATATTGATGCCTGTAGGATTGATGTGTGTATTCTAGTTTCCCGTGGGTATCTGAAGTGTTACTGTTGCAATATCTCATTACATATCTTCAACATGTGCTTCTATATGTCCTTAAAGTATTTAGAAAACGTATCAGAGATGTAGGGAAGGTCTAAAATATATTTTTGCTTTTGCTACCTTGATATATAATCAGGGAAACACCATACAGTAGTTTAGGTAGGTGCTTTATAGTCATGGCCTGAGTGAGCATGCTGTTAATGTCTCCAGTATTGGAGAGCAGGAGGATGGTGTTGGACTCTTTGGCAAGGTTGGAGAAAGAAAGGACGTGCTGCTCAGCCACACTTAGGGAAGCTGCTGCATTTCCATTCTGTTCAGACAGAGCCTCTGACAGCAGACAGATGGCCTTGGCTTTTGCCTCTGCTTTGGCTAAGACAGCTTGGGCCTCACCAGTCGCTTTATTGATCTGCTCTGCTTTCTCTCCCTCAGAGGCCAGGATCTGAACCTGCTTACGACCCTCAGCTTCCCTCGTCCCTTCAGACTCCAGCACTGTGGCCCTCTTCTGACGCTCGGATTCTTTGGCGCGAGGTGGAACGAGTATATCTTTGATTTCATAACGGAGGCAACGGATTCCCCAGTCGTCTGACGCCTGCTTGGACTGGACTGGACTATGTTGGAATTAAGGGACTCCCTCTCCCTGAATACTTGTCCAGGGTGAGTTTTCCCAGTTCTGAGCGCATCGTGGTCTGCGCGAGCTGAGTGACTGCATGTTCTGGATCCTCGACACTGTAACTGGCCTTAAAAGGGTCTAAGATCCTTGAGTAAAGGACTCCATCAATCTGTAGTGTCACGTTGTCTAGAGATATCGCAGACTGCTCAATCACAATCTCTTCAAGACTTTGCACATAACGAATTCGGTCAAGTATGGGAATGAGTTTAATCCCGGCTCCAAGATCTGGTGAAAGCGACCCATCCTCTCGACCACCCAGGCTTCCTGTTGTGGCACAAAGTTCGTAGCATAATTTAAAAGCGTGTGACAGTTTACGTTAAATGAAATGTTGACGACTTGACTTTAACCCCAAACTCTGCGGCTACCTACCTACACTTGGTCGAGCGTGACAGAGAAGACGAAAGTTACATGTATCAATGGCAGAGAAAAAGCTGACCTGACAAAAATGCAAAAGTAACTCTATCCATAGGCATGACAGCACGGCACCTCCATTCTTCACTCCATTAGAGAGGCGCCCAGGCAGCAGAGCTAGTATGCAACCGTTTCCATGAAAAAGTCCAGAAGGGTCTCCACTAAAATGTATACTCTCACCTCCGCGGCTATCCAACATATCCCAGATGCTAATGCTCGTCTAAGTGCAGCTTTCCCCGACTCCTAACTGCTAGATCATGCTGCTCTCTCAGGTGATTTATGAAGATAAAGGATTGTTATAGATAATTAACAGACATAACCAGAGCAGTAAATCAGTTAGAGATCTTTTACATGGATCACATAAAACGTCTTTACGAGGACTGAGACTACCTGTTCTCCATGCAGAGAGATCCTAATTAAAGCTTTACAGCTGAAACAGTACATGCTAGACAGATGGCTTGTTGAAATGTGTACTGTATGCATGTGTGTGTGTGTGTGTGTGTCGACAGGGGTATCCACGCCAGAAAGTGGGGTCAATTTCTGCCCACGTCAACCTTATTATCACCCTTTAGACAGTCTATACCACTATAGTGACAGATCTCAGCCTCCTAATATCCACAGTGAAAGGAAAGCAGAGATCCCAAAGTTTGCGATGACACGCCATGCAAACTAACAGGGAAATGTTGAGCGGAAAGGCGCTGATTTCCAATGCCGATGCATTCATATCCGGCTCCTCCTCCATTTGCAACAGTATATTTCGAGACCCGACCCCGCCGCCTTCCACCACTGTCAGGTCACAGGGTAAACTGAAGGGTAATCTATAGTTACTAAATTGGCATAATCCATCTCTCTCAGCTGTTCCTGTCTTTGTCACAGCTAACTGGAACGTGATTAAGGAGGGCGACTGTGACTGGTTTCCCTGACTCCTACAACATCAGCACAATCCTGGGGGCATACTGAGAGCTTCCTAAATGTCAGCTCTGTTTGCTAAGACAGCAATTACTAAGCCATCTGCTTCCCCGGGGATTGTCATGAGTTTGGGAACATATAGGTACACGTCATGCAAATCATACCCTCGTATTTTGGAACTGTCCAAAAGCTCGCCCAACTTTTTTAACCACGGAGAACCGCACATATACACTGAGTCATTTTACGAGAAAAATGTATGTTATGAGACATTGAAACCCCCAACAAGCGCTTCATCAGTATTTTCAGTATTTTTCCAAACATTAAAATGCAACACAGTCTATTTTGATTAGCTTGGGAATATACTTAAATTTGTAGCTGTCTAAATACACTGTTGATCAGTAGGATCAATATATTTTATAGTGTATGAATAGTGACTCGTGAAGGACGTTGGTGGTCATATCTGCATGGTTGATTTGTAAACTCTGTACTTTGATCTTTGATAATGGAAAGATCTCCAAGTTACAGATGAAAGCAATTCCATAACTCAGAGTAATATGCCAACTATGATTGATTTAGATGTCTAAACCCTCAATCACAGCTGGCCCGTTATACTCCCGATATTGCACATGAAGCAAATTTGGTTTCCAAACTTGAGGGGAAACTGTGCTATGATAGAGAGGGCGAGCATCATCTGGTTTTTCAACTTCACAATTTGAAAAGTTTTGATAAGGGAGCGCAACCACCATCAATTCTCTGTGATGAATTTACAGAGTAGGAATAATAAAAAAATAATAATACGGATAGGGAAAGTAATAAAAATCAAACAGCAGGAGAGTTTTCAGGGCAGAGGAAGAATTGGCGCTATTAAATCTCTGTGGCTGCCTACAGTAGAGAGAGAAAGGAACATTGCTTCATGAGGCATTGGATAGTCATGCAAAATAAAGGATATTCAAACTATTTCAGAGAGAGAGATTTCTAGATTCAGAGCCCAGAACACTTTTTTCCTTTTTTCATGAAAGCACCTGTGGAATCAGCACCTGCACGTGAACACCAGTCTGGAAAAGTAACACACTCACACGCTGCTGATGCTGATTTATGAAATAAATAAAGGGCTCCCTCTAGGGGTCAGGCCGTGGTCACTGCCTCCCATAGTGGGAGCGAGAGGAAATAAGCAGCCATGCAGAGGCAGACTTTTGTGAATGGCAACTCCCTAACAGTCATTATCAGCATTGGTGTTGAGGCATGGAGGTGTGAAGGCACTGCCTCTTCTGTCACGCCTGACAGGCCGAGTGTATCTCTGAAAACCCGCCCGTGTTTCATGAGGTGAAGTCACTGGCTACCAAAAGACGACCACCATCACTCTTGCATGCTTACGGTCCCATCATAAATTGAGCAGAAACACCCACGGCTGTCCATCGTTCGCCCCTACCGCCTCCCGCCGATCTGGCCCTCACTCCCATCATGCAGCGCTCCGTCCCGTCATCCATCAACTCGGAGGTGCCGTCCACTACTGGCTGCCCCTGATCGCCCCTGACTACCCCCGACCGGGGGCTTGTGCTGCCTGTTGGATGTGAGCGCTGATAGGATGCGACAACTTTATTAGGCGCAAATCAGGCTGGATGCGTGAGCGATGTGCGCCCCGAGCTGTGGTTCTCTTCACGGGTGGGATTCTCTCTTTCTATCTCTCTCTTTATCTATCTCTTTTCATTCGAAGCCTCCAGCCTATCTCAGCTATTATCAACCCCCCCTCTCCCCCAAACCTCCCATTCCCCTCGACCATCTACTACAGGGACCCTTAGGGGACGCGGCTTGGTTTGTGGCTCCTGTCACTGACCCGTCACAAAAAGCAACCAATCACCCGCTCCTCTCACTTCTCGCCATCATTAGCTCTTCCCTCTCCTCTCGCAGGCGCTATCACATTACAGCGACGCCAGATGTCACAGCTAATCTACCGTACCACATCACACATTATAGGAGCCCACTTGTGCCAAGTTCATCATAAAATAATTTTTCCCCTTAGAAATTTACTGGCCTGTCATGGATGGAGTGGAATAAGTGAGGGCTGAACAGTGGCGTGTCACTGGCCATGCTGAAAAATGTGAAGTGGGAAAAAAATGAGTACAAGTATAAATCATTTTCCATGCCGCATCTCTCACGTACTCTACTCATGTCAGGTGAGATGATTTATCCCAGCACAGCAAAGGAAGGAGAAAGCCACCACGCCGCCGTGTCACAGTTAAAAAGGGGGAATCCATGAGGTGATTTAGCACAGGCCCGTTCCCAAAACTCGAGTGCAAATGTAAAAATCATCCAATTTCGTCGGAGAAAGTTTGGGCAAATTCGAGCCCGAGTCAGAGACGGGGAGGGAGGACGATCAGGATTTGGTGCATAAACATTTTCTGTGCACTTCAGCTCGATTCTCTCTGCTTTTGTTAACATTTCATCCCTCGAGGAGAGATCAGACAGAAGGCGTGGACGATTTCCATAAGTCCCTCTTCTCTTTGCACATATTCAAACACAAGCGGATTGTCTGAAAATGGGCAAATTAATTAACCCCTCTAGAGTAACAATACTAGAATCATCTATTTTTAATTTTTTCCATTCGTGAGATTTAGAGAGATAGATGTTTTCTTGCCTGTTGGTCTGTTGGTCTGTTGGTCTGGGGGAAAAAAGCAACAACACTGTTCCAGGGGGGTAAATTCATCGCAAAACAATATCAATAAATTCCCCAAGTCTCCGCTGAGTCTCGTCAGAGAGAATTACCACACACCTCTGGGGCTCATAGTGATGCATTGGAGAGGACAAAGCACGTTTTCTCACTGCTGCTTGGCTGAATCGATGGACCTTCCCTCTGTCGCAGCAGATGAACACTGTTTTTCAGGGAGCTGCAACTCCAAAGTAAGACGTATGGCTTGACTTGAGTCATGAGATCAATGTGCAGATACAGCACGCAGCCAGATACGACAGGAGGAATAGCAAGCAGTGATGCATCGCATTTTCCTCTGCGGGGTTTGTTCCTCATTTTTTTTTATCGACGGCTAATAGAGTTAACAGTTGCTAGGTTCTTCTACAGCCAGAAATCAGAGAAAAGTTTGTCCCATCTCCCATCTGTGATGTGACACTGTTGTAGCATTCCACTGAGAATGACTTGGAAAAGATGGAAAAGCTCAACATGAGAGCACGCAGCGGGATTTTGGAGGGATGCGGTTACATTTGGTGGTTCAGTCTTCCATTTATTGTCAACGAGGCGGCTTCACCTCGATGACATCATAAATTGCAGCCACTCATAATTGAAAATATTATACTGAACTGCACAATTTGTGTCCTTTAGACTAAATTGGTTGAGGTACTGCTGTAGATTTTCACAGGTGACCTTTGCTTTGTCATTCATCTCAATTGTCACTTTTCAAGGTGACCCATAATGACTTCTCCTCCGCTGATTCAGCAATGATTGATCAATCCATAGCCATTTTTGGCGAGCTGAAGGCACACCGAAACCGATAAGGAAAATGATCAGTAGATAAGGACCATTGCTTTTGAAGACCTTGAATAGGAAAGGCGATCCTAACAAAAGTGAAACACCTCCCTCACCTCTCTGTGGAGATAACTCAATATTTACAGATACAGAATACAGAATGGGCCATTGATGAAATGCAAGTGTGAGATCTATTGATGATGATGTTTATCTCATGCTGCTCATTCATGTGTATGTGTGTGTGTGTGTGTGTGGAGGGGGCTTTTGTGTGTGCAGATTAGACGTGTATATGTTTGAGTGTGCAAATGAAGGTACCTGCATGTTCTGTGCTTAATACGGGTGTATGCATTAGAGAAAGAGAGAGAGAGAAGGACGAGAGCAAGTGTTTGTATCAGTGTGTGCGAGTGTGTGCACGTGGCTAGGTATGAGGCTTGCAGAGTGACGAGCTCGCCCCGCCGCAGAGTCCTCCATAGGTTAATCACCCCGTGGCTGGGAGCGGTGGCGAGGCCGGGCAGACGGAGCCAGAGCTCCATGGAGGAGCTTATTTAATGAAATGACTAGGAAATGGGCTCATTAGCACTCGCCCGGCTGGTCAGGGAGCCTGTCACCCTGTATGTGCTATAGGCAATACAGGCTAGACAGTGGAACACCGCATGTCGACTGCAGGGCCGATCGTGTAGTGCTGTAGGCTCAAGGCTGTTTAATAGCTAATACAAACCTCTTGAATAAGCCACATATTGAAAAGTTGGGACTCATTTTGAAGCTCGACACTTCAGGTGAAGGAGTACATGGCCCTCTGTGAGTTGAGAAAGTTCTACCGTCCTTGGGTTTGTGTAAATCCTTTCAAACCCCACTGGATGGATTCAAAAATACACAGTGTTCAAGCTAAAAACAAGGCTGCTTTTCTTAGCTCCTGAAAAGTTGACATGTGGGAGATGCGATTTGTTTTTTTTATCCGACACACTCCACTGTACTCTGTAACACAGCTCTTTGCTACTTGCTTTGCCTGCTAACGAATTAGAGCGAACACGATCATTTCATCACCTGAGCCTCATAAGGCTCCGGTCCAAAACCCGTCGCCTCTTCAGATCTCTCTCTTCTTCTCCTAATCTTCACTCACACTAAAGCCATCTAGTAGTGTGGAGTAGGAACTGGAGGAGTCCTTGTAAGGAGCCATGATTTCCCCATACAGTCATGCTTGTGAACCCCTAAAGGGAATTAGTGCAGGTGCAAGAATACGTGAACCTCCTCTTGCAATTGTCTCCAACACTAATAGAGAGTCTTCTAATTGAAATATGTAATACCTCCATCATCCGTCATTTCTACTCACATTGTTTCACCCATTTTGTGAACAGGACGACAGATGGGATCCAAATGTCCTATTCATTTTCAACAAAGATGAAAAAAAAAAGGATCCGGATACAATCCCAAAGCCCTGGAATGACGACAACACTTGAGAGGACCATAGTTTGAGGAGGAGTTTGTGTCCCACAGAGAAACCCGGAAAACACCATGGATCTTAAGAGACCTGAAAGCAGGAAGTGAGTAGTAATCCGTCTGGGGAAAGTTATAAAGCCATATCAAAAAGATCCCTGTGGTCAAGCACGATGATCAGCGTCATGGTCTGGGGCTGTTTTTCTTCCTCTGGACCTGGACGACTCGACATCATTAATTCTGAGGGAAACCAGAGAATAGGCCATCAGACTGAGGGCTAAAGCTGGGCCGAAAGCGGCTGTTCAACAAAAAACATTCAAGCAAATCTACCAAAGAAATAAGAAGTTTAGAAGTTCCAACGGAGTACGTCAGGAAGCTGAAGCGTCGTGTTCATGTGAGACCTCAAACCTCACTGAGTCGGATCAGTTCGGTGAGGAGGAGTGGGAGAAAATCCCTCCAGGAAGATGAAGAGACTGATCACATATTTTTGCACACATATGTTGAGTTTTTGTTAAATGAACCAGTTTTTTTGAATAAACAGTGAAAGTGTATCATATTTATTTGGAATATCTTCAAGGTTTAATAAGGATTTTATAAGGTTGTTCCTCTATAATATATGAAATAATGACCACCCCCTGTAGGGTTCACAACCCTTCATATGGCTGCATGTGTCCGTTTGTACCGGCCATTCATGTTTTACATTGCATTTAAACGATTTGCCCATCTTATTGGCTGCAGTAGCACAATAATGTCTGCTTCTGCATGTATATATAACGTATAGGGGAGGCTGCTTGAGGCTTTCAGTGCCTGACAGTGTGCTTGATCTGCATAATTGTAATTACCTGTGTGGGTAGCCAGGCACCTGCCGCAGGTGACGATGTGATGAGGCTGGTATTCCTCCCGTCTTCCTCGTTCCACCGTGAATGACTTAAATTGCTCACTCTAAGCACCCTGCAGAATCCGGGTGAGCTACAACTTCGCTTTCCTTAATGACACACTTTTCTGAATGCTGCCTTGACTGGTTTACCTATACATTTATGCATTACTCCTGGTTTTCCTCCAGTCTGCTGTAGTTTTGCAACTAAACATCCTTCTTACTATGCACCTGAGCCAGGACCGATTCAGTCCCAGCCACTGACGTTAAAGACCAATGAGATGTTTCGGTGAAAATATTTCCCCAAATGGCGAATTACGGTCACAAAAAAAAGCCTTCAACCTCCAACGCCTTTTAAGAATTTTATTGTTTTGTTTGTGTAATCTTGATGGAAAATAACGGGAGGCCAATACCTAACGCTCCACGCCGAGTAAACTGCAATGCTGTTCGTTGGAGCCCTGTAGCATTCGTTGATGAGCCAACCAGCCCTTAACAAGCTTGTCTCATTTGCTCATTTCCTCCCCGTGATTAAGCGCATATGAAAGAGAATGATTCACATCGTTTTCATGTGAAATGTGTTGATTAAAAAAAAAATCAGCTCGCTGTGCACGGAAATAACCAGGCAACATCCTCTGACTGCCAAAAACTACCAACAGCACAAAAAAATCAGCGCTTTCATTCAATTCAACCTTCACAGGAGAAAGTATTCAGCAGATTCATCACAGCTCAAAGTGAAAATCGGATGGGACCAGACCTCAAATTCAAAACAGGAACTGTAGACGTGCATTAATATGTTAGAGCATTAGAGCGGCACTCATTATTCACTGGAGCCCTGAATATACACCGACGCTTTTCCAGAATATGCCCACGTCTTCTCAAAATGAGACTTGGCAAAAAGAAATATGAGGCAAATATTTACTATGTTCTGCGGTGTAACCTATACCTAGAGATGAGAGAGGATGAGATGATGAGAGGCAGAGACAGAGAGTAATGGAGAGATAAACAGGCAGGTATATTTTTCTCCCCGGGCAAAGGAAAGTCTTATCGGGGGGGGAAGGTGCATTCTTATCAAACGATTGAACTCAGCAGCTTTTACAGCCTCAAACATTTCCTGGGAAGTACATCCTAATTTAATTTCTTCACCTTACTGACCCTGTCACAAAACACTCTGAAGTATCCGGAGAGGGCATCGCCGTTTCAGAAACTGAAACCAATTAGACTTTAAATACTTAAAGGTGATGCGATGAAAGCGGGCCCCGGGTCTCTGTTTTGGTTTTGCAAATGCCTTAGAGTGTGTGTGTGTGTGTGTGTGAGTGTGTAGCTCCACAGGCTATGAAGTGTATTGTGTTTCAGGTTGTCATCACAGGTGTTTTGCCTGCTAAATTTAGCTGGGCGAGAACACCCAGCACCTCCACTGCTTGCATATATGCTGCTTTCCTGTAGGGATGGAGCGCTCTCCTCCCAAGCAATCAATACTGGATGCACCTACGGGGACCAACCAAGCAAATGGCTCCGGGCTAGACCCAGTCCCTTCCCACCCATTTTCTATATTTAAAACTGGCCTGGCATATAATGAAAAACATTACCTGCCACCAGGGCGCATAACTCTACCAGCAGCAGACGGAGGAGTTATGGGGTGCGGGCCAAAGAATGATCCAATTACACAAATAGTATTTTTACTCTGGAGAATCATTTATCATGGCAGCCTATAGACATAAATCATCGCAGCACTTTGGTTTGAGATAAAAATTCCCCCAAAACACCTGATAATATGAGATAAAAAGCCCATCATGAAATAAGTGGATCTGGCCTTCATTGTGTGTGTGTGTGTGTGTTTGTGACTTTCAGCTGTTTGTGTAGCTATGAGGCATGCATGATACAGAAGCAGGCCTGGTTTCCCCCTCGAGGCAGAGAGTATAGGCTTCGGCTCAGTCAGTCTCCAGTGAATATCTGTCTTTCCTGTGCTGCCGCCTTGTTCCCGATAAACAAACACACACACACACACACACGTCAGATGTCAGCGCGTAGCAACCCGGCGCTACCGTACCACCGCTTCTCCTCATCACTCCTCAGCGCTGGCCATCGCCATACCGCATAGAATTGAATCTTAACACAAATACGTTGGCCATCACCTTTCCTTTCAATGTAAAGCAACTTTTTCTGGAAACACCCGGAAATGACTGCACTCCAGTGTGAAAGAGATGGGGGCAATAATTGCGACGCTATTACCCTCAGTTAATGGATGACCAAGTGAGAGAAATGACAATAATGAGGTGAGGTGAGGTATGTCTAATGGCCATGTTAATGGGTCTAATGCACTGGAGCCTTATTGAGAGACCTTTGACCACCAAATGCACCAGTAATAAAGCTGTCTTGGAGCCCATCAATGCTGAATACAGTGAAAATTGCGGGCCCCCATTTGGAAATGGGGATATTCTGGGAACAAAGCCACCCGAGGCATATTCAGCCTTTAAAGGATTGAATAGATGATTTAAAGCTTTAAGTGGAGACACGCTGTTAAAGGAAGTTGTTCTACCTCCTCAGGTATCAGCCTTTCAATCATGGCTCTCATTTTCCTTCACGGGGGGCGTACAGCCTCCGCTAGCATCGAGCTCTTTGCTTTTGCCGGTGCGGTTCTCTCCACATGTAGCTAGAGCACTTGCTTGAGTTATGATCACGCTGCTGTAATGAGCGGGAACTCAAACAGGTTGAGCACACGAGAAAAGAGAACCGGGAGGGGGTGTGTGGGGGTTACATATTCCACAGTGTGGTGAGATCTCGCCAGACTTCGGAGTAATGAAGCAGCTCGCAGATCTGCTGCACCCACCCGTATCTCTGCCTAATGAATGAATGAGCCTCACCCGGAGAGCTGAGGAATGACCAGCTCCCTACCAGAAAAAATAGGATCCCTTTCCCCTCGCAAAAAAACAACTCCCATCACACCTACTCCTGCTCGCCTCCTCCCCTCCTCTAACTCCAGGGATGATTGATTAAACTCAAAACAGCACCCTCCCCTCCCATCCCCACCCCAAGCCCCCTAAACCACTCCACTGCTGCATGTCTTATTAGTTTGGTTTGTGCTGTTGCAGTGGTCCTTGTTTGCACCTACAGAGCAATGTATGCGACCCGGTGCAACGCAGCAGATCAGGTAATTGCCTGTAGCATTAAGGTCTAATGACGTTAGGGCGCAGTCAAAGGTTATTTTTTGACAGTCAGCTGACTCAGTATATACAGTATATGCCTTAAGTCATCAGAAGGTGCATTAAGGTGCATTGTGCAGGGCTATTGTGTTTGTTGTTGGTTTTGTTTACTCAACATGATGTTAAAAAGCCTAAAAGGAGAGTATTAGAAGCAGAGAGAAAAAAAGGAGTGCGACGTTTCAACAACCACGGCCCTGAAAGTCAATGAATGCAGTGCTTCGGGTACCCTCAGGCTTAGAGGATGCCAAGATGCAGATCACAAGGTGTAGCTTCCTCCCCTCCAGGTGGCACGCTGCACCTGACACAACCCTGGCACACGCCTTCATGCAAAACGCCGCTGTCTGGAACGGAGACAGAAAAACAAACCAGTCGACCTGAAAATGGTCTTTAGCACTGATATCAGCCTTGTCATCTGGAGCTCAGGTTGACTCCCCCCCCTCCCCCCCGGGAAGCACATCAGTCTCCCTCTATTCTCTCCCAGGGCGAGCCGCAATGTCAGCTGACTCACTGCAGTGTTCTTATGCAGGATGAGGCTTCTGATGAGCCGGAGGGACCGCCGGGTCAGGAAACAAACACTAATGCCAACTGGATGTGGAAATCAGATGCTGATCTGCCGTCACCTGAATAAATCAGTTTTTTCAAACAAGGTAAAAATCCTTTTTCATGCAGTTTTAATGCAAAACCTCCCAGCGTCGAGACGTTTAGTGAGATGGAAATGATCTCGGTTGTTCTGAAAATCCCAGCCGATGAAGATTAATGTGCTGATTTACCTCGGGTCGATTCATAATGTTTAATAAACGAAACCCGCTGAACAGAAGTTTGAAACATAATTATTGTCAATTTCCTTCATGAGATTATCCAATGAGTTTGTTTGTGAATCTTAAACATCAGAAGTGAAAAAAACAATATGATAAATGTCACTATTAAACACACTAGCGTCAGCTGGATATGTCATACGGCCTTTTTTTAAACGGCATCATGCAGAATAGACACATTGATCTGTGCAAAGATTGATCGTTTCCTCGCCGAGAGAACGGAGCCCTCAGATCTCCCTCTGCACGTCGAGCCCACCGAGGACTTGAATGATCACAAGCTCAACCCAGGAGCTCAGAAGAGTTTCCGGGGAAACCTCACAACCTCAGAATACCAATTAAGCTTATTGCATGAATGGCCGTTACACCGGGCACACGACACCTCTGGGCTTCACTATAAATTGCATATGGAGGGTTTTTTTTCATTTATTTTCACTCATTATCCGCTGTATTGGACTTGCATCATTAGCCAAAGGAAGCCATGGGAAGTTGCGACCACCATGTATTTGTTCAGACGCAAAGAACTGCAAACCTTTAATAGGTCCACTGCCTTTTTCTGACGCTTCCTTCTCCTTTCCTCTCTCTCTCTCCCCCGTCTCTCTGGTGGCAGGCGATGGGCAGATGATTTGATTCTTCTGTAAATTGGTTTGGGGAGTGAGTGCAGGTCACAGGTTAGGGAGATAAGGCTGCTCACAGATGAGGCCATTTTCCACCTGAATGACAGTGAACGTTGTGGGTCCGTGTTGGGATGTGCTACATGATTGGCCTGATGAGGACTCTTTATCGCCACATGCGCCACATATGAGAGGGAAGGCGGCTGGTTTTGGTACATTTATGTATCACATCTGTTGGATTACTTGTGTTGGAGTGATTGTTGGATAGTCAGTGACCATTTTCTCTTTACTGAGGACTTTTCAAATCTGATTCTAGTTTAGATCAAAAGTGTCTTTGATCATGAATGAATTCTCTTGATCATAGCCCCATATTGATCCCTGAGGGCTGTTGATCATCTTTATTGGATAGCAGTTGATTTGTAAATATTCTTCAGATATGATTCAACAGGAATATTACTCATCATCCTGCTTCAAATCACTGTTTGGGTTTCACAAAACATGATTCCAGATTAAACTAAACCCTTAAAATCCAGTAGCATCGCTAAAATCAACATCAAAAATCATCACCCTATGATATAATAGTAAAGACTCAAATAGTTGACAAGATCGCTGTTGTGAAGTATTGTCTTTGAGCATTGAGGTAGATCAATACTGATGCGCTACAGCGGGCAAGAAACCGTCCCGCAACTGAAAGATGAAGCAAGACTCTGCACACTTACCTGCTCACTCCTGGTAGGACACTCTGGATAAGATAGCAACATTTATATAAAAAGAAATGATGTATGAGAAAAAAGGAAAAGGAAAAAAATATAAAAATGAATTATATAATATCCCACTGATGTAAGGCAGATAGGCCTGTCTCCCTTTAAAGGAGAAATGGGGGAAGAAAAAAGTTCTCCTGCTTTGAGCCTATAAAACTTTGTATGCAGGGCGAAGACACCCTTGGGGGAAGGACACCAATATCCAATATCCAAATACCAAATCATAACCTCCAGCTTTACTGTGTGGCTGATGCATTTATATGACAGCTGTGTCCCCTCACTGTATACACAATATAGGGGTCTATAAGGGTCTTGGGCTCCATGGCTGTGAATAGCCTTAGCTGAGAGGATGTACCGCCGACGTGCTTATCTGTGCCCAGACAGACCCTTCTGGGCACCACAATCACACTCCAATACACCCTGAATTACTTTGAACAAAACAAATGGCTTTTACCACTCCAGGAGATAAGCAAAGGGGGCATGTGTGAAATAGACAAACAAACAAAAGGGATAGTTAGAGGGAGGGTAGAGTTAATCTTGGTCTGAGGCCGGATTAACGGCCATGCTTGCATTTCTTGGAGAATAATTGAAAGGGGTCCTGGTCCTCTGAACAACTCTGTCCAATAAGGGGGCACTCCTGGCTATGAAAAACGGCAGAGAGTCAATGGAGAGAGAAATAACTAGAAGTAAAGATGACAGGCTTTGACTGGTTGAGTCCACAACTTCATTTCATGGCCTGTGGGGGCAGCTGTGGACTTCTGAAATCTCCTTGGGCCACAATGGAAGGACTGACGTCTTGGGCATCCAGTCTTGCGTCGTAGTCATTCAAAGGGATTTACTTATCTATCTCCTTTTCAGCAACACTGCTCTCAGGAACACAGCTTTCGGAAGAAAAGTTCTTTAAAAAACAACCAAGTTTGGTTCAGTTTTTAGGTGTCTACAACTTGCTATGTCAAGTCAAGTTTATTTGTATAGCCCTTAATCACAGTTACAGTCTCAAAGGGCTTCACAACGCTTTCTGGACATGCTGGAGATGTTGAACGCACATATTGGGTAAACCTGAGAACAGGGCGTTGCAATAGTCAAGTCTCGACGATACAAGTACTCAACGTTGTTAATATTGGTGGAATCTTAGGTGCTAAAAGGTGCTAAAACACCTTGATGTGTGATGTGAAAGCATGTTCGAGATTTCTGATAGATGGACTCTGGGAGATCAGACAGTTATCAAAATTGAGAGGAGTATTCTCAAACAGATACCTAACCTAATAACTAACATCTCTGTTTTGTTGGCATTGAGAAGCAGGAAGTTTAGGCACATCTAACGCTTTGACTTCGGATTCACACGCCTCTACATGTAGGAGTTGTGCAGGGATGTATTTTCTCTGATTCCTCACCTTGGCTCCCAGATCATAAGAAGCCGTCTGTGCCTGAGGTCCTTCAAAGGGAACACTCCAGGACAACAAAATGGCAGCATCCAATCATCGCCTGCCCAGGCAGACACATTTTTCACTGCAACCACAGGAGGCGGCACACTGATTAAAAGGACCGGGGCCAGGCGACAGGCAGGCGGTGCTGGATCTCTCGCTCTCTCCAACCCCGGACAAACTTGAGCGCAGTTGATGATTGTCTTTTCAAAAGAAAAGGAGAAAGTGGAGAGAGCAGAGGATAATGGAGAGCCACTGGATGTGAACCAATCAGACCTCGGCCCTTCTTGTTATCCTGACTACTAGGGCTAGCCCGGTTGATCGGATAAAGCGTGTTTGGAGAAATCACATTTCTTTTTTATTTGGCCTCATTGGGTATCTCAGCTGTACGGCAGTGATGAAGCAAGCAGGCTCCATATTGGTAGAGCAGTATGAGGTCCGTCCATTGCACTTCTTCATCCAAATATTAGAGACTCAGCAGCACAGTACTCATGCTGTCCAAATACAGCCGAGACATTGCACAGCACACACACACACACACACACTGTCTGTACATTTTAACTACTCAGAGCCTACACAACCAATACAATGTCTTTGATTGTAGCCGACCACATCCTCAGTATTATTACGCAACATTATTAACAGAACGTTATTATTACACCCTCCGGATGCGACGTGACCGCTCAGCCCCTACCGACTACCACTTCTCAACAAGCGGTCAGCCCAGGGAAGCCCAATTATGATTAGTTTACTTTGTAAGCAGGGACACCGGAGGAAGCGGAGAGAAAGACGAGGAGGAGGAGAGCGTTCATTTCAATTCAGCGAAGGTAAACTCAGGCAACACCGTCAGTGGAGGCTACATGAACAAAGCCGACTAAGAAGCGGTTATGAAAAATGATCGTAATTGCTCAGGACCTCCTGCCCCCCAACTCCCCCAAACAGGATATCTTTCCAACATTATTCCTCTCTCTTCCTTTATTCCTCCTCTTCCTCGCACCGTGGGACTTTGCTAAGCAGTCTCTTAATTAGTAAACACACTTACTGGAGCACATCCCATTCCAGTGTGTGTATCCCTGCACGCACCCAAAGCAGGAGAAATTAATCAAGCGCTGAACCGTCCACTCACCCCCTCTTCCTTTCCAGATGATGGAAAACAGAAGGAAAACAATTTTGTGTCTCCCATTCTCGCTGTCATAAATCAGAAACGCGTGCCACGACGGCAAGTCGTTGTCAGGCAGGTCCAGCGAGGTAATTAACACACTCATCGCCGTTTTCATACACACCATCCCTCCTGAATAGACAACCCCTTGGTTTTTGGACTGGAGCGCAGCCTAAACCTAATTACAATTACTGAAACAGTGTCAATGTTCAGCACAATAAACATTTGAAAGGATGTTTCAGCACTCGCTCGCATTTGTGATGAATTGCTACGCCGCGCGGCGTGATTAATGGTGAATTAAATAAATAAACTCATCCTCATTGTTGTGCAGTCGCATTCCTTTATTCCCGGCTGCCCAAAATAGGCTTGTAATACACGATAATAAGCAGAATGAAAAATTCTGCAAATTACAGAGCCATTGTTGAGTATGTGAACACAGACTTTTTTTTGTGAGGAACTGAAAGCCATTTGGAAAAGGAACAGCAAACCGGAGGTGAGCCGTCTTGATGTCTGAACAATTGCTTGCTAATGATTGTGATCCCAGTTCCCCCCCGGAGGACTTAATGGAGTTCAACAGCACCCAGAGACACCCGGTACCACCGGCCTTCTCGTGTGCCGCACATGTATTGATGATGTGGTCTGTTTCATGGTATGCAAGCTGACCTACACTGACCTTGGTGGTGGGAACGAGGCAGGGATGCCTATTCTGGCTACATGCTCATTTTGCGAAAGCTTTAACGCCCCATCAGCCTGATTTATGGAGTCAATATCAGACCTCACTGACTACACAACCCACAGCGCTGAACGGCAGACCCGATGCTGGCCGACCTGAGATGCGATAATAGTCTAATGCTACTAATTATGAATATTGTCGGCTAATGAGTAGATGAAATGAGAGAATTACAGTTCATCGCTAACGAGTTCACCTAATTAGGCCATTAATTAACTCCCTAAGAGCTACATTACAGGGGAACTCTGCTGCATCTGCAGTTTGATGATGAGAGCCAGAAGTGGGTTGGAAAAACACACAGGAGTGCACGAGAAGGGAACGCAAAAATATAATCTTGCTTGTCTCCACCCTCGTCTTCAACGGGACAAAATTAGCTAGCGATCGTGGAGCAGGCAGTGCTATCGAGGCCCCGGGGCCCCCTCTCTCGCAACATCCTGTCATCTTCCCTCACCTTAATTATCAAGGCATTGCCCCAGATGTACAGGCAATGATGCATTCAATTACCTTTAGATTAGGGTGCATGTAAACAGTGCGCCGGGAGGATGACGGCGTGGCCCCTTCATTTTTCTACTTCGACTCCAGTTCTCCAGCACCTGCATTCGCCTGCATTCAAATACCATATATCAAGAGAGGAACACACAGGGGTTTTACCTCAAATGAACCGGGATCTTTAATACTTTAAACTTCTAAATGCTTTCCAAGGGTTGTACAGTTTTATTTCCTCTCCTACAGAATCAGGGTTCACACAAGAGCTTTCATGAAGTTATAAAAATAATGGCACTGCAGAGAGCTGAAACATGGTATGGAGATACAAAAGAATGCCATAGACAAGTTTAGTACTTGCCTATGGCTTGACTACATACAACTCTCAGTCTGAAGTGAATGATTCATAATGAAATGGAAGCATTCAATTGATTCAATCCCGATCCCGATAATATAACTCAATCCACATGAACATCATCTCAGTGCGGCTTTATTGCTCAGTCTCTGCACAGCTATACTAAACTGCCACGAGTCAACTGTTCCAGAAAAGGCTCACATAATAATCCTTTGCGCCCTCAGACGATTGTAGCAGAGGGCTGCTACAATTGTCTAGGGACACTGGATCGCCTCAAGGGTTAATGCTGTTCCGCACGGGTAACACCGCTGCACTCGCTTTAATTGAATTGCAGAAAAGTGCAGTTAATTAACCGATTAAGAACATGGGAGCTATTAGAGGAGAAAAAGACCCCCTGATGGTGGACAGCACAGCCAGCGACCTCCTCTGGGGGAATCAGTCTCTGCCTGCACAACAGTGATGGTGCGACTCATAGGCTGCTCACTCTCTAGACCCACTTTCTATGCACCAGGAGACGGCTGCTGTATGACGACTGTACATTGATACATATTAAAAGATGCATTGCAACAGATCCTTGTTATGGAAATCATCATTTTGATAGTGTTTACGTCTCGGTTTCACCCACAGGAAGTGAAGTCCAAACTTAAAGAGCGAAATACAAATTGTTTATTTTGTCTCTCTTCCCTTTGGTGTCCTTTGGTACTAAGCGATCACATACTGGTTGGTCAACGAGCATTTACTGACGTGACATTACATGATTTCTGGGTATTCAAACAGATACCTCTCGCCGCAATTTGGACGTGCAAAACGTGCAAATCTGCCTAGTGCAGCTTTAAAATGCCTCATCACTTCCTCTCTTAATATTTACGTCCTTCAAAATATCTCATCTCACTTGGTCCACGAGAATCCTGACAATCCACGTTTGTCATATATGTTACTGGCCAGGGCTTATTTCCATTTACGCAGTTGCTAAATGAGGAAGAATCATTGTGTTTCCACTTTGTTTCCACTTTGCTCTAAGCACCTCTGTTGGTAGTTTGGGTGATCAGATCAGCACCTTGGCTACATTCACGCCTGGGTTTTATCCCTTTTCTCCTCTCTGATTACAATCTGTTTACCCAGAACATGTTAACAGGTGTATCGGGGCCCGTTGAGCAAGACATTACGCTTAAGTGCGTAGCTAGTAGATTTCTGGCCTCCCTACTGCTGGACCGGCACACACACACACACACACACACACACACACACACACACACAGAGGGTGACTGTGCCTGTCGGGCCTGGTGTCTGTCATCATAATGAAGTGTCTGGAGAGAGGCCGCGGTACCATTTGACAGTCAGATGTGAGGGACGGCGGCAGTGACACAGGGTGAGAATGAGACAGGGGTGTTTGGACACCGGAGGAAGATGGGCAGTGGTGTCGCAGACTGGCACCAGAATAGGATCAAGCAACGTGTCAGAGTTGAAAGATTACATCTGCATTCGCTGTCAGCCACGGGAGCCCTCCGCTGAGTGTGGGAGGGGGCGGGAGGTGTCATCATACAGTGTCAGAGATGTAGCGCTGCTGCAGAATTTAAGTATATATCAAGTAAAGCATCTCTTCATGTCTTTTCTCAGATAGAGAGCCTTATTATAGAAAGACAAAGTCATATTCCTCGTTAAAACTGAGAGTTAACTTCTTTCAGCATGATGAAACACGAGATGAGAAATCCCAGGCCAGATGCTCATCTCTGTGCACGGCAACCCTTCTGCAACTTACAGGCAGAGGAAATGCAATTAAGTCTGACTCTGCTTGACTGTATTATATGATGGGGAATCCTCGTTTTTCCCTGCCTGCTCTGACGACTCGCCCCTGATCCAGTGGTAATTTCCAAGATGACAAATGTGCGTTTAAACAAATTAGATTTTTCACCCAGTTGCCTCCGCCTTCCTCCTTAGCCGAGGCAAGGCGGCAGCGGCAGGCGACAGATACTCGCCTGCTCGGCCGCGGCTCACTGGGTTTGAGTGACACCTGTATCGTTCAGTGTGAATTTGTGTTTAGACCTAAGGCCCGGCTTACATGTATAATTGATTAGACTCTCAAGCCAGGCATGGCAGGTAATCATTAATGCCAACTGCTAGTAGGTGCCTAAAGAGGAGTGACTTTCCGCATCACGGGCCAAACAGATGAAAATAGATGGGGTGGCTTTCACAGAGGGAAGTGTCCGGGTATATAAGGAGGAGCCTTTTTTTTAAGTTGGAAAATGGGTCAGAGTTTTACGACGTAAAAAAAGCTTTGTTGTCTCTCCTCTTGGCAGTGACTCTCCAACCCAAACCTCTCACATGACTGGGCTGTGCAGATTAGACACACACTCGGCCTCTCAGGACGGGTTTGGCCTCTGGAGCCAAGGCGTTTGAATGTGCTACGTCTAGTGTGAAGGACGTGTCGTGAGGCTCACCTAATTAGAGAAAGGACATCCTATGCGTGTTGACACTGCGCTGGAGCGCTGTGGCCGTGGGCCTCCAGTGATCAGGGTAATTTTTCTGCGCACCTTGACACCTCCCCTATTACTGAGGAAGATTGAATGCCTTGCCGGGGCTGGCTGGATGGATGGATGGAAGCCGTTCAGGACAGGGCTACTCTACTCCCTGGTCACTCAAGGCTCAAGGTATTGTTTGCAGGGATTACTTTCGAGCGTTTTGATAGAAATGTGCTGGATTACATAAAGGCGCTAACTGTTTTAGTTCTGCATTAAAATTCAAAACACATGCCAGCCCCTCCTCTCCTCTCTTGGTATCATGCCGAGTGGACAATGTTGACAGAGAAAATAAACAAGGCTTGCATTATGGAGGCTAAAAGCACCTCGCTCTACACACCCCCTGGAAAAGCCCTTGACACACAAAAGCCTCGGTGTCGACGAGCCCCTGAGGGCCCCGGAGAGCTACGCAGGCTCTAGAGCAGGAGAATCCATTGGTACTAGCGACGTGACGATACATGCTGTATACAGTTTAGCTGCCCTATTTTAAAGCACTGGAATAATCTAGCTCCCTCCTGCAAAGGCAATTCTTTATTTTCCACCAAACAAGCAGGTTAATAATTGGGGAGAGGCATGAGGGAACCATTAGATAAGAGAGTCTAATTGGACGTGAGAGACTCCATGTCAACCTAACCGATGACCCCTACACCCTGGTTTGTATTCTAAAACGTAGTAGTACATTCAATTTCTTAAACGAGGCTAGATTTCGTTTTGCCTCACAAGCTCACAGAGGAACACTGGAGTTGTTTACAATGAAGCCAACAAGGTTTTTTGGGGACAACACAAAATCCAGACAAAAGCTAATAAACACGTGCGGCAATTTTTTTTTTTTTTTTTTTTTTTTTAAATCACTGGCAACGTTACGCTGAGCCCGCCGTTTCCGAACGATTTATCATGAATGATGATGAAATGAAGTTAAAAGGGTACGACGTAGATATCCCCCACAGAGATGGCGCCACGTGACTGCAGATACGCGAATGCCGGAGCTAAGGGCGATATTATATACGAGTTTTCTGCTACCTTCGTTTTGAGCTATAAATTAATTTCTTTGAAATAAGGCTTGTTCAAGGTTGAGGCTGCTTCTTTTATGAATAGCAGACAAGTTATTAAATGGCTGCGGTGCCCGTGCAACAGA
>JAXDDX010000013.1:1057500-1170000 GCA_034670405.1 Hoplostethus atlanticus
GCAAAAAAAAAAACGAAAACGGCATGTATAGCCGGGATGGAAATGAGTACTTTGCATGCGACTTGTTGACTTCGTTCTTTCTCTCTGGGGACACTTGAGTGTGGCTATTGATCACCAGGCAGTCTGATGGCTCGGGCAGGGCCATTAAGATGTGTGGGCGTTAACACTGTAGTAGACAAGACGTTCACGCTCACCCCCATCGTGATAATCAGTTCCAGACACAACTAACTAACGCACCAAAAAAAAAAAAACACGGCTAGGCGTGTGGACATGCAACACGTACGCAACAGGACACACAGTCCTGCACCGATGCGTTTTCAATTCCACAGACACACAGCAATAACAAACAAAGTAATCAAACTGTGTAACAAAAAAAATCCATTGTCTTGGTCAACACTCTGCGATTAAAATGTCCCTTTAGGCATCTACCTGTTGATTTGACTCCCTTGGGCAGCTACTTCACACCTCCAAGGAAAGCCATTAGCAGAGCTCTGCACGTGTATGGAATCATTACTACTGTGGGAACGAACGCCTTTTTTTTTCTTAGCCTAACAGGGAGCCAATTGGCAGCAGCGACTGCCAAGGAAGCAGGGAATGAGGATGTATGGGAATGTATTTTTAGTGGCACGATTTCTCTGCCTTCCATATGTGGAATTCATCACATCGTGTGCCGCTGACGCTTTTCCAGGTCTTGGCATCAAAACAGAAGCTACTAAATGACTGTGTGCATAAAGGATGCCAACTGTAAATATGTCGCCACCAAAGTCCATCACAATATGTCTGTAAATCCAGTTTAATGCTCGGGGATTTACGAATTGTTCAGGTGGCAGATTGGACATAGTGACGGTAAAAAAAAGTACCGAATTGTTGTCATCCAGACAGTCGCCGATAAACCCTCTGAGTAGCATGGAAATTCAAAGGCTGCTGCAATTCACATATGGTCTGAAGAATTTCCCCCCGTGCGATGTGGCAGGTAGCTTACCTAACAAGCATGGCCAGTTTAGTTGGATAATATTTCAATGCTCAGCTGCTCCTTCTGCAGTGCCAAAGTGCTCCTACCTTGCTCTGATCAGACTTGGTGTTCTGTGTTTCTCAGTTAATGAATCATCCAGTTTGGTGCCAGAGTACGACTTGGCACGTGGAGCGGCACTTTATGCAATGCAACCACTGTGGCGATGCCCATAATTACAGTGAATAAAAAAACAAACAAAAGAAACAATCAAACTTGCAAAACTTATTAAATGAAGTAGAATAAGTGTTGAGCATACAAATCTCTCAACGCCCACTCATCTAGGAGACACTCTGGATAAGTATAGCACAGCCCTCCCAGCAGTCATTCCAGCAACAGCAGGGAAGTATCAGGACGGCTAAACAAATATGGTTTACATGGCAATAAACATCTACTTATAAACGAACACTATTTCTTATCGTACTATTTACACCCCGGGGAACATCTATTAATAAAGTAAACACTACAATTAGATATTTTACCAAATTTCTATTCACACCGGAACATCTGAGGTGGGTGAACGCGCCCTCGCTGCATATAACAGGATGAGACAACCGAATTGGCGGACCTGGGCGGAAGCCGAAATGGAGAGATCAACTGGGTGATTAAAAGGCGGAATAGGCGCTTGGTTTGGAAATGGCAAGGCACGAAAAATGAGGGTAAGTGTGTTTCATAAGCCTACAGAATATAATGCACCAACATGACCGCCACATTTATCCTGTGATGAATGCAGACACCACTGCTTCATCACACTACTGAGGCACCAAAGCATACTCAAACAGTTTCCATTTAATCCTTTCTATCAGATTCACTACGGGCCACCTCTCTGAGTAGAGGATCAATGGAAGTACCTGCCATGATGGAGCAAGCTGAGGCCAGCAGGCTCCAGCCACACCAAGCACTTAGTTATGCACCCATACGGAGAGGCATTTGTTGCTTGTTTTTCCCCCTCATCACCCTGGAGGACATTAGCTAAACGCCTTGAAAGCAAATACTGACACCTCCCAATGCCAGCGCTGGGGCTCACAGATGCACCGTGAGGAGAGCCAGCTGGAGGGAGAAACAGGAGGAGGCAATACAAGTGGATGGGCAAGGGGGGAGGGATGTAGGGAGGGAGGGAGGGATGTAGGGAGGGAGGGAGGGAGGTGGGTGTCAAGTCATTGCCTTGGACATGGAGGAGCTTCAGCCAGGATGTTATGGTAACCAGATGGACTCGCTGTGAGGCATATTTCATATTTCACACCACACCATCCTATTTGTTAGGCACTAACCTAACAATGACCCAGGGCATACACAACACCTGACTCTGTGTGTGTGTGTGTGTATCTGTGTGTGTGTGTGCAGATCGTGTATTATTGGCCTCAAACTCCATGTGAGATTCAAGCCCACCTCCCGGAGGAAAAAAACAAACGGCAACAAAAGTTTGGCACGAATGTTACCTGAGGTCCCTCACTGGCATCTTTTCCAAGAACTACCCAAAAATAGCTCTGACTGGCCGACTACAGTCTCGGCCTTGCCAACCTACTCGTGGCTACGTGCCCAGGTGGAGTGAAGGCTGGTCGGATGCCCGGCTCTTCAGCACCATGGTGTGGTATCTCCACCTCTCTGACCGGGCGGACGTCAGGCTCTCAGACAGACTACCAGTCTTACTTTCTGGGTCTGTATCAGGCTCTTCCACCCGTTTGTTTTCACTTGGCTGGTTAAACTGTTTACCACTCAGATAGTCAAGCGATACAGGGAGGCTGGCGGCCAAGGCACTGATCGCTAATGAGGGGTAGGACTCAAACTTACCCAAATTCTGTCTCTCCTGCTGGGGATCACTGCAGGGAGCCTCTCAGCTCTACCTCTACCGATCCTCACTATACCATATTTCCATTCAAATCCACTTCACTTTTCACTGTTCACTCTCTCTCTCTCCCGCAGAGAAAAATGGTATATCATCATCAGCTATTGTTCTAACAATACAAATGCCCTTGTTCGGTGGCCCTGTAGGTCACAGCCGACAAGTCGGTGCTGTTTCTTGGCTTCGCAGCGAGACTGGAGCTAAGCACAGCGAGAGGCAGCCACGTCTGTCAATATGTGAGCAGATTAGCGAGCTCTGAGATGATGCTATTTGAAAGTGTAAAGCGATATTATCATGCTACATTTGCCGACAGTTCGGCGCAACGGGGGGAGAAATGCAAATGGTGAGTGATGTCGCTCCTAACTTTGAAGAGGAGTTCTGCGGCGCTGCTTCCTCTCACCATATGTTCAAGCAGCTCATTGCCATCCTGGAGGCGCCCTCAGCCCTGCAACTCTGGAGATGAAGCTGACATAATAGCCCACAGTCTCGAATTACACAAATAAGACAGAAAAGCTAGCACAACTGCTTGTGGCTACAGAGGATTAGTGTGTGTGTGTGTGTGTGTGTGTAATTCTGTCTTCGTCCTAATATCACCACAAGAACAGCAAACTTAGTAGCAGCATATTTTCCAGCATCTTTTCTGAACGTTAACGGCAATGAGGCATCTTCAGTGTTGGAGTTAGCATGCAATACAATGTGCACAAGTCCTTCCGTAATAATCAGAGTGCTCTCAAGTCATTCCTCTATTAAATATTTGCCATTTCACCTTTGCCAAACACCGTTCTGTTCGTTCTTTATGAAGCTCGTTGCCTCTTTTGACTAAACCTTGAGTCATAATGCATCGGAGGCACAGAGTTAAAAACACTACAACATTTACCCACTCAGACCGACACGAGCGCGCTGTATCTTTTCTAAGCTAATGGCACAGAGAGCCGTCTCTCAACAATGACGGACGGCCGATTCTACCTAAAGCGAAAAATGCGGGGTGAAGGTACATGCAGGAACGCAGCGAGAGCTTTTTGTACCATTGCAAACAAATGGGTTTTTATAAAAGGTTACATGGTGGAAAACAAGCAGGGGGAGAGCGACAGAGACGTGAGCGAGGTTAAAAGGGGAAAAACAAGAAAAAAAAGAGGATAGAAGTGATCAAGGGGCAGTACTGAGGCGAGGGTTAAGACAGATGACATGAAATCACTCTGCTTTAACTGATCGTTTTTGTCTCTCGGCTCAGTAGAGTTAGTAAGACCCAGCGCATGACCTGCTCTTAAGAGGTTTTTCATAACCAACGTAGAGGGTCAGCCATTGAAAAATGATAAAGAGAGAACTGCTTTGCTGTCAGTAGGAGGAAACATCTGGACAAGCAATAGCATCCTGCATCGATGTCTGGGAGGGAGTGGTACCTCACCGGGTAAAGCTTATGTGGAACGCCCCCAAAGCGATGAACCTTAAGTGCTGGCCATCAGCTAAAAACAGGTTAATGTGACTCATTTAATGGACTTTCGCTGATAGACGCAGAGAAAAAGGACGATTTAATCCCCCATGGGTGAGCGAAAAGACGATTTCTTCCTGGAGGCTGGGGGGATGGGGAAGGCTTGAGATTCATCACGTGACATCAGCGAGGAACTTCAGGGACCGCAGGAGAGGCAGCCACCGCCACTAGGGACTGGGCTCCCAGGTTTGTACTGCAATGCTTTATGGGTACCAAGGGAAATCATGTGTAGATACCACAGCCATCTGACTCACCTACCTACAGAGGCCTGGAAATTTCCATATAAGCGAACAATCTACCCCATAACAACCAAGACGTGGATCAAGGGAAATGTTATGAAAGTGTCGAAAACCATAAGGATCCTTTCACCCTGGGCTGAAATCCACCTCCCGTTCATAACGAGTGTTACGAAAATGTGTGTGTGTGTGTGTATGTTCGTGCACTGCTGTCTGCTTTGACATCGGATCCAGACTGGACGGATGCAAGAGAGAGGGACAGTGTGAGCTAGAGAGAGAGAGAGAGAGGGAGAAGCTTCTGTGTGGAGGCAGGGTGGCAGATTGCTAGAGTTGGGAGATGAAAGCAGTGATGTACCGTACAGTACACACCGCTGGAGGAGATGGATAGCACCCCTCTCTTCTATTTTCTCCTCTTCTCCGCACCCCGGGGGGGGAGGTGATGCATCGGGGGTCAGGCGTGGTCAAGCGCTGGGAGGATCAGAGCAGCCGGCGCCTACTCGCCGAGGCCCGGGAGGTCAGAGGAGGATCTGGAAAGAGGGGAAGGGATGAGGGTAAATGTGGGAGGAAAACAAACGGGAGGCAGCTACAGACGCCGGAGAGGGAAGATGAAAATTCCCAAGATCCAGGCAGCAGAAACAGCAACCACTGCACTCTGCCTGCATGTATTTCTCAAGTCATCACGCAGGGGTGTGGAGTATTTATCAAATGCACGAGCAGGGTGGGTGAAGTCTGACACCGAGCCCGCTGGGATGTGTTTCCACAGTAGGAGCCCCTCTTCGATGTTCCGCTCCAGCCTAGCGCCGTGTTCAGCTGCAGGACGCCATGACGCCCGGCCTCACCTGCAACCGCGTGCAAACATTTGCATGGCCAAGTCCCAGCATGTTGTTGCGTAATGCAATAACCAGATGAATGATGGGAGCTTCACTTCAGGGCATCAGTAGTCCGCTGTCAAGAGGAAACTTAAGGTCTGCAAACATTTGCAATGCTGATGAGCCGCGGGGCATCTGGCCAGGCAGGTAGTTCATATTTTGTTTATGAGAGTGCACGTCGTAACTTCTCCCCCGGGTTCCAGCTGTTCACCCGCCTTCTCTCCCTCCCTCTCTCTCCCTCTCTCTCTCTATCATTTCAATCTCTGACATGACGTTCTTTCTTTCTCTCAATCATGCCTCTGCTATGACAGGTCCTCGTTCTCTACGTCTCTCAAACTGTTTTCAGAAAGGACGCCACCTTTTCTAGCACACCCAACGAGGCAATGAAAACCTATACCTAAGTTTGGAAAAGTTCTGATTATTTCCTCCTTGCACTTTAGACGAATGTAATGGCTGCTGGCTCTTTTTTTTTTTTATGTCTTCAAACTGCAAGTTGAAAAGGTATTGTACAACCTAATGAAATGCATGAGCCTTCCTCGCTGACTGACAGGTCTGCCGGCCCTGAGGTCGGACCGCGGGGCCCGTCCTTTCACAGGGACATCACGCCGCCACAGTGTGTACTCTCTCTGGGGAGCGACCGTAAGACAAAGGAAGAGGAAGGTGGAAAAGATTTAGCAGGAGAGATTAAAATCTCTGAGGCACGGCAAGAAAACGACCCCTTTGCCGTTCAATTTAACCAGACTCGCAGGGAGACTTTATTATTTATATTCTTATTTACAGCGGCTTTGACATTTTTATCTCCCGTCCCACCGGCCAGACACAGCCAGTGCGGCGCTTTGACCTTGGAGGAATTCTCCACCAACTAACTTTTCTTCTATCTCAAATCACGGGCCAATCTGCAATCTGTTTTTTTTTTTTTTTGCGATGCTAAGACAAAAGCGTGATTCGCCGTCCTTGAGTGTGTTCTCCATTTGTGCACTCCGATGAAAGGAGAGCAGCTTATTACACAGCTGAATGACTAATACCTCGTATTGTCGGAGCGGTGTGATGTTTCAAAGGGCGCACGGGGGAAGGACGGCGAGCAGGCAGAGATGAGAATCGCCATTGTGCTCTCCATTGTGCGCCCGGGCTATTGTCATGAGTTGCTAATTAGCAAATAAGAGCTGTTGACGAACACAAGAGGTGTTAAACCACAGGAGACACTCACAGCTATAGTGTGGAGTTGGGTGGTGAAATGGTAACATGGTGTTTGTGTGTGTGTGAGAGAGTAATGCTTTAACATGTAGAATGATATAGAGCTTCATACAAAGAGCTGATGGGAATGGCGAGACGTGAGAAACCGATTGAGACGATAACAAAAGCTGCGCCCGGCCGGCACCGTGGTAGGAGTGAACGCCCCCCTCGAGGAAGGAGGGCGGAGGGTACTGGAGGGCGGGCAGGGGAGGGGTGAGTGAAGAGGAGTGGCTGGCGGCGGGAGGGAAAGGCGGGGCAGATAGGGAATCTGTCAGGTATAGGGAGGGTTAGCAAAACAATACGCCGGAGTGAGGAACAGGGCTGCCTGGGAGCTGAAAGAGAGACATCAGTCCTTGGTGACAAGGACAGAAACCCTTATCAATGAGCTGCACTGTCATGGGGGAGGGAGGGGGGGAGCTCGGTTTGTTTTCCACTGATGAAAATCTGACTGACTCAGCCATGGATTCACTTTGGGGTCGCTCTTTCTCCAAACACTCACTCACAGAGATGTCCTGGCATCTTGAATTTTATGCTATTTCCTCTTCTTCTCCAGGCCTGACACATCGCGGGGAAAAAATGTTTCTACTTAAATGTTTTTCTGGATAAGTATAGCACAGCCCTCCCAGCAGTCATTCCAGCAACAGCAGGGAAGTATCAGGACGGCTAAACAAATATGGTTTACATGGCAATAAACATCTACTTATAAACGAACACTATTTCTTATCGTACTATTTACACCCCGGGGAACATCTATTAATAAAGTAAACACTACAATTAGATATTTTACCAAATTTCTATTCACACCGGAACATCTGAGGTGGGTGAACGCGCCCTCGCTGCATATAACAGGATGAGACAACCGAATTGGCGGACCTGGGCGGAAGCCGAAATGGAGAGATCAACTGGGTGATTAAAAGGCGGAATAGGCGCTTGGTTTGGAAATGGCAAGGCACGAAAAATGAGGGTAAGTGTGTTTCATAAGCCTACAGAATATAATGCACCAACATGACCGCCACATTTATCCTGTGATGAATGCAGACACCACTGCTTCATCACACTACTGAGGCACCAAAGCATACTCAAACAGTTTCCATTTAATCCTTTCTATCAGATTCACTACGGGCCACCTCTCTGAGTAGAGGATCAATGGAAGTACCTGCCATGATGGAGCAAGCTGAGGCCAGCAGGCTCCAGCCACACCAAGCACTTAGTTATGCACCCATACGGAGAGGCATTTGTTGCTTGTTTTTCCCCCTCATCACCCTGGAGGACATTAGCTAAACGCCTTGAAAGCAAATACTGACACCTCCCAATGCCAGCGCTGGGGCTCACAGATGCACCGTGAGGAGAGCCAGCTGGAGGGAGAAACAGGAGGAGGCAATACAAGTGGATGGGCAAGGGGGGAGGGATGTAGGGAGGGAGGGAGGGATGTAGGGAGGGAGGGAGGGAGGTGGGTGTCAAGTCATTGCCTTGGACATGGAGGAGCTTCAGCCAGGATGTTATGGTAACCAGATGGACTCGCTGTGAGGCATATTTCATATTTCACACCACACCATCCTATTTGTTAGGCACTAACCTAACAATGACCCAGGGCATACACAACACCTGACTCTGTGTGTGTGTGTGTGTATCTGTGTGTGTGTGTGCAGATCGTGTATTATTGGCCTCAAACTCCATGTGAGATTCAAGCCCACCTCCCGGAGGAAAAAAACAAACGGCAACAAAAGTTTGGCACGAATGTTACCTGAGGTCCCTCACTGGCATCTTTTCCAAGAACTACCCAAAAATAGCTCTGACTGGCCGACTACAGTCTCGGCCTTGCCAACCTACTCGTGGCTACGTGCCCAGGTGGAGTGAAGGCTGGTCGGATGCCCGGCTCTTCAGCACCATGGTGTGGTATCTCCACCTCTCTGACCGGGCGGACGTCAGGCTCTCAGACAGACTACCAGTCTTACTTTCTGGGTCTGTATCAGGCTCTTCCACCCGTTTGTTTTCACTTGGCTGGTTAAACTGTTTACCACTCAGATAGTCAAGCGATACAGGGAGGCTGGCGGCCAAGGCACTGATCGCTAATGAGGGGTAGGACTCAAACTTACCCAAATTCTGTCTCTCCTGCTGGGGATCACTGCAGGGAGCCTCTCAGCTCTACCTCTACCGATCCTCACTATACCATATTTCCATTCAAATCCACTTCACTTTTCACTGTTCACTCTCTCTCTCCCGCAGAGAAAAATGGTATATCATCATCAGCTATTGTTCTAACAATACAAATGCCCTTGTTCGGTGGCCCTGTAGGTCACAGCCGACAAGTCGGTGCTGTTTCTTGGCTTCGCAGCGAGACTGGAGCTAAGCACAGCGAGAGGCAGCCACGTCTGTCAATATGTGAGCAGATTAGCGAGCTCTGAGATGATGCTATTTGAAAGTGTAAAGCGATATTATCATGCTACATTTGCCGACAGTTCGGCGCAACGGGGGGAGAAATGCAAATGGTGAGTGATGTCGCTCCTAACTTTGAAGAGGAGTTCTGCGGCGCTGCTTCCTCTCACCATATGTTCAAGCAGCTCATTGCCATCCTGGAGGCGCCCTCAGCCCTGCAACTCTGGAGATGAAGCTGACATAATAGCCCACAGTCTCGAATTACACAAATAAGACAGAAAAGCTAGCACAACTGCTTGTGGCTACAGAGGATTAGTGTGTGTGTGTGTGTGTGTGTGTAATTCTGTCTTCGTCCTAATATCACCACAAGAACAGCAAACTTAGTAGCAGCATATTTTCCAGCATCTTTTCTGAACGTTAACGGCAATGAGGCATCTTCAGTGTTGGAGTTAGCATGCAATACAATGTGCACAAGTCCTTCCGTAATAATCAGAGTGCTCTCAAGTCATTCCTCTATTAAATATTTGCCATTTCACCTTTGCCAAACACCGTTCTGTTCGTTCTTTATGAAGCTCGTTGCCTCTTTTGACTAAACCTTGAGTCATAATGCATCGGAGGCACAGAGTTAAAAACACTACAACATTTACCCACTCAGACCGACACGAGCGCGCTGTATCTTTTCTAAGCTAATGGCACAGAGAGCCGTCTCTCAACAATGACGGACGGCCGATTCTACCTAAAGCGAAAAATGCGGGGTGAAGGTACATGCAGGAACGCAGCGAGAGCTTTTTGTACCATTGCAAACAAATGGGTTTTTATAAAAGGTTACATGGTGGAAAACAAGCAGGGGGAGAGCGACAGAGACGTGAGCGAGGTTAAAAGGGGAAAAACAAGAAAAAAAAGAGGATAGAAGTGATCAAGGGGCAGTACTGAGGCGAGGGTTAAGACAGATGACATGAAATCACTCTGCTTTAACTGATCGTTTTTGTCTCTCGGCTCAGTAGAGTTAGTAAGACCCAGCGCATGACCTGCTCTTAAGAGGTTTTTCATAACCAACGTAGAGGGTCAGCCATTGAAAAATGATAAAGAGAGAACTGCTTTGCTGTCAGTAGGAGGAAACATCTGGACAAGCAATAGCATCCTGCATCGATGTCTGGGAGGGAGTGGTACCTCACCGGGTAAAGCTTATGTGGAACGCCCCCAAAGCGATGAACCTTAAGTGCTGGCCATCAGCTAAAAACAGGTTAATGTGACTCATTTAATGGACTTTCGCTGATAGACGCAGAGAAAAAGGACGATTTAATCCCCCATGGGTGAGCGAAAAGACGATTTCTTCCTGGAGGCTGGGGGGATGGGGAAGGCTTGAGATTCATCACGTGACATCAGCGAGGAACTTCAGGGACCGCAGGAGAGGCAGCCACCGCCACTAGGGACTGGGCTCCCAGGTTTGTACTGCAATGCTTTATGGGTACCAAGGGAAATCATGTGTAGATACCACAGCCATCTGACTCACCTACCTACAGAGGCCTGGAAATTTCCATATAAGCGAACAATCTACCCCATAACAACCAAGACGTGGATCAAGGGAAATGTTATGAAAGTGTCGAAAACCATAAGGATCCTTTCACCCTGGGCTGAAATCCACCTCCCGTTCATAACGAGTGTTACGAAAATGTGTGTGTGTGTGTGTGTATGTTCGTGCACTGCTGTCTGCTTTGACATCGGATCCAGACTGGACGGATGCAAGAGAGAGGGACAGTGTGAGCTAGAGAGAGAGAGAGAGAGGGAGAAGCTTCTGTGTGGAGGCAGGGTGGCAGATTGCTAGAGTTGGGAGATGAAAGCAGTGATGTACCGTACAGTACACACCGCTGGAGGAGATGGATAGCACCCCTCTCTTCTATTTTCTCCTCTTCTCCGCACCCCGGGGGGGGAGGTGATGCATCGGGGGTCAGGCGTGGTCAAGCGCTGGGAGGATCAGAGCAGCCGGCGCCTACTCGCCGAGGCCCGGGAGGTCAGAGGAGGATCTGGAAAGAGGGGAAGGGATGAGGGTAAATGTGGGAGGAAAACAAACGGGAGGCAGCTACAGACGCCGGAGAGGGAAGATGAAAATTCCCAAGATCCAGGCAGCAGAAACAGCAACCACTGCACTCTGCCTGCATGTATTTCTCAAGTCATCACGCAGGGGTGTGGAGTATTTATCAAATGCACGAGCAGGGTGGGTGA
The DNA here is from genome assembly GCA_034670405.1 of Hoplostethus atlanticus. NCBI lineage: Eukaryota > Metazoa > Chordata > Actinopteri > Trachichthyiformes > Trachichthyidae > Hoplostethus > Hoplostethus atlanticus. The sequence continues at coordinate 1,068,779 of JAXDDX010000013.1, forward strand.
AGTCTGACACCGAGCCCGCTGGGATGTGTTTCCACAGTAGGAGCCCCTCTTCGATGTTCCGCTCCAGCCTAGCGCCGTGTTCAGCTGCAGGACGCCATGACGCCCGGCCTCACCTGCAACCGCGTGCAAACATTTGCATGGCCAAGTCCCAGCATGTTGTTGCGTAATGCAATAACCAGATGAATGATGGGAGCTTCACTTCAGGGCATCAGTAGTCCGCTGTCAAGAGGAAACTTAAGGTCTGCAAACATTTGCAATGCTGATGAGCCGCGGGGCATCTGGCCAGGCAGGTAGTTCATATTTTGTTTATGAGAGTGCACGTCGTAACTTCTCCCCCGGGTTCCAGCTGTTCACCCGCCTTCTCTCCCTCCCTCTCTCTCCCTCTCTCTCTCTATCATTTCAATCTCTGACATGACGTTCTTTCTTTCTCTCAATCATGCCTCTGCTATGACAGGTCCTCGTTCTCTACGTCTCTCAAACTGTTTTCAGAAAGGACGCCACCTTTTCTAGCACACCCAACGAGGCAATGAAAACCTATACCTAAGTTTGGAAAAGTTCTGATTATTTCCTCCTTGCACTTTAGACGAATGTAATGGCTGCTGGCTCTTTTTTTTTTTTATGTCTTCAAACTGCAAGTTGAAAAGGTATTGTACAACCTAATGAAATGCATGAGCCTTCCTCGCTGACTGACAGGTCTGCCGGCCCTGAGGTCGGACCGCGGGGCCCGTCCTTTCACAGGGACATCACGCCGCCACAGTGTGTACTCTCTCTGGGGAGCGACCGTAAGACAAAGGAAGAGGAAGGTGGAAAAGATTTAGCAGGAGAGATTAAAATCTCTGAGGCACGGCAAGAAAACGACCCCTTTGCCGTTCAATTTAACCAGACTCGCAGGGAGACTTTATTATTTATATTCTTATTTACAGCGGCTTTGACATTTTTATCTCCCGTCCCACCGGCCAGACACAGCCAGTGCGGCGCTTTGACCTTGGAGGAGGAATTCTCCACCAACTAACTTTTCTTCTATCTCAAATCACGGGCCAATCTGCAATCTGTTTTTTTTTTTTTTTTGCGATGCTAAGACAAAAGCGTGATTCGCCGTCCTTGAGTGTGTTCTCCATTTGTGCACTCCGATGAAAGGAGAGCAGCTTATTACACAGCTGAATGACTAATACCTCGTATTGTCGGAGCGGTGTGATGTTTCAAAGGGCGCACGGGGGAAGGACGGCGAGCAGGCAGAGATGAGAATCGCCATTGTGCTCTCCATTGTGCGCCCGGGCTATTGTCATGAGTTGCTAATTAGCAAATAAGAGCTGTTGACGAACACAAGAGGTGTTAAACCACAGGAGACACTCACAGCTATAGTGTGGAGTTGGGTGGTGAAATGGTAACATGGTGTTTGTGTGTGTGTGAGAGAGAGTAATGCTTTAACATGTAGAATGATATAGAGCTTCATACAAAGAGCTGATGGGAATGGCGAGACGTGAGAAACCGATTGAGACGATAACAAAAGCTGCGCCCCGGCCGGCACCGTGGTAGGAGTGAACGCCCCCCTCGAGGAAGGAGGGCGGAGGGTACTGGAGGGCGGGCAGGGGAGGGGTGAGTGAAGAGGAGTGGCTGGCGGCGGGAGGGAAAGGCGGGGCAGATAGGGAATCTGTCAGGTATAGGGAGGGTTAGCAAAACAATACGCCGGAGTGAGGAACAGGGCTGCCTGGGAGCTGAAAGAGAGACATCAGTCCTTGGTGACAAGGACAGAAACCCTTATCAATGAGCTGCACTGTCATGGGGGAGGGAGGGGGGGAGCTCGGTTTGTTTTCCACTGATGAAAATCTGACTGACTCAGCCATGGATTCACTTTGGGGTCGCTCTTTCTCCAAACACTCACTCACAGAGATGTCCTGGCATCTTGAATTTTATGCTATTTCCTCTTCTTCTCCAGGCCTGACACATCGCGGGGAAAAAATGTTTCTACTTAAATGTTTTTTGCTTGGTGACAAGGTTTCCCGAGAAACAGCTGGCTAGCTTACGCTTGGCGGGATTTGTTGGTTTTAATGAGGGGTTGCAAACAATGAAGACATTTTTCAGTTAAGGCGCAGCGCTGAATGGGGAAACAATTTGACCGTTTGACTGATTTGGGTTTTTTTGAAAAGCTGATTCCATTATTTTTCCATGAAGCTGACAATATTTTGTGTCAACATTTCTAAATGACCATTTTCATGACAAAAGAAATGTAAGGAATCAGTTTTCTGGGCCTGAAGTACTTTCATGGTGATGTTGGGTGTGAAAACGAGGTCCAGATCTTCTCCGTCCTAATTGGCGATGACAAGGCAAGTGGTGTCGCAGGGGAAGGGCCCCCCCGTCACGGAGCTCCACCGCTGGGCGTCGTCACTATCCTAGCTGAGGACCAGTCAGAGAGTGTCAGTAATCTGCTGTGAAAGCTGCCCGCTATGAAGGAAACATCTCAAGCGTTCAGCTGGCGTCGCCCGTCTGCTCCTTTTGCTAAAGTCAATCTCCCGCTTGACTCTCTCTTCGTGCTCTGGTGGATACGTGTGTGTGTGTGTGTGTGTGTGTGTGTGTTAGAGAGGTACACACACAAACACAGAAAATTCAGCGAGTCATCGACGCAGGGGCTCATGCTCGCAGGGCTGCCAGTATGAAAGGGGGCAGGTGGATGCTGGGAAGGGGGGGGGCTTCAGTTGCTCTGGCTGACAAATGTCCCGTCTCTCTTTCAAGCTCCTGTGAGCAGGTGATTGATCAAGCTGAGTAGGGCACAGGGGCTTCTGCTAGGAACAATAACACATAGAGAGAGAGAGAGAGAGACAGAGAGAGAGAGAGAGAGACCACAAAGCAGGCCTGGGGACAGATTTGGTGACATTTCCACTTCAGAGACACATCATTCCCCCACTTTCATTTAACTTAGAGATTAATGGTCGCCATTTCCTCAGAGTGCTGTAAAGCTTTAATCTATACTACATGGGTTGGTTCGTGTGAAAGGGGCAACACTGGTGTTCACTTTGTAACTGAGCTGACCGTGTCACGGCGTTGAAATCTCACTATATAGTTGATGACAAAGACCGACCATCATCATCGCTATCTGGACCAGGTGGATATAACTGTCAGTGAACAGTGGCGGCCCATTTCATACTTGGTTCCACGTGGTGGGATCAGCCTGCTAGTGTAGAAATGCTGAATTACTGGAAATATCTGACGAAAATAAACAAACCCAATGAGCGGAATAGAAATCTACTGAAAACCACCTTGACCTAGATACCCAGTATGTCACTTGGAGGCTGCTTTTCTTAAACCACTTTACATGACATCCAACTAGGTGGCACTGGATGTATTATAGTCTCTTTTATTTACAGTCTTTTAGAGGACATTGCCCATCAACAGCCAAGACCATCGAAGGGTAGTTGATCTACACTGGCCAAAGAAACCGAAACATAATCAAACGTTACAGTGATTTACAGGATGTCATGCTTGGCCGGCCTCTGAAGGGAGCCACATATGGACAAGTAGCCAGAGCCCCCGTTGAAGAGACTCTTTCCCTATCTTTACACTTTGAGAAAAACCAGCCTGCAGCCTGTACGGAGTGTACCGAGTACGGGAGTGTGCATGCAACCTGCTCTACACGACTGTGTGTGTCGTTCGGCTGTGTGTTAAGTTTTGTGGCTGCGGAAAAGCCCATCTGTTTCCTCATACGATGTCTACTGTACCTGCCATGCTGTTTACACAGGAGTCCACACGTCAATACAGCAGTTATAATTAATAAATTGGGCGCCACCTGGATTCTGTATTGATGGATCATTATTTGAAGGTTTCATTACCCAAGCGGTATTTATGGTGGAGCGCTTTTTTTTTTCAAAGTGTCTTTTCAAAGTGTCAGCTGTCGCACATTGGATGAAGATGCACAGAAAGACACGCTGGGTCTGAGATGAAAGCATTAGTCTGTGTGTAATAAGTGTGTCAAAGAAAGAGAGCGATGGAGAGAGAAACATGGAGAGAAAAACATGCACACACAGATGGAAAGTACGAGCCGTGACAGAGAGCTAAGAGAGGGAATGCAGTCTGGTCTAAAAGAGAGAGAGTGTGTGCGAGTGTGTGAAGTGCTGGCTGACAGACTGTGTCGGTGACACACAGGGGAGGCTTGGAAGACAGCTGGATGGAGCAGAGACTACTGTCTTACATTCACAGCACACCATGGACCAGTTGGCCAGCTCACACACTCACACACTGGCACACACTTCAGCAGCCATAACAGCCAACACATTGCAAGCTGAGGGAAGGGGAAGGCTTTAGGAGAGGAGTGGCACTGCAGCGCGAGTAACTCACAGCACCGCTGATGAAAACACACTGATATTGAAACACTTCCAACCCTTTGGCCTGATTCTCATAGCTTCTCAAGTCAAAAGTGAAGAAAATGGATGAAAAGACGAGGCCCGAGAGAGCAGGAGTGAAAAAGGAATTGGAGGCAGGCTTCCCGGGAACAAAAAAAAAAAAAAAGATGAGAAACAGATCCCAACATGAAAGAGGTATAGCGTCACGCCGCATTATGTTGGATATAGATTGAAGGGGACGTGCATACCAATATTCTACACAAAACCCCGGGCCTGAAGGTGTAGAGGCCTCTGCAAACCTGACAAAGCTCCACACCCGCAAATGAAATCTGCAGCTTGCCTTCCGTACCTCGTCAAGGGGATATCACAAGTGATTTACTCTGCGCTGTTTGCTGGCTGAAACATTGCCGAACAAAACAAACAAAAAACAAAACTGTCTGAAACTGAGGCTGATTGCTGCCTGTTCCTCCTCTTCATCCTCCCGGTACACAGCGCTTACATCAGGGGCAGCAAGCACACACACACACACACACACACGTTTATATTACTAAACTTGTGAGGACCTTCAGTGCCTTCAATCATCCCCTAACCCTAACCTTAACCCTTACCGTAACCTAAACCTATTACTAATTCTAATCTCAACCCTAAACCCAAGTCTTACCCTACATTATCCCCTTAAAGTAGTCTTAAAAATGTCCTCACTTTGGAGGGCTTTCCTCTTCTTTCCAGCCTTGTGGAAACATTCGGTCCTCATAAGTACAGAAACACAAGAACACACACCCGACATCTCATCTGGAGACACATTAAAAAGCACACCTGCATTCCAGTGTGTGAAAAATTACAGAAGCTTACAGAGCCTCTTTGATATCCAGCCGGTTGGACAAGGGCACTTTGCCATTTCTCTTTTCTCCAGTGTATCTAATTAACGGCGGCTGGTCCCTGCGGCGGAGACTATGAGGTGGTCTCATAACTCTCATTAATCCTCTGGGCCTTCTGCAGAATGCTACTGGGCTTAACAGACCAAGCAGGGTCACAGGTCAGCTGCTGATACCAGCACGTAAGCACGCACACACAATCATGCGGAGTCATAGCGAACACACACGTACACACACACGTACGCACACGCTCGAACGTCATCTGGCCACCCACAATGTGTGTGTGGGCCGGCGAGGTGAGTCAAGCCATTCAGAGTGTGTTCCCTGCAGTACGCAGCCTGGTTGGTACCAGCACCGTCGTCTGTGTGCTGACTGGCCTCTGCCTTCAGCCCGGCTAATAACATAGCAGCCCACTTGTTTGTGGTAATAATAATAATAATAATAATAATAATAATAATAATATCCTGAGCCCTTTACTTAATAGTAACATCTCAGAGGATGTAATCATCTGTGGTTTTTGAAATACTGAGCAATATCTCCCAAAACAAATTCTATATATATATATATATATAGCTGTTGGGAACAAACCCCTTCCTATTTTTGCTAGACAATAACCTCCAGTAATATCAGTCAACATCTTGGCCACTGGCCAAAGACTCAAGGTTCAGTACTCGCGCGTCTCTAGCGTGCAAGCAATAATGGATAGATAAGCGTTGAGTGAGCACTCGATGAACACTCAACCAGAAGCATAACTCAGGTATAAAGCTTTTTTATGGGTCGATGGAATGATGTTTGCCGGGTGGGAAGGGGTCCATAAAAGGGAGGTTGCAGAATGAGGAAAATTCTGTGAAGCGGAGACTGAGCTAGAGGGCTGTCATGAGGCAGTGGCTTTGCTCAGAAGCTGTGAATCCTTGGTACTGCATGGAGACAGAAAAAAAAAGGAGGAGGGGAGGAGGGGGAGGAGGGGGGGGCTAAGAAGTGACTACTGACAGCAAGATAGAGAGTGAGTGAAACAATAGGTGGATGGAAAAATAAAGAATGGAGAAGGACAAAACCACAGTGTGGCTGAGATATGGTCTGTGTGTGTGTGTGTGTGTGTGTGTGTATGTGTGTGTGTGTGTGTGAGCAGGGCCCGAGGCTGTACCCGCTATGAAAAAGGTAGACAAGGATTCAGATGGCTTGTTGGAGACGGATCAGCATAGACTGGGAGATAGTCATATATGAACAGCGGAGGCCATACCTCCTATTTATGGCGCACACAGTATTTACGCTCAGCACACACCATGATAGTGATTTTCTTGCACAAAGCAATCATAGCATGATACCAATGTTTGCCATTTCCATTGCTCACGTCAGAAAAGGCCATTTATCTGCTCACACGCAGCTTTCAGAGAGATAGCGTGAAGGAAAGACAGTAAAAAGAAAAGCACATGGCGTCTATGCATGCAGGAGTCTGCGTGTGAGTGTGTGACCAAAATTCCCGAATAGGGTCACAAGAGTGTTGATTGCATGATTAAAAACTTTGCATTAACCAACTGTGGCACTTCCACATCTGTGAAGTGTGTGCACTCTGCTTAATTGATAATTAGAGAACAATCAGCCAACTATTATGGTGAGGCTCCACGAGCACTGGCACCTAACACGGCGCTTTCATTGGGAATTTTGGGATACTGGATAAAACGTAGGGATATTATTTTTTGGATGGTTAAGATACATGGAGTATTTTTGATTCTCTATAATTAAATTAAACATGGCACTATTATGAATTATTTTTTTCCTTTTTTTACTAAGCTCTGGATTCTGGACTGTATCCTCACATACTGTGTCGTGTGTACTGTGTCAATACATGTACTGTAGTGGGAACAAATCACCAAGAAGAAGAAGTCTTTGGTTCAAGAGCCTTTTATTAAAGCAAAAGGGCCTGAGTTTGTCTCTGCAGAGTACAAGACTAAATATTACACAATATGCACACAGGTTATATAGTTATTATTAGGATACTTCCTCCTTTGGTATCCCTACCAATAGGATCTCACTCCCCCCTCCCCTCTGTCCCTCTCCTCTTGGTCATGGTTTTGGCAAACTCAGACTTTTAGGTTCTTTCCAAGACTCATCCTGTTGTTTGCAGCTGGGTGGCTCCGGGCCCAGGTCATTCTGACCCATGAGACCTGCCTGACTCCACTCAGGATGTTTGCCTCACCAAAAGAGGAAAAGAACAGACAGGGAGAACACGTCCGCACATGTTACACAATCACTGATTATAATGGTTATACAACTTGTTTTCATCTTGGCCTAATATTTCCCAATATGAATATGGTTATGAATATTACCAATATGAATATTGATATAATACCTTGACATAACCCACAAATTAATCTTTAATGTATATGACCCTTAAACATAGTCATAATCATAATCAGTTACACAAAATACACTACAGTACCAAATCCAAAGATTAAATGATATATTGAATATTGAAGAACAGGTAAGCGAGGGCGACGAAAACCTTAATAATTTTCACTGAGTCGATAATAAAAATGATTTTGTATTACCTGTCATATCACACCAGCTTGCGGTTGCCCATGCTTCCAGATTGGCAACAAGATTTCAGTCCAGGGAAGTTTTGGATCATGGATATAATTTGATATGTTTTTTACAGCAAATCTATTATAGATTGGTCCTGCTGCTGTGTACATACTTTAATCAATCATACATGACTCCTGTTGAGTGCTGCTCAGTTCATATCCTAAGCCTCTCATTCCAGAGTCAGACTCACTAGCACCAGGTCTGTCCATGTGTGTGTGTCTGATTGATATTGTGCATCGTCATGTCCCCTATGGCATGGTCTGTGAGTGACTACGCCGATAGGTCGAGTTCACAGCCGAAACAGCATCACAAGAATACATTTTTGTTAGAATGCTCTTGGGTACTCTGTGGTACCCTGTGGGACTCCAGACCTGACTTTGAAAACGACTGACCTACATAGCAGCCCTTTACTCTGTATTCAATTCATACTGTAGCCTTTTGTCTAAATCAGCTACATGTTAATTTAATACTGCAACCCCCCCCCCCCCCTCCATAAATCCCACAATCCCCCTTCTCTCCTGCCATAAACACGATGTTGCTGGTGTCCTGGCCATTTCCCTCTCTCTCCAAACCACCATAAGGTTCAATGCTATTTTACATAGGATCTTGGAAAATGGTGCTATAAGACTTGATTTACTATGCAGGACATTATGGGCTGGCTGCCTGGACAAAGATTTTATAAGACTGCCCCTAGAGAAATATAACAGTCGGCAAATGAATAAATGTCGGCACTAATAAAAGTTGAAGTACCTCCTTCTCCTCTTTATTTTCTGATAACATTCAGCCAACCCATTTCCCTGGAGGAGGAAAAAAGAATGTCAAACTTGCTCTCATGCTATGAAAAAAAGAAATCATTCAAAAGTTCATTATAGTGTTGAGGAGTATAAACAAGATACTGCATATTGAAATGAAGTAACAGGAGAATAAAAGTGGACTTTAGAGCTCCCGATAAAAATATATACACATTTCCCCCCTGTTTTCATTGCCCGTTATACTAGCAATTTACTAGATGTTTCACCTGCAAGGAAATTGGCTACTGCTTTGGGTTTGTTATCTGGCACTGACAGTGGAACATTTGCCACAAGGAAGAAGATTCAAACTTAAGAAACAAACAAACAAACTCCACAATGAGCCTCTTATAATTATCGTTATTATACTAAAATGGGCCCTTTTAATAACTTCAACCTTATTAACTTTAAACATCACACACGACCAGCTGGATTTGGCTCTTCTGGGATATTCAAGGTGTCAAAACAACAGCGCGGTTTCAGATCTTTCACTTTTTTTTCTCTAAACTTGTTCTGGCTGAGTGGAGAAACCTGCAACCAGGATCAATCATCTGATACAAGGCCCCTAATAAGCCAGGCACATAAAGATAAAGAAAAAAAGGATATTAAGGAATTTTTGACATCAGACTTTGACTTCGCTGGGGAGAAATTAATTCACGCAAACCATTTTACAGCCAAGACTTTTGAGAAGTTGTGGTTTTGGACCCCAGTGGGCTCACTCATCTCCCAATAGCAGACAAGATATTCTTCTAAACCATGTATATGAGGGGTGGTTGGTCATAGCGTTGCAGGGCATTAATTAACGAGTAAAGCATCACAAACCGTACAAATGACCAACCATCCAAAACAGGAGCTGTTTATGACACATTCTTGTCTCTGTGTTTGGAAAAACACATTTGAAAGAACAATTCCAATGTAAAAATAAGTCTGAAATAATTTAATCTAAAAATGCAAACATACTGGCTATCGCATGTACTGTATTTATGTGTGTGTGTGTGTGTGTGTGTGTAGATTGCTTTCTGAGTGGGCACCAGTGCTCAAGATCACGTGTGTCAGCCTCACCCCCCTTGATGATGAAAACCATTTATTTTTTTATTTTATTTTTCAACTCAACACTCAGTGAAACCTAGGCCAATGCAAATCGAGCCACGCAAGGAAAGACTCAATTTTCAATAATAATCACTTGATACATCCATCTCCATGGCGACGGCGCCTGAAACCGCTATATCAAAGACACCCTACAATATATACAAGCCTCACACTGAGCTATGGAGACTTTTAGCTGCTGCCAGCTAAAAGGCCAACAACTTCTACCTTTCCAGCATGGATGGGATCAGGGGCTCTCTCACTTTCAAAAATCTCCCTCCTCTCTGTTCCCGATTCCCGGGGTAAAGGAGAAAATTGTGTGATCGCCTGCAGCCATGAATGATTCAACAGCTCGCACTTACTCAGGAGTTTTTGCTGCTTGTAGACAGCCTGGGGGGGCTCGGTATAGTCAATTTCTTCATTAAAATGTTTGCGAATGCTTCCACCTTTGAGACACATTTGCCTCAACCTGATGAGTTCTTGGACATAAAGGTCCAAAATACCTTATTTGCGATGCCTCTCCTTTACTGCCTTGAACTGGCATGTATGTCTGGCTCTGAATTATGAGGAGTCTCTTTACAGGTAATTTCCCCTGCACCATCCAGGCATATAGAATATCCTGTCAATCCTCCTTATATTAACCTGCACCTCAATGTGCAATGGAGATGCTATGAATGGAGACCTGAGCACGTGCTGTGGTGAGCCAGGGAGCCAGTGAAGGGGTAAAGGACCAGAGCAGAACATCCCAGCATCCCTCTGTCCCACTTGGCCTCAATGTGTGAGCGCTCTCCAATAGCTACTGCTTTCTGCTGCTAGTCTGGGTCAATGAAGAGCATCTGGTATCCTGGCTGGACAGGAGATGACAGTGAGAGGAGCACTCTGTCACACACCGGGGTAGGAGAACGTCCATTATGGCTCTCCATTACATTGTCACAAGCGCTACAACAATCTCTCATAGTCTTTCATTTCCTGCCTTGGACTGTGCCACTCTTTTTTGTCTTGTCCTCACCACTGGGCAGAACATGTTCCTGGGCAGAAGCGCTGTTGTTCGGCAAACACTCGATAACTCAGGGTGTGAGGTAGGCACTCACACATAACCACTCTGAAATAGCAACATCAAGGCACCCACGGAAAAAAGCAAGCCTCAACTTGCATCAAACAATCAGATAGTTTGGGGGCGGATAAAAAGAGAAGTGGAGAAAAGCATTAGAGAGAAGAGAAAAGAAAAGAGAATGGAAGCTTAAAGGTTTAGTGGGGCTTTATATTTATATACATTTAAGAGAGAGAGAGCTCTTTTCAAGGTAGTACAGCAGGGACACTCTCTCTCTAGAACTTATTCCCCCAAATATGAGCCGTTTAGAGATCTATTAGGCTGAGCGCTACCCATTTTTGAGGTGTCACTGTGAATCACCGGTTGAAATATCCAGCTTACGAAACTGAGCAATATCAGTCGAGGCAGAAGCCGTGGGAGATGAAACAGCCATATTTCTATCTTTGTCGATTCTCCGCTTGCTCATCGCTGCCGGAAGGGAAGGGAAGTCCAGATGGTTCCTGATGCCTGCTTTGTGTGAAACAGCAGGCAGGTATAACTTAACGCCATCTGAACTGGGAGGACGCCTCAGACCAGTGATGAAACCACCTTCCAGACGTCTGCCACAAGACCGTAAAACGAGGCTCATAACAACAACTTTCCGTTGCTTCTACAGAATGGCTAATTGTTAACTGTACTGAAGATGAAATTAACTCTGGCTTCTTATTTTGATGCTCATCTTCTCATCTAGTATTAAACACATATTCATTAGGTACAGTAAATATCTGTATGTCTTCCGTCCACTCCTCTTCCTTGCCATCCAGTGGATGCAGAGGACCTGCTGTTTCTTTTATGAATGTCCCTCGCCGGGAAAGGCCTTTACCTAATGGCTTCCCTTGTCTCTGAACTGCACCACTGTCTGACTTCTATATTTTATGTCAGGCTTATGTACATAACCCCCCGCTGATGAACTAATGGATGAAACCGGCGGACGTTGCCTCTCTCTCGGCCTTGAAAAGAGCCGTTGGGCTAAGCCAGCAGGTTGGTGCAATGAAGATAATGGCCATTCTCTCCTCACCACTTAATTGCCAGACGTTTCATGACCCCCGGAGAGGTGTACTTCTGCTTCTCCTCCCCTGCCGTACTGGCTGAGGATGAACTGCTCTTTACATAGCATAGGGCATCAGTCGGGTCTTGTTTGTATGAAGACAGGCGAGTGTTCCAGGCTGAAGCGTGGGTTTTCCCAACAGATGAGCTGATATTGGTACTTCAAGAGCTCAAAATAGGAACTGTAGGTTTACAAAAATCAGTGGTTCCTATTTATATGCAGAGTGTATGCTGTTTCGGTTGCCTCACTACAGTGATGAATCTAGCGGGACTCTCGACACCAGTGTGGAGAATCCCAATGCCTTGCCATGTGCAAAAAATGTCTCCGTGTGGTGGACGTGCTCCTCGAGACGGAAAATTAATCACTCAAATGGGGCGGGGCTTAATTTAAGTGTTTCAAAGCTAATTCTCCTTTTGTTCTTCGGGGGGGGGGGGATGCGATTGCAAACTGTATCAAATGCTGTTGCTAGGAGACGGCAGTCATGGTCCAGAGATGGGGAGCAGGGGAAGTAAATGATGAGTTCTGGCATTGACTTCAGACCAGTCTCGCTAGTGGTGGGACTGAGGCGAAAGAAAGGAGGGCTGGGTAGCACAAGAGTGACAGACAGACAGAGAGAGAGATTATGTGGAAGAAGGCTATGTGAAAAATGCATTGATGCAAAGTAGTAATAAAAATAATCTAACAATAAACACACTCAAATACCAGAGTGGCTGCTGTAATATAGCCTTTTGTTCCTCCATATAAACAGCATTCTACCTTTGGAATTTGAACTTCAGCCACCCCGACAAGCATCTCCTCCCTCGATGCACCTCCTCCCAATAAATCCTTCATACACGGCAATCAAATCAGCATGAATTATTCAGTGTTGCCAAACAACTCACACATAATCATTTAATGAGTTTCTCCCCTATCTCTTTATGCTCCGATATACCCGGGTGCAGATAACTTCCTGTCTGTGAGAAAAGTTGTCCAGTTTGTCTTTGAACATAAACGCGTCACTCATCTGGAGTCGAGACTCCTTGATCGTTAGGTTGTCAGATTGATGGATTTCCCCGTTTTTAATGAAAAACAAACAGAGATTAATGGAATTATGAGATTAGTAGGATCTCTAAACTGTAAACGTTCAAGACAATTAGTTTGTTGCGAAGCAGCTCCAGCATCTGTTTAAACATTAGCAGACCAGTGACTATGTGGCTTTCCCTGCCAGTGCTCATCTCATTTATCACACGGTGACTGATGCAGATGCTGCAGAAAATAGGAGAAATGCAGTTTTCTGTGGTGCTCTATATATCAACCAAACAAAAACATGACAAGATTTTCTGCAGCTGTTGGTCTGGCCCAAACCATAGACACTTTAAACAGCTGAATGAGGAGAAACTCACTGAGCACCAGTAAATATTATAGGACTTCCATGCATTTATTCAACATATTTTCCAGCTGGACTATTGGCATGAAACAGCAGCATATTTCCTCGAGGTTGGAGTGCATTAGCTGGAAATATATGACTTGATCACCGCTGTGTAAAACACAGGACTGGAACATAAAAAACACATTGTTTTATCAGCCTAAATCAAAAAGGCGTGGCTGCAACAGACAAACGTGTCCCATCCCCCCTGATTGAGACCTCGTAGATTCACTCTATTCTGGTGTCGGGTATGGACACTTCTCAACCCACGGGACATCACAAATCAAAACTGTCTCCTAAACAGCAGTGATCAGCGCTCCGTCCAGAGAAAACTGGACTCACCAACGTTGTCTCCTTCCCTATCTCGTCCCTTTGGTATCATTTGGTATAAACAGACCATCTGGGCTTGTAAACATGGGCGTTGTGTGCAGTTTACTGACAACACATCACAGGATTTCTGGGTACTGAAGTTCACATTTTTCAAACAGTTACCTCTCATGGTTGAATGATACATTGGGGGCAGTAGTGGCAGGGGATTCCTCTTTGGTTACAGTGATGTTTGATAAAGGTTGTGTAATGAATGGGAAACTGTGGCGCACACAGCTGGTAGAGCAACTGTACCTGTTCGCCTCCCTGAGGGCAGACTTCAGGCGTTTCAGGGAAACTGTCTTCCGCTCCACTGACTCCAAATCAAAGCAGAGCAGCAAAAACGATCAATAAAAATTTCTTTTAAAAAAACAGGATAACCGGTAAACAGATATGCCAAAATGATTTACCAACGGATCTAGTTATCTAAGCTGTTGGAGAACGTGGCTGCTAATTAAGTGTCAGGGATGCCACCCTGCTCCTTCACTCTCAAGCAGGCGCCAAATACTGTTCTTCGTCAGTCTCTTCCTCTCTCCACCTGGAAACGACAGCAGAGCAGCTCAGAGACACATCAGGGGAGGAAGGGGGAGAGGGAGGGAATCAGATGTTGTGTAATACCTTCTTCACCGAGCAGAGTTTACTGTGGCTGCAAAGCAATCTCTGACTTGCTGCCTCTAGGATTTCACACACGTTATCTTGCCATTAAGAGTTCTATAAAAGGACCATTAGAGGTTAAGTATTTTTGATTAAGAATGCTCCTCAAGGTCAATGTGGAGAAAGATCGCGAGTGTGCATCAGCAAGGCATGCTGCCTCTGTGCAGTAGACGAAAGGATTCGCTTGAGCGGCTACATCTCCCCCAAGGGACGTGTGCATATACAAAGGTCAACAAAACACATACAGTAACCGCTTCGATGTAATGCAACCACTGATGCAGAGGTGAGTAAACTATGACCTCCAGTCAGCGATCAGCATAAGGCATTTTAAAAAGCATGAATTGATGCTATTATTATCCCAGCATATATCAGGAAGGCAGAGAAACACCGTGGACAGGTTGCCAATCCATCACAGGGATAAGAGCGATGCATCAGGCAATTTAGAGTCTCCACTCCACCTGACTTATATGTCTTTGGACTGTGGGAGGAAAACCAACGCAAACACAGGGCGAGCACATTTGTGTTAGGCAAAAAAAGGTGGGTAAACTCTATTCCACAAATTAAGTTGGGCCAACTAAGTTTAGGTGGGTGACTACTTCCCCTGAATGCAACACCAAGTCACGGTGCCTCCTGTGGAATGCAGCTACCCCTGCAGCCGATCCTGAGGGGGCGATCTTGAACCTGCTGCGCTTGGTAGCCAATAGCAACCTTAAGGTCAGTCAGGTATCCCTCCATGTAACTCATGAGATTACCCAGAAATTGCTAATGTAAAATGAACTCTAATTCAATATAATAGCGAGGCTTTATATAGCATTTAATTAACATGGCTGTGTTAGCGGAACGTCGCACCGCCTGCTCCTCTGATGATGTATTACAGCGGTGCCCCTGTAATACATACAGGGGGCTCTGTTGATTTATGACTCAGATAGTGCTGTCCAAACAAATCTTACACTTTTTTTTGATGAAACCCAAACATCTTAAAGCTCTATCTCATTAATTTGTTTTTGGGGGGGGGATCCCTTATCTTATTGGTGTCAAATAAAGTGATATAAATGGATGAGAAGTTGCGATTACAGTTTCAACAAAGTAGTTTATAAAGATCTCTAAGTCTGTGATGAAGTAACAACAGAAGGAAAGTTGGAGGCAAAACTTTCCTATCCTGTCCTTGGGATTTTGCATTTTGATTAAGATTTGGATGGTTAACCCACAACTTTGCCGCTACTGGCATCACGCTCACTATCTAATATCCTATTAAATATCAGTCTAGACACAGTTTACACTGTTAGACAAAAGCGTATTCTCCCTAGAAATCATGTCTAAAAAAGGTGGCCTCTACCCTCCTCCTCAAGTGATGTCATTGAGTGCGGCAAACACAACGGAGCTTATTTTCTTTTTGTAGATAAGAAAGTAATAAATCACATATTTTTCAGAGCTGGGAGAGTCTGAATGGGAGCAGCGCGAATGTATCTACTTACCTTGATTTTCAGACAAACTGCACTGGGGGATTTGAGAGAGGTGGATTTCTCATTTCTTACATCGGAAGGGTGTTATTGAAGCTACAGTGCAGGGGGGGGGGGTTGATAAGAGGAAGGACAGGAAATACTTTATCAGTATTTACAATGGAAGGTACATACCCTGCTTGGAGATGAACACATAGATGCATTCCTAATTGGTCCGGGGAAGACACCAGGGGTCTCTCCATGCCGTCGTGGAGAGCTATTCAATTGCACCAACGCCGAGATGATGGATACCAACACTGGCGCTGGAGATAAAAAGCACACAAGAGAATGCGAGTGAGAAAGAGATAGAGCGCCAGGAGAGGGGACGCAATGATAGACAATGTTTTGGCGGAGACATTGAGATAAGGTAATGGCTGCATATCTCAGGAAACGGTCCCTTGGCTGTTGAAGAGAACATCAACACTCAGAGCCGGAGCCATTTGTGTTGCCTGTACGTAACCGATGACGAATCCTATATTAACCTTTGTTATAATGACTGCATTCCCGTGGAAAAGTGCTTCACAATCAAGACAAAACAAAAAGCAGCACAGTAACAAGGTTACACAAGCGAAGAAGAGGACAGTGGGAAAAAAAACAAAGATGTAACAAGACAACAGTAAACGTGTCGTCCCACATGAATGATGCACGCATCCCCTTGGGCCAATCGGTAACAAGATGCGTCGTCCCTTTCGAGTTTCATCAAACTCGGTGATGAAAACTCGGTGGAGCAGTTATGGCATTTAAAAGTTTGAAATTTTGACCTTTAATTTCAGCGTCACCATCAGTGTAATATTTTGAACACCAGAACACAGTGCCACAGTGCATTATCCCTCCAACTTGAATCAAAATCAGACCACTGGTGTCTGAGAATTTGAGTTAAAAAGTTTGACCTTTAATTATAGCGCCCTAAGGATAGCTGTATGTGTGTAGAAAAGTTTTGTCAATCAGACGTAACACTGTAGGAGTTAGGACTTCTAATTATAGTGCCCCCGTTAGACCAATCGGTGTATTTATTTAAATGCTGGAAGTGATGGAGCCAGATGCACTATCGTTTCGAAGAAGATGCATCACTGATTGTATGAATATAAGCTGAGGTTTTGTCAAAATCAGACCAGCGAGGAGGCATCACCTGAGATATCATGTTTGATGGATGGATGGACAGACTGATGGATGGAAACAGTCCAATTATATGGGTGGGAGAGGCATACAGACAAGGGTAAATTGGTGGTGGTAGAGGGGGGTAAGATTACGCCAACAAATCGATATAGTAGAACGAGTCCCCCTCTTGTCCGTCCAGAATCAGACCTGGACAGACAAAGACGTCTGTCAGAGTGAGGGAAGTGGAAGAGAGGCCTCCACCGTCAAGCCGTGTGCAGCGGTAGCTCTCAGCTCAGCCTGGATTTACCACTACAATCCAGCTAACAAAACCACATTAGTTCCAGATTAGCTCAGAGATCATGACATGCCAGCTGCCAGCTTGTCCGTTTGTTCTCTAAAGGAGCTACACGTGGCAATAGGATTGACAACAAACCACTTCCCAGGACAGAAAAGGAGGCAGCGATAACCTGGTTAGCAGTATTTCAGCCCAAGAAAAACACTGTGCGCTTCCACAATAATGGAACTAAAAAAAAACATATTGTGAAAGGAGGGATCTGACCCTGTGTTTTACTATGACACAAAAACCAGAAACCGACCATGCTTTCTGACTAAAAGCTCCCAGCATTTTTTGCACAAAGGAGGGGCAGACACAGAACCGAGGCTGTATGCTCAGAGCCCTTTGAACCTCTTTCCGTGCACACACACACACACCGTTTTAAAAGAAAACAAAACAGAGCCCGGGGGCTTTGCAGAACGAGAATACATGTTCTGTACTTGTGTATTGGCATGGAGCAGAGATGAGACCAGCGAGCTCGGAGAGAAAAACCCAGCTATTCAGTTTGTCACTGCTCTTAACTTCCATTCAGAGTCCATCGATCAGGTACGGTATCCCTCAGAAACATGGTGCTCCATTTCACCAAAGTACCAATGAGTAGAAACTCATTCCTTGGAGGCAATGCAGAAGGAAATGTGTTTACTAGTCGTTCTAGTTCAATGGGACGGGGCACTGGTTACTGAAGGCAATCGGGGACTACATAACAATATGTACGTTGCTGCATGAGAAGCTATATAATATTAAAGTACGAGTTCTAATGAATTCAAATGGGTAAATGAGGCCTTTTCCCACTAGAGCTGCATTCTCTCTCTCTCTACTGCACAGAAATCTCAGATAACTCCAGCGGTGATTGTACTTCACCAAGACAGTTGATGTGTAAAACCAGTTTTATGGTCCGTTCAACTAATGAATGGCCCTCAGTGATGGTTCCCTTTGGGCTGCTGTTGTTTTAACAGCCTGGAGTTGTACTGAAGAATATTAAAAGCCCTGAAGAGCGCAACTTTACGGGGCTACTTTCAGCTGTAGTGCCTCGGAGAGAGTGGACTGTGGGAGTAATTAAAATTTATGAGACTGGGGATAAAACACAGTATTCAATCAAAGACGAAAATATTCTAATTCATAAGAGGAACAGATGGGCGATGCAATAAACCCAATCCAGTGTATCGCCAAATGTTTTTGCATCCTTTTGATTTCACTTTTTACCCTGAAATGAAGAGCTGAAAGTAAAGTCAGTGGAAGGAATGAGGAATAAGATGAAGAAATGCATGCAGGTAGGTGGATAACCACAGGAGACACACACACACAACATGATTATGATGCCTGCTGATGGAAGGGCAACATTTACTGTACACATGATGTTGGTGTTGGATAGCATTACCCTGTGAAGAGACCTCCACGCGGTCATTCCTTTCACCTCGCTTCCCGTTCTCCTCCATATTTAGTCTTCACTGGGTCTTCTATTCATTGCCTATTACCTTTGAATGAGATGAATGCAACGATGCATGCATTAAGTCAATGATCTGAGCGCCCGACAATCCCATTACGCCAGAGCTGTTTTCCCTTTCTGTCTTTGCCGTAATTTCCCCCAGCGCTTGATGCGCCTCGCGCTGTTTGTCGTCATCGTTTCTGACATTTCTCTTGCATTGCATTTATTTGTCAATTGCAAATAGTAACATCTTTCAGATCTCCGCTCGAATTCCATTGGTGTCATTTTAGATTAGGTTATTTGCCACCCTTTTTCTACTCCAGACATCTCCCTTAATAAATTCATGGCAGGTAAACACAGTGGTCTGTCTACAACAGTAATATTACAGTGATGTGATGGCATGCTGCTAACTCCCTTCTATGAATAATCCAAACATGCGCTGTAAATCATAAATATATTCTTTAAGTTAGTAATGACGGTTTGCACAAACAAGCCAGTGAATTTAATTATGCTTTATTAAGGAACACATGAATATTTCATTGCTGTTTTCCATTAGTGTTACACTACAGAAATCCAAGCAATTTGCTTAACTAGAGCGTAAACGTCTTGTAACAGTTGGTTCAGAGAAAGCTAAGGTGTTTAATTCTTAAAGCACTACAGGGGGCCCCAGCACTCACCTCCCTAAGAATCAAGTTTAGATCTATGCCAGGTTCAACCGTGACAGCAGGTACAACAACAACAAGTACATTCACACATTCTTCTGTGCGCCATAAAACAAGGTTCAATTAGAAAATAGAAACAACAAAATAAAAGTATGAAAAGTATTTTTACATGAAATGACTTGAAGCTCTCCGTGTGTAATGTCACCCCACATGCCTCAACCACAAATGGGAAGCTCATGTATTTCCTCCTTGTACTGAGAGGCTGAGAGTGTTAAATCTGCCAGCGTCATTTTCTGGCCTTATGCTGACTTTCTTCCATTTCATCTAATTCCATGGTGCTGAAGACTCTGGGACAGCATGCTTTGAAAATCAATGTCTCTTCATTCTCTGGATTGAAGGATGAATGTCTCATTGTCATGTCACATGTCTTTGATGTAGAGTCATCTCAACACCAAACTGACAAACATTACCACACCCCTTCCCTGAAATGTGATGTTGCATTGCACATGGAGAGCTTCAAGTCATTTCATGTCAAAATGGCCAGAGGGAGGAAATGTAACTGGGGAAGGTATAGAGTCGTTTCAAAATGTTGGTTGGTGGTCGGTAGCTGTGATGTATGAGGATGGCAGCAGTGCCAGACTGTCATCCAGGCCACGATACGCTCCAGTTGAAGCTGTTTCTTCACAACAATGATATCAGTGAGGTCTACAGCTAGCCCACATTAACCTGCATGTGTACCAGGATTTAACATCTCTGCTTTTCACTTTTCACATTTTTCTGGACCTGCACAGCGTGACAACACTGAGGAAATACTTTAATGCCAGTTAGCTAATTAACCACCTAATTAATGGATTAATTAACTCCCCAGCATCCTGCCTGGCCACATCTAATATATCGGTTAAATTGATGTAGATGACAGAGAGAGGCTGGTGGCTGACAGCTGAACTAACGTGCAGCTCACATACATTTCCCAGCGCTGACTGGAGGAATAGAAACACTTTGTGAACACGCAGTGAAATTGTTCTTTGATGGTGTCAGGGGAGAGAACATGAATGCCCCGATAAACTGACATCTATGAAAGCCAGTTTTGTAGACTTAAAGCTATACCGCACGTCTGCGAAAGCTACCGCACGTCTGTGACAGCGACTGAACTTCACGGCATTTTTTGAAAAACCAACTGCGACTGGGATATTTTGCCACCAGAAATGTCCCAGCAGATATACGGCAACACGTTGAATAATGCTGACGCAGACTCACTCAGTGATGGTAAATGAGTGTATAACCTATTGCGTAACACATGTTCACAATGACTAGTCCATTTTGCTTCATAATGCATATTTGTCTAAATATAACTCCAACGGCACGGTCTAAAATGTCAGTGTACCCAGCACAGCCGCAGCATTGTGGTTATTCTTTGCTCGCGTGGAACTGCAACAGGACAGTCTCTTCACCAGTTTTGAGGGAAAACCCACTCTAACAAGACCCGTGACAGTGCAGGCTATAGGTATTGCGAGCGTAAACAGGTCTTTCCGTAACAAGAGAGCCGGGAATTTACCGATGATGTCGTCAAGACACAAATATCTGGAGCTGCTCCTTTTACCATGAAAGGTGACTGTGGACACACTGACAGTAGCCAGGGTGGGTTTTACGGGGACGCATGCACGTTTTATGGCTCGTGACTGTGAGCAATATAATGAAATGAAGGTCATTTTGATTTTAAAAGCTCAAACAAACATTTTATTAGTGCACAAGGTCAGTCTCAAATTGCCGGTGGAAGAGCTGCCGCTTTTCTCTCTTGATGACAGTGAAGATTAGCTAAGTAAATGCTGATTAACCTATGATAGATACTAGGAATATTTCCCCCCCCTTAACCACAACACAGTCCCTCCTCCTTCCAATACACAGCAGCACCTCCGAGCCCTGCAACAGTATCGGCCCCATCGAGTCAACGCTTGTATAATTTGATTGCTGAGCCTGCCAGCCCTATTGAGCGGACTTGGGGCTCCTGCTGGAAAGATTACAAGTCACCCTGGGGCAAGACTTCACAGATCAATGTGAGCCACTTCCGATTCTTGCGGCTTCACAATTTGCCAACCAAGTGATCAGGTGAACCGATCCGAAACATTATCACATTCTAGGTCCGGCCGCATATAATTCAGTATTGATTCTTTGTACAGGGCAGTCTGGTATGCACATGTGTACATGAGAGCACTTGCATTCATCGCATTAGCGCCTCACACTAACATCAGTCTTGCTAATGGAAATCTGCAGGATTCTGGCTTGCGTGTATTGATGGACACAGAATATAAACAAGGAGCATTACAGCATTATAGATTGCCACTTGAACACAAGACGATTCATTAAAACAGTAAATATCATATGATTAATAACAGATTCTCTCTCTCTCTCTCTCTCTCTCTCACGCTGCCAACACCTTATGTGCTGAGCGATTCGTTAATGACACACCGCTCTGTGCTCTGGTGTTTTGAAGGGTTTTGAAACAGCTTCAATGAATTAGCACACTAATCAATAACACCAGAGAGCATGTTCTTTCATTTCTTTCCAGTTCTGTTTTCAGACGCGAGTCTTGTAATCAGTGTTGGGCTGGTTACTCCATAAAATGTAATAAATTCCTCTTTACTCGTTAGTCATTTCAAAAGTATATATTACTTTACTTTTTACTCCCAATAATAGATTGTTTCCTCTTACCTTGAAAATACTTCTCATGTGCTCCTCTGTAACTGAAGCAAACACTGCAGCTCAGCCGTTAGCACCTGTGTAGAGTTTAAAATTGACAAGAGTATTTCAGTTGTCTTTCTTCTGGACAAAATCAAACTAAATTGATTACTTCCAGCTGCTGAATGTAAACATATCGGCCTTTAATCCAAGCTAGCTAGCTAGCTGGCACAATCATCAATAATTACAATAATTACAATCATCTGAGACATTTTCATAGGAATGGACAGTCTGAGTAATTACAAATATATTTAACATTGGGGAGAAAAATCCAAGCTGATTATGATGGGTGTTTTTTTGTTTGTGTATTTCTGATATATACTATTAAAAGCCTGAGAGGATTTCTATAACTTTGCTTTGATGACACCAAAATGTAACACGTGTCATGAGCTGTTCCAGAGTTCTTACACCACACTTGACCCGTCAAAACACCTGTCAGTGGTTTAGCTTCAACCCCCCCCCTACAGGTCTCAGCCAGGTTGCACACCTTTTTTCTGCTTTAAAGCACAACCACCAAACCAATCAAACTCACAATCAATAAAAACACATTGTGTACACTGAATCACAAATCAGTGTTTTGTCCAAGCAATCCATACTATTATCGTGTGACTTTTTGCTCTTTTCTTTCAATTATTCTTGAGACAAAACAAGCATATTGTTTTCCCTGCAGGAAGCGAAAACTACACACCATTAATCAACAGCTCAAACCTTGCGCCTTAATCATGCTTCTTCAGCCTGTGTGCCACTGTGATAGCAGCTGTCACAACGGGACAATACGCATGGGTACTTTCCCATCAGCCCCCTCTCTACAGCCACCCCGCTGTAGTGGAAGAGCCATACCCATTCCCAACTTCATTTTAAGAACAACACAGACGCGGTTCTACTTAGTTCCCACTGCGATGTAAGAAATAGCCACGGTGCCAAAACGCTCCGATGCAGACAATAAAGAATAACAATAAAGAACTTAATAACAAGAAACTCCTTCAGTCTGTCATAAAACATCATTTAGTGGCGCTGAGGTTGTATTTCACTTTAGGCCTCCAAGTGGTAGGTGGAAACATCAATTATAAACGTTGACTGGGATCAGTGTTTCCCCCTCGACCTCTGTGAGAATAAATGTGAGTTTAATCACTTAAATTGACTCTCTCTTTTGTGTTCCTTGCTTCAGACGTTTGGCTGTCGGGGACCCAGTCACAGCCGATTGGTATGCATCCGCACGTTCCCTCCATTTTTTCTTTTTATTGTCCTTCACGGCGAGCGGCTGTAGCACAATGAAGCCCGCTCGGTAAATGCTAAAATGCATTAATGTGATATTATCCACCCGTATGATAGACGCTGACCCGCCGGGAGACTCAGGCCTGATATGACAATATCGTCCGTTCGCCGAAAACGTGTCCGGGTAATTGAATCATGTCTTACAATGTGTACTCTGGCTTTGCTCTGCTGCCATGTGAAAATCCATTTAATGGTTTGGAACAACGTTAATGCATTTGGAGCGGTGGGCACGAGAAGGCTGGTGACCCGTAGGACACCTCTGTTGGAGAGGGTGAGGTTTTCAGGTCACCCAGCGGCACCCCGGGGCCAGGGACAGTGGTTCAACATCAATTACTAAATGTCATGTGTGTGCATGTGCATGTGCATATCCACGAATAGAAGCACAGAATAGCATGGCCGGCATAATACGCCACGAGGTGATTAATATACTGTGACACACACCGGGGGTAGCTGGATCGTATTAGAACGAGCATCCACTGACTTCTGCACGGCCAACAAAAACAATGAGATTCTTTGTATGTATGTGCCTTTCATTATCAGCGCTTGAGTGGTCGCCCTGCTTTCGCACAAGAAACCAAGCATGTTCAATCCGAGGAAGTGTTGCATTAGAAGCCTGAAAAGTGAGGACCAGAGGAATTTTAATCAGGCAGAGAACATGCTGCTGTTTAGCTTTTATTCAGCCCGGCAGAGCTATTGATGTAAAAGCACAAAATCTCGCCCATAATTACTCCCTGCAGCCTTATCATCTGACTGGAAAAGAGAATAAGGGAGAACGGGAGGAAGAGAACAAGGGAGGAAGAAAAACAGATTCAGCGGGCTCACTTTTCATCACCTCAGTCAATCACACAGATTGATGCGTTGCTGGAGCAGCACTGCCATAAACCCGGGACTTGCACAGTCTGGGTTTTTAGCATCCAGATATAACGGCAGACGGCGGTCCATGGGACGTACCAAGCCGGGCCACTAAAACGTGGCACTGCTCCTCTCTGGCTGCTGCGCTGCTTCTTGTAAAACTGTAGCCGCGTTAAGGAGAATATCCGGCGTCGACGGATATTATGTTTAGCTTGAGAGTAACGGTGCACAGGAAGGAGCAGGTTGTCACTGAAATGAAATGCACAGTTTGTTATTGCTTTGTACGATCCTGCTCCGGAGAGCGATGTTCGACAAGTGTGAGAAAAAGTGAAGCGCGACGGCAGATCAGAGAGCAGCGCAGCCACAAAGGGCTTTGATGAGAAGCTATAGTGGTGCTCTCTGGATCACGGCCATTTTCCTTTCTATCTTGCTACATGAGACCTGAGAGGTTTGGTGAGTGGGTGGACAGAAACCAGAGAGTTCCTCACGTTAAGATTAGATAAGACCGACTGTTGACTCCTTTTATTCAGCAGACTTATCATGAGCTCCACTCACTGTTCTTCTTCCGTTATCGTGGCTAAATCTTTGGCGAGAAAAACCCAAAAAGAAGATAGGTGTGGAAATGAAGAAGTGTAAAAAAAACAACATATAATTAGAAATCTGCATTTGTTTTGGTGGCAATACGCGGTAAGAACGTTCACACCTTAGCACCTCACTTCACTGGGCAGCAGAGTAATGCAAAAGGAAAGGAAAGGGAGCGCGAGTGGACGTAGTCTAAGAAGCTCCCTGGCTTGAATTCAAATGGAAGGCGGTGTTATTTCGCGCGATCACTGCAGCACGGCAACAGCATTTTGTACTAATAAGCGTTGATCAGTGCTTGTTGTTTGGGAATGTTTTTGCGGCTGTTTTTCATACCGAGTCATGGCCATTTGCAAATTTCACTTTTGATTCTTATTATTTACCACAGCGTTTAGGCAGCCGAGCGACCATTTTTCCAAAAAGACCGGTTACGTTGGCGTCTGATCAAGTGGCGAGTAGCTGAGTGGCTCATTTTAAATTGGGCCAGCAAACAAACAAACAAACACACACACACATACAGCATCACGGCATGCAAACAGACACAGCATGCAAACAGACACAGCAATGACCTTGTTACCCTTTTTGACACTGTTACAAACATACGCTGGTGGATGGAGGTTGGGAGGTCACCAAATATCAAAAGTTAAGTCAAAAAAACAACAACATGTTTTTGCACGAGGGAGCAAAGCAAAACCACAAATCCACACTGTCCTTCCATAAAATACACTGTAGAGCAAGAAGAGGCCATTATAAAGGAAGACCACGACAGATTAAGATGAAACTCTGATAGACAACTGGTTTACTGGTCGGATAGGCACACGTTTTATTTCTTGACAGCCCAATCATAATAAATCTTTTTGTCAGGATTGTTGAATTGGACAAAGAGCAATCGTGAAATGATGAAATGGGAACCTGCCTGAGCAAGCAGGTTCGACATGTTATTATTATTTTTTTTATTGTCAGACAATGAAGAATGAGGTCCAATGAATAATGCACACTTTTATACTATTGGCGATTAAATGTGAGAAAACGGTATTGACTTGTTTGGCTCAGAAAACCCTCTAAGCATACTCTTAAAGATGTCTGATGTTTCAAGGTGTCAATAAAAGTGTGAAATTGATCGATTGCTGTTGCAGTGTTTGAAGTATTGGACCGTGAGGAGTTTGCTGGGTCAGCATAATGAAGTCTGCATGTCTTGTTATCGTGCTCCAGGGCAAACACAGCTCCCGTAGCTGTTTACACCCATTTTAAACACATTGTGATATACGGGGGCGTCCACATAGCCACTGTATACAAGCCCATTAAGAGGTTTTTATTACTGCAGGAGTTGCTACTGTCCTATAATGTCCTATGTCCTATGAATGAAGTGGTGAAGGTGAAGAAGAAAAAGGAAGATGACATAAAGGAGAGAGAAGAAGAAGAGGAGACGGGGGAAGGGGAATAAGAGAGGAGGGAGAGTAACATGCAGAGGAAGAGCAAAGGCAAAAACAGAAATACCAGTCGGCTGACAAATCATTATAACACATATGGCTCGGAAGTCCGCTGGCCACACTGCTGGCTCGTTAGGGTCCATCCAGAAAATTCATACAGGACTTCAGCAAATCAACTGGAGTTACTACAGCATTGCTATTATCACTGTAGAATAGTGGGAGCAGTAAAAGGTTATCCTTCAAACACAAGTTCAAAATGAGTCTGCTTTTGTTTCCTCGTGGCAGTACCTTAGGCAAGTTGTCTCAAACATTAGAGGCACAGTTTTGTCTTTAATCTAGACAAGAGCTGTGTCTGTACGCGTACGAATAGAGAGCATGCACTGTAGAAAATACAGGGTCTCTTATTTTGAAGGGTGTCTACTTTTGCCAATAACCAAAGCCCGCAGATTTTTGAGTTCAGCATGATGTTCTCTACTACAAGAGAGGCAGCATTTATTGTTTCATGAGATACATTGATTCCCATGGATTCCCCTCTGTATTGTCAAGGAAGTGGGTAAAAAGGTGGATCAAGAACAACCGTGGAAATTCATCATGATTATTAACAGCGTATTGACCTGGGACAGCCGTGGCTCACGAAAGGGCTCATGGAGTTCACTCTAGTTTTATGAGCTGTGGCCGTTTACCACAGAGTTGCTTTAACATTAACAGCATTAACTCAATGTGCTCAGTGCCGAGAACGGGAGTATGCAGAAACACCCGCCTACTGAAATTCACAAAAATATCCTCTTAATGGCAGTTATTTAAAAAAAAACACTATTAGGGGAGACGTTAGAAGAAATTAAATGAGGTATTCTGATGATAATTTCTTGTAGACTGTAAATTTACTTCTTCCACGTCAGCATCCAGTTCCCTGCCTGTGTCTTCCCCGTCGCTTCATCCATCCCATCTGCCCACCGCGCAAGCCGGTTTCAACCACAGTCAGCATTTGGCTGTCAGCCCTGTCGGCGCTCCACATCTCTTCTTTCCTCGCTTCTTTTTTCCGCTCCCGGGGATACTTGGGCATCGACTGTGGAAGAGAAGATGATGGACTCCTACAGTCTCAGCGGGTAGGGGTAGACGATAATAATGAGATCCCCTCTCTTTCTACATCTCATAACATGCTGCCCTTGTTCTCCAGGCGTCATTAGTGACCAGAGCAGCTGACAACAGACACAACAACATAAGAAGTCATTCACACAGGTAACAGGTAACACACTCTCAGCAGGGAGAACGGCATCAACATATTATAGTGTAACATCTATATGAAAAGCCCACTGTGATTAGTAGGATCTGTCCGGGGCAGCAGGGGGTAAGATTAGCATCCACACACACCTTGTTATCACTCTAATGCGTTCTCTCACAGGGAGGGTGTGTGTCTTCCAGATGCAGAGGTATACTCTCTTTCAATCTCTTTTAACCAAAAACACTATTGACTATCCTCTGAGGTTTTGCAGTCCCTTCCATGTCAACGCTATAGTGTACACCCATCCAGGACAGGAGAGTGGCCCGCTAACCCCCTTGACTATGAAACCACCCCGGGACTATTGAGCAGATGCAATAGCCAGCATTAAAATCTACCCATAAATATAAAATAGAGAGCATCTCCCTGATTCTTAAATAATTGTGCCCCATAATTTCCCTTTAGATTTGATTCGGCGATACTAAATGTTACCGCTCCAATTTATGGCGTAATTAGTGTTAAATAAAAGGCGTTCCCATCCCTCTTCCTTCCTCTGGTGGTTTCTTATTACCCCTGATCGCAGCGGGTGATTTAAACTCCAATGCCAAGTACCGGCACTTCTCAGCATCCATTCCTCCATTACACCACCACCGTTCATATTGCTCAACGTCACCGTGGCCATTAAAAAACCAACGCTGTTCTCTACCAATGGCAACTGTGCATAATAAGCGAGACAGAAAACCGGTACTTTTCTTTCTTTTTCCCACCTGAGCTGGTTTTACAATTAAAACGTCAATGTGGAGTTATGTCAGTCCAACCACGTCAGAGAGGACACATGAGGGATGACATTTTAAATAGCCTGCTATTGCCATGATATTGAGTCTGAGATCAGAGTTGGCTGACTACGTCGCTCCTCTTCCATGGAGTTTCTTCATTTTCCCTTTCCTACTGCCTCGCTCCACTTGCCATATCGACTGCAATTCCTTATTATTTAGAGACAGAGGGACCCCTGCTTGGCTGAAAATCTCTGATCTAGCACCATTTCCCCGCCACAGTCCTTCACAATCTGCACCATTAAGGCTATGGACCGCCTTCGCCTCTTCCTCAACCCTCTCTCTTCCTCATATTCCTCTTCCATTCTGCATTCTGCACCATTTTTTCCCATCTAGTGTGGTTACCTCGGCTGACGAAGCCCATCGGAGGTCAGATTTGATTAAAAGAGCGAGTTGATTTGTGCCAACTGAAATCTAATTTTCCCAACACGGTTATGCACGCTGGCCATTTGACAAAAATGCTGTGCGGTGGCAATTTATATTCTAGCTTGCTGCTGTCCGCCCCTCGTGAGAGCGGCGTGCACGCAAGCAAACGAAGAAAGAATTTCTCATAAAAAGGCATTTGCATTTTTATGAGTCACGCTATCTGTCATTTCCCATGAAATCGCTCTAAATTTGCCAGCATAAGTTAATGACACACTAGGAGCAAAAACAAGTGTTTATACCCCAAAAAATATCTTCTTTTTTCTCAAAAGGTCCTTTAAGAGCTATTCGCTAAATAATTCCGTGAGAGAAACTTTCCCAGAAAACAGATGATTACTATATTGCAGCTGCTTCTTGCACACAATTTGTATGGAGACGAATTCTGTACGTTCGAGGGCAATTTTCCATTCTGAAAGCTCCGCGGCTTCGTCACTGAGTTTGTTTTTACTCTAATCATCTCTAACTAGCAATTAGACAGTGTTCTTGTCACCGTCAGCACACCACTTACTGAGCTCCTAGTGGGCCATTCTTTTGAAGTACACTTCTTGGTGTAGTTGTCGTAATTTTCAGTTGTCGTCGCGCGAGGCGGCGACGCCTCATCTGAGCGGGAGACCATTTAAAAGTTTAAGTTTAAGATGGGGAGCGGGCGAGATTAAAACCGAGAGAGGCTGAGACGGACAGATTTAACTTTTTAAATAACCTCCGTCTGAATGCAAAGGCACGACTTTCCATCACGGACACAAGAGCAGCCAGGAATTGAGCTGACTTTAGACATGTAAGCTGAGTATTTTTCTCTCAGCTCCGTGTAGCAAAACGCCAAATTGCCTTGTGCATTTTTATTACAGAATAACTGTCTCGGTGAGTCACCTCACTGCCTCTGCTGTAGGTATGCACAGGCCACAATGACCTTTGTACTAACACAAAAGTGGTGTCTTCTCCTATTGCTGTCACGGTCTCCACCGTGCCCCCTGTGTTTCCCCATGTGTCTCTACCTGTCTGTCCTTGTCTGTGTGTGTATGTGTCGGCGGGCGTGGCTCCAGTCTCCGGCTCCTCCCTGCATCATCACCTCATCCCGATCACCTGCTCTACCCCGCACACCTGCTATCCATCAAGTCATCACCACCAGTATAAAAACCCCGGCCTTGCATCCACTCATCGCCAGATCGTTATTCAGCCAGTGTGGTACATCTCGTTCCCGGCCCTTGTATTTCGGACTAAAGCCTTGACTACCTGTGTGTTTGTGTGTTAACCCTGATCTCTTCTCATCCCAAGATCTCCACCCGTACCCAGCCATACCGCATTCCTCCCTGCCTGTCTACCTGCTCTTCCTCTGCCTGCCACGTTCACCACCAGTCCCTCCGGCTCCCCCTGCTTCCGCCTCCAGCCCTGTCCACTACCTCCGCTCCTGTCTACCTCCCCCGGTTTTCTCTTCATAATAAACCTTTGTTCATTTGTTTCGGTTCTGCTTTTGGGTCCCACCTGGGACACCGTAACAGAACGATCTGGCCATGATGGACCCAGCGAACCCGGACTCGGAGACCGCCTCACTCCGGAGAGCCATCGCCAGCCAAGGCGAGTTCTTGGGGCAGCATGAACAAGTTCTCCGGAGCCTCACCGAAAACAACCAGGTTATGCTACAACAGATCACCCAGCTAACCAACCAGGTAACTAACCTAACTGCTCACCTCACTCTGCCAGTCTCCACAGCCCCGCTCTCTCAGCCAGTCCTCCCGGTCCCGTCCCCGATGCCTCCACCCTCCCGGGAATCCTACGCATCGAATCCAGAACCCTTCTCCGGAGACGCGGACAAGTGCCGCGGGTTTTTACTACAATGCTCCCTGATTTTCCTCCAGCGGCCACAAACCTTTCCCTCAGACCAGTCCAGGGTACGGTACATCATCGGGCTGTTACGTGGAAGGGCACTGGCATGGGTCGAGGCAGTGCACTCACACCAGCCAATTGAGGGATTTCTTTTCGAGGGTTTCATCGCTGCTTTTAAGGATGTGTTCGACCACCCGGTTCACTGGGGAGATGCGGCGAGGCGCCTAACGAATCTCCGTCAGGGAACCCGAAGCGTGGCGGACTTCTCCGTGGAGTTTAAAACTGTGGCAGCTGACGCGGGGTGGGCCGACGCAGCGCTTCGGGGCACGTTTTTAAATGCTCTTAATGAACACCTGCAGGACGAAATAGCTGCCCGAGATGAACCGCCAGATTTTAAGGCTCTTGTCTCCCTGGCGATCCAGCTCGACAACCGCCTGCGGGGGCGCCGCAGACAAGGGGCGGCACGGGTTCCGTCTCCGAGCTTCTCTGCCTCCACTCTCCCTCCTCTCGCCAGGTCGGCAGCCACTCTTTCCACCATCACCCCGGCCCCGTTTTCCTGGACTCCTCCGGACGAAGAGGCCATGCAGCTGGGAAGGGCCCACTTGTCGCCAGCTGAGCGGCAGCGCCGGATGCGGTCGGGGGCATGCCTGTACTGCGGGGAACCCGGTCACCTTTTGGCCACCTGCCCGGCCCGACCAAAAGGCAGGGCTCACCAGTAGCTGCGGGGATACTGGTGAGTCAAGTGTCTGTCTCTCCTGTTCCCCGCATGCAGTTTAAGGCCACCCTGTGCTGGGATCAGGAGACCCTGCCCCTGGTGGCTTTAGTGGACTCTGGGGCTGATGCGAACTTCCTCGACGCCAGCCTCGCCTCACAAGCCGGTCTCGCCATAGAGCCCTTAGCTGCTCCCCTGGACGCCAACGCCTTGGATGGCAGACTTCTGGCTCGGGTCACCCACCAGACCAAGCCTTTACTCCTCATCCTCTCCGGCAACCACCGCGAGCAGATCCGGTTCCACGTCATCTCGTCACCCCATGCACCCATCATCCTCGGTTACCCCTGGCTCCAGCTGCACAACCCCCACCTCGACTGGGCCACCGGCAAGGTAAGCAGCTGGAGTCCATTTTGCCTTTCCACGTGTCTACGGTCTGCTCTTTCCCCAACAGAGGGCTTAGCCGCTCCATCGCTGCCCGAGCCCCTGGACCTAACCACCATTCCATCTGTTTACCATGACCTGGGGGAGGTCTTCAGTAAACAGCAGGCCCTCTCACTGCCTCCTCATCGTCCCTACGACTGTGCCATAGACCTCCTCCCGGGAGCCACTCTACCGTCCAGCCGTCTCTACAACCTATCCCGTCCGGAAAGGCAGACCATGGAGGGCTACATCAGGGACTCTCTGGCTGCGGGTATCATCAAGCCCTCCTCATCCCCGGTAGGAGCAGGGTTCTTCTTTGTGTCAAAGAAAGACCTGTCTCTCCGCCCCTGCATTGACTTCCGGGGGCTGAACAATATCACCATCAAGAATAAATATCCTCTGCCTTTGATAAACTCTGCTTTTGAGCCCCTGCAGGACGCCACGGTATTTTCAAAATTGGACCTGCGAAACGCCTACCACCTGGTGAGGATTCGAGAAGGGGATGAGTGGAAGACGGCGTTTAATACTCCGGTGGGACACTTCGAATACCTAGTTATGCCCTTCGGCCTGACCAACGCCCCCGCCGTCTTCCAAGCCCTGGTTAACGACGTCCTCCGGGACTTCCTGAATCGTTCCGTGTTTGTGTACATCGACGACATCCTCATCTTCTCCCGCAACCTCGAGGAGCACGTCCAACACGTCCGCCAGGTTTTGCAACGCCTGCTGGAGAACAAGTTGTTTGTTAAGGCAGAGAAGTGCGAGTTCCACGCCAGTTCGGTGAGCTTCCTGGGCTATATCATCGAGTGCGGGCAGGTGCGACCAGATCCAGGCAAGATCCAAGCTGTGGTCGAGTGGCCTACGCCCACGTCCCGGAAACAACTACAGCGCTTCCTTGGCTTCGCCAATTTTTATCGCCGTTTTATTAGAGACTACAGTCGCATCGCTGCCCCGCTGACCAAGCTCACCTCTCCGGCACTCCCCTTCACCTGGACCCCCGAGGCGGGACGGGCCTTCACTGAGCTGAAGAGGCGCTTCACGTCCGCACCCATCCTGGTCCACCCCGACCCCTCGCGCCAGTTCGTCGTGGAGGTGGATGCCTCTGACACGGGGGTCGGGGCGGTCCTCTCCCAACGATCCAGCTCGGACCAGAAACTCCATCCCTGCGCCTTCCTGTCTCGTCGTCTGTCACCCGCCGAACGGAACTACGACGTAGGCAACCGGGAGTTGCTGGCCGTGAAGCTGGCCTTGGAGGAGTGGAGACACTGGCTGGAGGGGGCCGAACTTCCTTTTGTGGTCTGGACAGACCACAAAAACCTTGCCTACCTCCAGTCAGCCAAGCGCCTCAATTCCTGTCAGGCTCGTTGGGCCTTGTTCTTTGGACGTTTCTCTTTTATCCTCACCTATCGCCCTGGATCCCGCAACACTAAGCCGGACGCTCTCTCCCGCCTGCATGTCTCCCAGGAGGCGCCGGCCACCCCGGACACCATCCTCCCGTCTTCCTGCGTGGTGGCTGCTGTTACCTGGGAAATCGAGGCGACGGTGAGGCAAGCCCAGCAGACCCAGCCCGACCCAGGTAACGGCCCCCCTAACCGTTTGTTTGTTCCCAACTCTGTCCGCTCCCAGGTCCTCCAGTGGGGTCACACGTCCCGGTTGGCCTGCCATCCGGGAATGGGCCGCACGCTGGCGCTCCTCAGAGGACACTTTTGGTGGCCGACTATGGAGGCCGACACCCGCACCTTCGTCGCCGCTTGCACAGTGTGTGCGCGTGGAAAGACCTCCCACCGGCCCCCGGCTGGCCTGCTCCGCCCCCTACCTGTTCCCAGTCGCCCCTGGTCCCACATCGCACTCGACTTCATCACCGGACTACCCCCCTCTCAAGGTAACACCACCATACTCACCATCGTCGACCGTTTTTCAAAGACTGCACACTTTGTTGCCCTCCCCAAACTCCCCACAGCCCATGAGACGGCCGAGCTGCTTACCCTTCATGTCCTTCGCCTCCATGGGATTCCCTCGGACATCGTGTCAGACCGGGGGCCACAATTCATCTCCCAGGTGTGGAGGTCTTTCTGCATGGCCCTGGGAGCCTCGGTGAGCCTCTCCTCCGGATTCCATCCCCAGACCAACGGCCAAACGGAGCGGGCTAACCAAGACCTGGAGTCCGCGCTCCGCTGCGTCGCCGCTCGCAACCCCTCCTCCTGGAGCTCCCAGCTACCGTGGGTAGAGTATGCCCATAACTCGCTCCCCAGTGCAGCCATGGGGAGGTCACCATTTGAGGCCTCCTTGGGCTATCAACCTCCCCTGTTCCCAGCCCAGGAGGAGGAGATCGCGGTTCCATCTGTGCAGGCCCACCTACGTCGTTGCCGTCGGATCTGGAGGGAGACACGCTCCGCGCTCCTCCGCACTGCCGACCGCAACCGACGCCTGGCCGACCGTCACCGGACCCCGGCTCCGGAGTATCGCCCAGGTCAGAGAGTTTGGCTGTCCTCAAGGGATATTCCCCTTAGGGTCATCTCAAAGAAACTGTCCCCCCGGTTTATTGGTCCTTACGAGATCGATAAAATCATCAACCCCTCTGCCGTAAGACTGAAACTGCCCAGGTCCATGAGGATTCACCCTACCTTCCACGTCTCCCAAATTAAACCTGTGTCTGTCAGCCCCTTGTGCCCTCCAGCCGTTCCCCCTCCACCCCCCCGGATCATCGACGACCACCCAGCCTACACCGTCCGGCGGCTACTGGACGTACGCCGCCGAGGCCGGGGATACCAATACCTGGTCGACTGGGAGGGATATGGCCCGGAGGAACGCACCTGGGTTTCCCGTCGTCTCATCCTGGACCCCTCCCTCGTTCGGGAGTTCCACCAGGCCCATCCGGACAAGCCTGGTGGGTCGCCTGGAGGCTCCCGTTGAGGGGGGGGTACTGTCACGGTCTCCACCGTGCCCCCTGTGTTTCCCCATGTGTCTCTACCTGTCTGTCCCTGTCTGTGTGTGTATGTGTCGGCGGGCGTGGCTCCAGTCTCCGGCTCCTCCCTGCATCATCACCTCATCCCGATCACCTGCTCTACCCCGCACACCTGCTATCCATCAAGTCATCACCACCAGTATAAAAACCCCGGCCTTGCATCCACTCATCGCCAGATCGTTATTCAGCCAGTGTGGTACATCTCGTTCCCGGCCCTTGTATTTCGGACTAAAGCCTTGACTACCTGTGTGTTTGTGTGTTAACCCTGATCTCTTCTCATCCCAAGATCTCCACCCGTACCCAGCCATACCGCATTCCTCCCTGCCTGTCTACCTGCTCTTCCTCTGCCTGCCACGTTCACCACCAGTCCCTCCGGCTCCCCCTGCTTCCGCCTCCAGCCCTGTCCACTACCTCCGCTCCTGTCTACCTCCCCCGGTTTTCTCTTCATAATAAACCTTTGTTCATCCTCCCTCTGAGTTTCGGTTCTGCTTTTGGGTCCCACCTGGGACACCGTAACAATTGCCTTCAACAGTCACAGATGGAAACACCATTTACAAAGGACTTGAACACCTTCTACAAGACAGACCCGAGTAAAGAGTAAAGATCCATGCATCTAAGGGAGATATCATTCCCTCGCCCCTTTACTCTAACGGCAGGGTGACGGATGGGAGACCACCAAGGACGTTGTAATCCTTTAATTGCAGTTAATACATGAAAATCCCCAAAATTGGAGTCTCATTTCATTGTTAACACATCCTTTTAGTTTTGTGTTTTTTCCATTTCCTTTGTGTTGCTGAAGTCACGGCTCTTTGGAAATGGATTTTTGTTTTTCCCCTGGAGGAAGTTTTGGGTCCCTGGGTCCTGACAGGGAGCGCCAAATGATCCTACTAATCTAGAGATTTTTTAGGGAACCCTACTGTTCCTCTGCTCTTGAGTACAGCAACTATCCATCAAGCTTAATACCCCGAATTGCGGCACTAGCTACATGACAGGGTGAGATGTTTGAGCATGTTACTATTACTCCAATATATCTTCGAAATTAAAAAAGGATGGCAAAGCAAACAGCTCTAGGAGGAACAGAGGTTGAAAATTGCTTTTTTTTTCTCTTCTCGAGTGTCACCATTAGCGACATATTTATGTATGCTACATCCCCTCGCATTGGTTTTGATGCTTTGTCCACCAACCCACTAATGCCATCACTTCACTTAATTACCCTCAATTAAGACTCGACAAAAGAATTGCAAAGAATTGCTAATGAGCAATTTGGATACGTGGAAAAATTGAAAAGGAGATCCCGGATTGAGGGCAATTAACCCCAACCATGATATAAGCCACTTCACTTCACTATGCCTCTCTTTACATGTAGAGTAAACGTGATTTTACAGTGAAAATCCACCCCAATTTACTAGACAGCTCAATCAATATTTGCAGATCAATATCTGCAAATAGTAGGAGTAGGAGACTGACCTTGTGGAGTCAGAATGCTTATGCTTTCAAATGGTAAGAATGTTATTTCATCGCATTGCTGACAGCGGTAAACCAGAAAATGCAGCTTCTTCATGGCATCAGAGAGGTCTACATGGTCACAAACCGAAGCTGAACCGTCCAATATCGCAGGCTTTTTTTAATGATGATTTTTAACAATTTAATCATTAACAGTTCATGAGGAGAACATGAGAGAATGGTGGACCTCGAACATGTGAACATGAGAAACATGAGAAATTAAGTCATTAAAGTAGATTTGCCACGCTGATGGCACTGCCAAATACAAAACACTGATAGCTCAGCAAAACGTAGTAGAGAGCAGCAGGCAGGTCACCAGGCTCTTGTGAAACATACTTTAAAACGCTGCTGCATACAAAACAGTTCCTCCACTCGTTATTGTGCCGCGCGGTAAACAGGTAAACAGAGTACAAGCAGCACTGGCATACAGACAGAACAAGGACTGAAAAGCGACAGTATCGACTTTCTGAAACTCCTGAGGAATAAAAGTAGTCCCTTCTCTATTCAGAACTCAACAGATGAAGACACTCTTTTTTTTTTTTTTGCACTGACATGTAAAAGCAATTAATTAACTTGCACATCAAATTGCTTTGACAGTTGCTGGGCCTGTTCCCAGGTCTGCAGGTAAATCGCCTGCCTCTTCCTTTCTATTGATTTGTGCACATTATGTTGCTTCTCCTTCTCCTTCCCTCTCCTCTCGCAGCCTCTGGCTTTTGTTGCGGTCATCCTCAGAGGACTGTGAGCCCAGCTTGTCAGTGACTTGCCGGGCCTGATTAAGACAAAGTGCCCCTGCTCTCACTCATTTACCTGGTATCACCACAGACTCCCAGGATTTGGGGTCAGGGACTCCCCACATGGCAGATAACAAATTGGCTAGCATTTTCTATAAGAGGATATGATAGTGTTTTTCCTTTATATAATAGCTCTCGGAGGAATGACTTTATTAGCATGTTAGACAAACAATTGCTCCCATTTCTACAGTGAGGCGGCGAGTCAGGCAGGGACCTCGTAGCTAGCCCAGGATCTAGACTAACGACCAACTATTCTGTCCTCACCAAATGTGTCAGAGTCAGGCTAGACAGATAGCAAACATAGTCCAGTGAAGACTTACTTACTGTTTCTTCTCTCCAGATTTCTTTGTCTCGTGGAACATTCTTTTCTGTAAAAAACCCAAAAAATAATAAAAATACACAAAAATACATTTGGTTTTCCACTAAGTTAGGTTTGAACTAGTTTGAACATCAGTTAGGCTAACTAGCTAGCCTAGATAACTTAGCATGATTGGATTGCATTTTCTTCAGTTAGTAGCAGAGTGCTAGGCTTCAGTCTAACCTTGTTGTTCTTTGGTCCCGCCCACTGAGATTGAACTCAACCAATGAGATTATTTCTGCCTCCAGAGCAGCTCTGCCTCCAAAAGGTATTTGTATAACTAAAACTCCAAACTGCACCTGAAGCCTTAAGGCTATGGACCGCCTTCGCCTCTTCCTCAACCCTCTCTCTTCCTCATATTCCTCTTGGTGCATTCTGCACCATTTTTTCCATCAAGTGTGGTTACCTCGGCTGACGAAGCCCATCGGAGGTCAGATTTGATTAAAAGAGCGAGTTGATTTGTGCCAACTGAAATCTCATTTTCCCAACACATCTTTGAAATCACTTCTTAAAATATTTTTTTTATTGACTGGCTCGTCATTTATCTGTTAAATGCCTGTTATATATGCCTGCTGTATTCCTTTGTAACCTTGTTTTTAAGACAGGCGTTCTATTGTTTATCTTATTGTTTTTTATTTAGAATTGTTTTATTGTCTGTAGAGCACTTGGTAACTTCTTTTTCTCATTATCGCTGAAGGGATGAAACTACCAGCCTTCCTACATCTGATCTATTCTCTCCAACTTGCCTCCCCACATTGTTACTCACAACTACACTCATCTATCGCTCTGAAATCTGTAGGCAGCAGGAACCCAGGACTTTTACAGGGCCTACATGCTGGAATTTAGCCAAGAAGCAAATGACGGCTATGTCTTTCTTACTTCAGGACCAAACTCAGGTTCCTTCAGGATGTTTGCTCTTCTTATGAAAGTCCATAGAGTTACAAAAGGTTGCACAGTGGCATCCACATTAGACATTCAATATGACTTAAAACATCCAGAAGGTCATTGGCTTTCTTATGTTTAATAGAGTGGTACTTTGAGTTTTTAAGCAACAGCAACTTCATGTCTCTCAAGGGCTGTTCGCATTGATTGATAGTCCCAAGATCAATAGGTGTTCAGTAATCTCCAACACTTCCTATTGACTGTGGGGAGCATTTGAAGTACTTAAACGCAGAGTGTGGTGATAAACTGCTGTCCGTCAGAATGATACTGATAAAGGGCTCTTACCCTACCTCTTCGGGCAGTTTGTGGACTCCCTGAGGAGGTAAGGAGAAATACCACTGGGTCACTATCGTGAGCTAGATCAATGGAGGACACTTTAAAACAGGAAGCTCTGTGCTGCAAAGGGACAAATACTTTGACACCTAATTTTGTATACACACTGTACATGGCTTTTGATGTATTTGCCATTTGCAGGATGGTGCATTAGACAGTGTTTTGTTCGATGGGGCTCTTTGAAACCTCCTAATTTAGCAATAATGAGTCCATTAAAAGCTGGGATGTTCCTTGTTCCAGATAATTGCAAGGCACTCAAGCCAACCTTTCAGGCTCTTGTGTTCATGAGCACGACACACATGCATGTGCAATACAAGATATTTAATCCCACTTGTTTACCATGGTAGGCTGGACACACACTCTAATCTGAATGCTGTGGGCTTATATATGAGTAATGTGCACTGTGTGTGTGTGTGTGTGTGTGTACCATGAGTCATGTGTCACAGATGTGGCCTGCATAGGAATAACTATGACATGCGGTGGGTGTTTTGACTGTCATCCAACATATTTCTTGGCTCCCGAAGATGCTACTAACAACAAAATATCGGGGCCACTTTACTGTTGAGTTGCACCCAATTCTGCACATGTCCATGGTGGCCGCGAGGACTAAAAACCCTCTTTAACCTTCTCCTCACGTTCATCTCCATCTTTCCTTCATTACTGAAGTGGATTTAATAGGTGAAATCAATGAGGAATCACAGCTTTCACCTGCATTGACCTGGAAAGAGCAGGTCTCCCTAATGTGTTGTCCAATGAGTGTATCTGCCATTAGCTGGAACATTTACATCAGCCATTACTTTTGTTTGGCTAAGGCTTTAACTGGAACGATAACTTGGAATGATACTGTAAACTGTGTGTGACAGCCTCTCGTCTGCGTCTTGTTTGGTGTACCTTTATTTTCCTCGCAGACGCTTTCTATTTTATATGCAGCGTGTCCACATTCAGTATGCCAATTTATACTGCTCAGCTGCTACACAAGCCACATTGTTAAATAATGCAAGTACAGTATGTACACTGTTTTCCAAACCCAAACCACTGCTTCTTGATAAACCTTAATTGACAGCTGAGGTTGAGGATGGCACTATTCAAACTATGTCTAATGGCTTCTTTTTCCCCAATTTGAAAACACATCAAAGTCTAACAGTGACGCCCCTGAAATCTGAAATGTCTTCTGTTGGAGTGATAGCTTTGTCAAGCTGAGGAGGGAGGAGAGACGGGGGGTGGGGCTACAATAACAGAGGATTGCCGGGAGGTGAACACATTCATTAAAATGAAGGCGGTTTTAGAATTACCTGTCGATCAATATGGTAAATGGGCCTGGAGAAAGAGATTGTTTGAGGTGTAAGAAACTTGCTTCAACTTCAACTGCTTCACGCACACGCCCACACACGCCCACACAGAGGGGGAGAGAGAGAGCAAACAGCAGGATTTAGTGACAGACTTCCCCAATAGAGGTCAGTATAACATTCCCATCCTCAGTTTTTCCATAACATAAAAAAAAAATGCTGAAATCAACTTTGACACGCAGGGACGCTCCTTTTCAAACAAATATTATGCGGGCAGACCTCAATCAGTGCCAGCCAATAAGGCTTCCTCTTGGTGAAACGAGTCATTCAGTCGGAGTTGTCTTTAGAGTGAAGAGAGAGAGAGAGAGAGAGAGAGAGAGAGAGAGGGGAGAGGGAGAGGGAGAGGGAGAGAGAGAGAGAGAGAGAGGGAGAGGGAGAGGGAGAGAGAGAGAGAGAGAGAGAGGGAGAGAGAGAACAGCCGGTGAACAAGGTGACGAAGAGCAGGTCTTGGCAATGCGCTGTCAGAAATCAACAGGCGCCAGGCATTTGGACAATATAAACAAACGCACTGCAAGAAAATACCCATCTTAACAGGTCATTTTGAGATCTATATCTTATTTTCTTAAAATAAGTGGAATGATCAGCTTTATTTTAACATATTCGCACCTATAAAAAATCACACTGCGGTGGAAGCAAGGTGATTTATCTCACCCCGTTGGCTTTTCCACCGCGTTAAAATAAGGTTTTCAGACTGAATATGAAACTCAATGACTAAACTAAACTAAAACTAAATGGTTTGCAGTGTGCTTTGCCTGACGGGAAGGGATTTATACGAGTTTGGTGAGGCGTGCTCAGAGAAAGCGTGCAAGATACCCTGACATGCATTAAATCTCGTGTTTCAGAGGTGAGTTTTGCAAACGAGTGACTTTTTTTTTCTTTCTTAAGCGACTTTTTCTCTAAACTTGCGCTCTCCGCGGTGCTGAAGCCAGCAAACAGTCTGCGCGCAACTTTCGGTGGAAGTTAATTCTGATATAATAAGTTGTAACTTTTCCTAAATGGAAGAACATACCGCCTCCGAATCTAGACAGGCAGGATTGCACTGCAAAATAATGTCCTTCAGTTTAACATCTAATTTTTCTTAAAACAAGTGGGGATATCTGACATTGGGGCTGAGGTAATTCCAATGTGGTTACACTTGTTTCAGGAGGTTTTCTAGAAATAAGTGTCACGTGTTGTAAACAAAGCTGTTGAAACAAGGCAGATCTGGTTAAATAAAAGTACATTGAACTGAAAAAAAAATATATCTTGAAATAGACTGATTGGGAACAAGTGATTTGTCTGCTTTCAGACAAATAAATACGATTCAGTCACTCCATAGCAAACTAAACGGTGCGGTAAGATGGACATGTTGTATATAGTGTTAATTTAATTGAGCTTTTCATGAACTATTACCCCTTTCTTTTACGAACCTTTTTTTCTCAGTATTAAACCAATTTCTTCTCCTTTTCGCATATTGCTCTCTCTCTCTTCTCTCTCTCTCTCTCTCACACACACACACACACATCACATCACACACACACACACACACACACACACACACACACACACTTTCTCTCCACCCTCCCCACTCTCCTCCACGCAGCCGAGGAGCTCCTCGTCTCCAAAGCCTGACTCTTAGGGAGAAGCATGTCCTCAGACGTGCAGCTATGGTGTGACGAAGCGGACCGACCAAAAGACGCCACCGGAAAAACAGCATGACGGCTTGAAAGCAGGTAAGCGAACAACCCGAATAACCGTTTGCCCTCACGTGTGCTTCTTTTGGCACTTCAATTTGGCGTTTTAGTCGTTTACCTGACGCTCCTACCCAGAGGACGCGCTCTCATCCGCACCATACCGGGCTTT
Organism: Hoplostethus atlanticus; assembly: GCA_034670405.1. Lineage (NCBI taxonomy): Eukaryota > Metazoa > Chordata > Actinopteri > Trachichthyiformes > Trachichthyidae > Hoplostethus > Hoplostethus atlanticus. The sequence continues at coordinate 1,110,404 of JAXDDX010000013.1, forward strand.
AGTAGGCTGTCTTGCTCAAAGACACTTCGACAGGAGACTCTGGGATCAAACCTGAGGCCCCCTGGGTACGGGACGGTTTCTCTATAACCTCTCACTGCCAAGTCGACACCTGTAATCATAAAGCCGACATATGTGGTGGGATCTCTAAAGTATCATTTATTTGAGCTTCCAGGCGTTTCAAAATACTCGTCAGCCAAGGTGGGGGGTGGGGGGCAAAGTGCGTAACTTTATGCGCAATGAGGTTCACCTTCAGAGAAAATATTTGAGAATCCTGATTGACTGTTATCGTAGCTTTGAAGTTACACACACTCGGATGAAATAACAAAAACGCCGGAACCCACTGCTGGAAACGCTCGTCGCGATGACTACAAGGACAGAGAGATGTTTTGCGCTTTGGCCACAGTTGCCCCGTGCCATGGCGCATCATCGGGCGCAGGGCATAACTTTGTATTGTGGGGAGCCTGCAGGCAATATGAATTCTTCACAGCTGAAACAAGGTCAGTGTCAAGTCATCAGTCGTTACCTTATGTCATCATAACTTTTATTTTGTGAGCGGATTGTGCCCAGCAACCCCTCGCTACGTTGCGCACTATATTCCACCTCTTAGTCTCACGAAGCATCGGTGCAATAAACATTGTTGCACCCTCCCCTCTCAACACTGGTTTTCTTTCTAACAGCTATCATCATGCCAAAGGCTTTAGCAGTAATGTCCGCGCTCATGGCACTGCGAGACGCTTTGGATAAAAGCGTCCTCCAAAGGGCTGATGTTATGTTATGTTACATTCATACCTTCTTAAAGGTTGGTTTCATTTTTTTGACACGTCCCACGGCATCTCGTTTCCTCGGTGGACCTTTCGTTTGCACGCAATTGGTCATTTGGCACCAATAGATGCAGATGTATGTAAACCTCTGGTGTGTCTGCCCAGGAGCAGTTTCCTCTTCCCTATCTATTCCCTCTTGATGACAGTGGTCTCGATCGCCACGGAAGGGTGCAAAACGTTTTTTTTTTGTCAAGTAAATGAAATCAGTAGTGTTTTACGCACCGAGGTCCGCTGTGATTTTGTGTGGGGCTCCGCGCTGCAGCCACAGCCTACGTGCGTAAAAGCGCAAAACCAGAAACAGCAGAGTTTAGACGGGAGCGTTGAGTCGGATTGTGCTCTTCTGTTTCATTTGACGGATGGTAATTCGTTGCATTAGGCTGCGTTTCCCTTACATTTCTAAAAGTGGAGATTGCGTCCTCTCTTACCTTCAAAAATCAGGATAACCCAGTTGCCTCTCCTATGCGCCTCTGCGTGAATGATCTAGGTGAGAACATAGCGTTGATTTCCAATGTTCGTCTAATCCTTTGACTCGATAAAATCAAGGTAGTGGGAATACTTCCACTCGGAAAAAGCAAACTTTACTCATCCAAACTGAGAGGACGACGATTTACAATGGATGGAGGCAGGACATATTTTGGATACTGCAACTTCAATCAGATATTTAGTGAGGGTGATAACAAAATTGACGATTTTTATAATCAGCAACTGCAATATTAGCAGTGAAATTGAAATTGTAATCCGCTGGGAAAGTAATGAGGTTACTGTAACGCGTTACCATCAATCTGACGCTCAGACGCCGCTTCTAAACCTAAAACGACGATTCTCACGGCTATCTCTATATATATCTCTACACTGGAAATTAAGTGAGAAGAGAAACAAAAATGAGATTTGCAGAAGCGCCCTTGTTGGTGTGAATGTGGAGACTGGCAGTCTACCAAAACAGAGTCAATTTGCGTGGGATTAAATGCTGAAAGTAATAAATAATCCAGGGGCGTCGTTAGACCACATTTACTGGAGCACGTGCCCCATTAATATTTAGTTGTGCCCCAGTAAAACGGTCGTGGAAAATGAAAAAGGTTTTGCATCGTGTCCAACAACATCTCAAGAAAGAGTGGTTAATTTGGTGGCGGTGACTTGCACAACGGGGTAGGTCTAAAGTGAGTGGCCATTATTCCTGTCTGGCAAGTGTTTGGACAACTAAATAAAACGGCTTTGTTTTGATTCAGCTGTCTGCCGCGAGCGTTTGACGGTGAAGGTAGCTTTGTGTTTGTGGAGCGTTCAAACAGTATGGGTGCAGATGACTCAAAGTAAGTTAGAAAAATGCAGTTTTTCATTGACGTCTGCTTCATTTCAGTCACTAAAACATGATTTTCTTTTGTATGACATGAGGAAGTTCTTTACGGGCGAGGAGGAGGAGGTGATGTCAGAGGAAGGACAGAAGTCAGGGATGATGACAGAGGTAAGGTTAAGAGAGTAACAGACTAGCTGTGTCACATAAATCAAAGAGAGCAACATTAGCTAAGTGACATTAAAGTATTTCCTCAGTGTTGTCACGCTATGCAGGTCCAGAAAAGTGAAAAGCAGAGATGTTAAGAAGGGGAAAATACTGATGTTAAATCCTGGTACACATGCAGGTTAATGTGGGCTAGCTGTAGACCTCACTGATATCATTGTTGTGAAGAAACATCTTCAACTGGAGCGTATCGTGGCCTGGATGACAGTCTGGCACTGCTGCCATCCTCATACATCACAGCTACCGACCACCAACCAACATTTTGAAATGACTCTATACCTTCCCCAGTTACATCTCCTCCCTCTGGCCATTTTGACATGAAATGACTTGAAGCTCTCTATGTGCAATGCAACATCACATTTCAGGGAAGGGGTGTGGTAATGTTTGTCAGTTTGGTGTTGAGATGACTCTACATCAAAGACATGTGACATGACAATGAGACATTCATCCTTCAATCCATCCATTCATCAATTTATTAATTCATCCATGTCAATCTTAAATGAAGAGACATTGATTTTCAAAGCATGCTGTCCCAGAGTCTTCAGCACCATGGAATTAGATGAAATGGAAGAAAGTCAGCATAAGGCCAGAAAATGACGCTGGCAGATTTAACACCCTCAGCCTCTCAGTACAAGGAGGAAATACATGAGCTTCCCATTTGTGGTTGAGGCATGTAGGGGTGACATTACACACGGAGAGCTTCAAGTCATTTCATGTAAAAATACCCAGAGGAGAGAGAGAGAGCAGGAGGAGAGAAGGAGAAAGAAATATGGGTAAGGAGAGTGGGAGTGATGATCGGTGCTGGGGGATGGCTGGGGGACGGTGGGGGCCAATGATTTTGATTAGCTCCATGATTGGGATAAGGTTGCACTGACACAAGTTTGCATTGAAATGATCAGTCATACTTTTATTTTGTTGTTTCTATTTTCTAATTGAACCTTGTTTTATGGTGCACAGAAGAATGTGTGAATGTACTTGTTGTTGTACCTGCTGTCACGGTTGAACCTGGCATAGATCTAAACTTGATTCTTAGGGAGGTGAGTGCTGGGGCCCCCTGTAGTGCTTTAAGTCTTGCAACGTGACAGTTCTTAATTGGATGTTTAGAGGTGCCATATATCACGGCGGATACAGTACACCTGTATCACCAACGGGGACAGGTGCAGGGACTTCATATTGCATTGTGTGTTGTGCAGTTGTGTAAGTGCTCTGCTTCGACCTTGATTAAGTCGCTGGCAATAATTGGATGTGTTTGATGAGATGGCAGGGCAACACAAAAGCACCAGTATTGCCTCAGTATTCATTGCTGTTCATTGTTTCATCTGGAGGTCGATGCTGGTTTTATTCTTGCACCTTTGTGCAAATATCCTCCGAGGAATGTGATTTGGTGTCTTGCCAAAAAAAGAGGCTTTGCTCTTTTCTCACTGGAATGCATGATAAACTTTTGATTTATCACTTCGTTGTTTTAAAATGACCCAAAGTGGAACTATTGCAGTTGCACGTAAAACATTTTGGGTCCTGAAATCATTTGGTAGTATAACCAGGGAATAGTTAACCCACATATTTAGGATGACATGCATCCTTTGTCTCAACTCAACCTTCTCAGTGTCATTAGATTTAATAAATCATTTCCCCTTTGGCTTCAATCCAGTAATGCTATGGGGACTGATGAACAGCGGTGTGTGCATTTTATTGAACTTTTCACATCCACAGAAAATATGAGGGAGTATAAATGCATAGGATTGGGCTCCATTGGGCTATTCCTGGGCAGCGTGTCACCAATTTAACACATCTCTGTCATAATTTCCATAATTTTCCGGTTTTATGATCTAGCTATGATAGACCTACCAGTGGGTCCTGTCCTCACCCTCATCTTTGTGCACAAGTTTGCAGTAATAAATTGACATACTTGTTGCTGTCTATTCACCGTGTTGCTCCACCTATCATCCTGTATGACGTACTGGGGTTAAAGGCATGCACAGTGATTTAACCATTATTTGATGGCTTTTTTTTTTCTCATTTCCTGCTATCCCACTTAGGTTTACTGAGGTCAGACATGTGGCTCCATCATATTCAATTCCCCAACTTATTGCTATTACATTAGAGATGCAGATATTATAGAGTGTGCATAATGTTTTACGAGAGGCGTTAATGGGCTTGGGATCGCAATATTATTCTGCATGACCAGCTATTATGGTCAACATAGGTTAATGCAGATGAGAGGAAAGCGAATTTGTGTGTGTGCGTGTGTGTGTGTGAGATTAATTAAAGCAACTGTCAGCCACTATGAAGAGAGTGTATAGAATTTCCATTCATTATAAAATAGCGTGTTGAATTTCATGTGTCTGAATTGTAATGCCTAACGCCTCCTGGGTGAAGACTTAACATGATCAGGTATGATCCACATATATATTGTAGTCCTTCAAGTTGAAATGACAGGTAATCTATAGCTGCTGTGGTTGTATGATGTTACGATGTTTTTAATAACTAAAATGTGTATGCACACGTACACACTCATAGACAGACCCACCCAGAGAGAGGGAGAGAGAGACAGAGAGAGAGAGAAAGAGAAAGACAGAGAGAGAGACAGAGAGAGAGAGAGAGAGAGAGAGAGAGAGAGAAAGACAGAGAGAGAGAGAGAGAGAGAGAGACTCATGCCAACATTTCTACCTACCATGAATGCACGTTTTATACGTATTCCTAAATCCGTGTTTCTGGCAGTGGTGGAAACAGTGTTAGAGGCGAGGTTGCTTTTGTAAAAAGTTAAATTTAGCAGGGAGGGTGCCTCATTCCATGGACATAAGCTCCTCGGTTGTAGAGCAGCTGCACAGTGCACATTAGTGAATCTGTGGCGCTGGCACACACAGAAAGGAATGTCTAATTATCACGCTTTCAACCGCAGCAGGCTCCTCCATTTGCACTGAGCTCCTGCTCTAATCACTTCTTTTTTCTATCATTACACACTTATTTATTTTATTCTTATGCAATTAAAATGTTATTTTTGCTTCACGTGTATAAGCGGAGAAGTCCATGCCGTGATGGTTGTGGAAGGAAGGTGGTCCAAGTGAGCTCCAACAGAATAATGGCCCTGCTAATGTGTGGAAATGCTGTAGAAGATAACTCTGGTTAGTACTGCGTGATGAGGTGTGAGGAAGATGTCAAGGTGCTTTAGGCAACAATGAACATGCACAAGTGTGTGTGCGTGTGGCCATGTGCGTGCACATCAATATGCTTGAAGGCTGTGCCAGTCAAAATGATTGACAGGGTGAAGATGTATTTGATACTGTATAGGATTGTGGAGATGTGTCATGGTCAGCACATCGAAGCATGTTGTGTCATTTGCAGAGTGCAGACTTCCAGATGCTGACAAACAGTGGATCTTCTGTAAGCAGGACACTTGGCTACTGTACCCTGTATAGCTGGGCTACTATCAGATGCTGGGTAATTGTGGAGCTTTACGACTGTGAAGTGCCACTAAACTACCACATGAAGTGGCATTGATTGGAAAGAATGGGAGGAGGGAGTTTCCTCCTTTAGGTCATTATCTAGACGAGCAGACAGATGGGGGTTAGATGAAACAAACCAGTGTAATTGCATTTGTAACCAAGACTCTGAATCAATGGACTGAGCAGTACTTACAGCATTGTGTCAGCATATTTCATCAATATACAGATGGATGCATTAAACCTGTAATTGGTCATAAAATCTGACACTCAACTCCTCATAGCTCTCTCTAGTTCTATTATACAATAACAAACCCGCAAAGATACAACCCAGTATGTATTTGACCATCTAAATATTGGGCATGTACACATCTGAACAATTTGACTCCTACATGGAGTACCAGGACGTTTTTGAACCTTTCTTAACCCATCCTAAGCCATAAACTCCAATGTTTGCAATGTTTACAGGTACCATCTATGCATCACAACTAAGACAATGTAAATAAGGGTTATGGTGGTGCCACGTTTCAACAGGGGGTGCCATAGAGCAGTTATAGATTGGTAGGCAGGAATGAATACACCAATAATCTATATAAACACTGCACTGTACAGGGAATGGCCTTCATTTCGCATAACTGAGTAAATCACTTTTCAAGTGGGCCAGTTTCCCTGCTCTCATCCAGAAAGGTCTCCACGGTGATACTGAATTGCAGCCAGAGAAAGTTTAAGATTTTTTGAAACCATTGTAAAGACGCTGAATAGAAGGCCGACATCTAACCCATCATTTAAAAAGACCATACAAACATTTCTCTCACCCTTTCTAATCTCCTCTTTTCTCTGCTGAAAGAACGAGGCATTTCATCACGCTTTTAATGTTACAGCGAAAAACCCTCTTTCATTCTAATCAAGCCGCAAATTGTCCTTGGGCTATCATCTACCATTTGCCAACGCAACTTTAAAAAAGGGCACTGGCACCGTTTGCACAATCTCACTTTTTATGCCAGTGCACAAGAGGACCATACATTTCAGTCACAGTGAAATTATGAGCAGCGGTGGCGGTAAGCGGCAGCAGTTGTAGTACTATCCTACAGGATCTCTGGAGATCCCTGCGATTGTGCTCAGCACCGCGACACAGCTTCCAAAAGCCTCAGGTGTTCCTAAGTCTTGCCGCTCATCCAGCAATAATGTCGGCTGGCGTTCTCTGTTCTTAATTACGCTAAGCCTTACCAGATAAATCCAGCCTGCTGCTTCAAGCTCTGGCTCCGTCGTTATCATCGGCTTCATAAAACATTCAGCGTGGCTGTCTGCTCCCGTTGAACCCGCGTGGCAGGGAAAAGGGATATTGTAATTGCCAGCGAGCGCAATACCTATATGATGGGGAGATTGTAAGACACGAGACATGAGGACATGGTTGAGCTGCCCCTCTGACCTCTGGTGCACACACACACACAAGCATGGGCGCACACCTAAAAAGGCTGGCAATCTGAAGACAGTTTAGTGGTGTGGGCAAAAGGGAATGAGAGAAAGAAGGCAGTGTATTTATGAGGTGATTACTTTCCCTCCCCAATTTCATGCTCTAACCTCGCCAGCCGGGGGAATGGCACAGGCTAGCACGGTCTCAAATTCTTGTACACAGTGCCATCATGACAGAATGCCTTTCTGTCTCACCATGGTGCTGCATATATTGCTTGTGTGGGTGTCTGAGGTGGCCCTGTGCCGCTTTATCTTCTTTTGGGCCGTGAGCACTAATAAGCAATTAGTCAACAGGAAGAGGGCCTTTTTTTTTTTTTCAGGGGAAGAAACACAAGCTTAAAATGTCTGAAGACGCAACCGTCGCAGTTTGCCCGACCGTCGCAGTGGGTTTTGCTTCCTGCGGACTGCTCCGATACACCATAAATCATTCAGAGGCAACAACAGGACCAAGGGGGACGGCTGGACATATTTAAAGGAAGTGAAAAATGCCAGAAAATGCCCCCACATTAGACCTGGACACACATGAATGTCATATGAAGAGTTGATGTCCCTTTTCCAAGAGTTGAGCATTTGTGGTGCATCAGGATGTAGTTCACTTTTAATGCTATTCTTGACCATCCATTGCAAAGTCAATGAGATTCTGGCAGCGGACTTCTTTTAGAGTAGGGCAATAACAGTCAGTTTGTATTCCTGAAGGCATTACTGTCTTAATCACAGACCTGCTCTTCCAATCCTACAGTATCCTAAAGCTGATGAACAGGAATGGTCACTAAATGGAGGCACCATCTAGTTCTTGTCAGTAACGAATCGCTGCCCTATTTGTTTTTCCTTGATTAAATAATGTAGATACTATAATTCTCTAAGTCAAATTACTGTCTTGAAAACCTGTTCAAGTTGTTTTATTTAAACTGTAGATGACCTATGCCTTGCATTAACTGATGCCTGTAGATAGAATTGTTGCCACAAAGGAAATGTGTTTTATAATATCTTTCTGAGGGCCACGCAATTTTCCCCACATGCAGCCAAGGGCTGTACTTGATCATCACAGATATAACCGTGGAACCAAGGATGTTATATTTTAAATCCCATTCACCTGTCAGGCTATTGACACCCAAGTGCAAAGCAGTGAAATATCCATTCCGGCTTCATCATTTTACGTGCTCTTGTATTTTCAGTCTTAATTATGATTCTCCATCGTCCAAATGTGCCCCCGGCCTTTCCACACAATTTAAGAAATTTGCTCCCCTGTGACCAACACAACACAACAAGTCCCGATAGTCCTTCATCTGTTACCTGAACACAAATGCAAATGCATGCACCAAATTACTTCCTCATTTCAAAATGAAAGATATATCTCCATGGGAGGCAAGGAAAGAATGTCCTGGTTCATCCCACTCCAATAAAAGGTAGGCTATATGAAACCACTAGGACTCTCTGGACCGTAACCTTTGCCAGAATTTGTTGGGTATTAATAATCAGCAATTTAACCATTGCAGAAAAAAATGTGTCAAACTAGTCTGCAAATTGCCCAAACTTTTACAAAGCAATTGTCCTCTTCTCATTCCCACTGTCAGCGAGAAAAAGGCAATCTGTGAAAGCCGAATTAGAGCAGCCGTTGAGACAGACTACTTGACACCAATACTGTGTACACACTCAACAGATAAACAGAGGTCCTGAACCCCTGGATTGTCACACAGATCAAATCCGACGTAAACAGTCTCTTCTCTGGAAAGACTGGAAAGACACTGCATGACTAGCTGGCTGCTACGCATCCTGCACCACACCAATAGTAAGTCCTGGGACAATCATTGTCTGTTATTGTTATTGAGGTCTGTGTCAGGTCTCAGTTTATACTCATGCTTTTGCAAGTGAAGACCCGTTTATTGCCTCAGGTATAACGTAGTTCATCCTGTGTTTCTTTTTATGCCCTGAGGCACCGTAAACTTAACTTTACTTTTTATGTGGTCAGCAAGCTCAATTTATTACAGCTGTCTGCACTGTCCTACTAAAAGTAAACGTGAGACGAAGCCCAGATAATGGCAGTAAATACCGCTGTCTTGTTAGGTGGCATTTGGTGGATGTGTGTCTTTTGTTTTGTTTTGTTTCCCAGAAAGACAAGTGTCGGTAGAGGAAATGACGGCGAGTGTGCAGACTATCCCAAGGAGAACAGGGAGCCGTGTTGGACAGGAAACAGGGTCACGAGATACTTCCATAAGATAAATATGACTGGGTTATTGCAGGGACAAAACATTGTCTGTCTGAGACGTGTCTGAGACGTGTCTGAGACGTCGGGCCAGGTGTATAAGCCACTTGCCACATCCATCTATTTGTGAGTGGTAAACACCTTAAACAACCTTTAAACAACCTTTTTTCGACAAGCCTTAATTATTATTGGGGAGTAAGAATAGCCTACAGCTTCACTTCAGGATACAAGCCACGGAGAGAGCACTGGGGTCCCCTCTCGTCTTCCACTGAAAAACCACGTATGAACAGGCGTACGCAGGGTTTTATAAATCGGACGAAAAGACTTCATATGCGTGTTTCCTGTTTTGTACACAACTTTGTACACAAAGTTTTGTACATTTGGCCCCTGGACGTCTCTCTCAGGGCCTACTAAGAGAAGCCATTGGACATTGTACTTTACCCATGCTTTGCACAGATTCATGGTTTGGTCTGACATTATAAAAGCAGGTCCCTGAAGGTCTGTGTAACTCCAGGTGAATTATTTGACATTTGGAAGAAAGGCCAGCGAGAAGGAAAATAGGCGCTTTTAGCCTACCCGTGTTCATGCGCATGTTGTGCAATTGTAGAGCTTCTCCAATGCTTTCTGTACAGGACGTATGGGCAGGTTATATACTTTTCTGAAAGATCCCCACCAGGGTTTTGATTCTCTTTGGCCTCCTGTTGAGTCAGCTGGGAGTGTCAGAATGAGGAGCCCATCTGAAATGCTGTTATTTGACTTGACAGAGACGGGACTGCCGAGGGAGCTCAGAGAGTACACTGTGTCAGTGGAACACAAACAGACTGTGGGATGGATTCACTGTGTGAGGCGCCCTCCACCCCTTACGTTCACACTCTCTGGCGGCCCTCTCCAAAAAAAAAAAAAGGAAAGGAAAAAGCAGTCACGAAGAGAGCAGTCATAGACATGTCTCATAGTAGGAAAACCTTCAAGCACCTTGTCAGATAGATGGGGGATAAAGACAGAGGGTAGCAAGCAGATGGACAGGCAATGAAAGAGGAATTAGCCCAATTTGGTTTTGTCTGAGAACCAAATTAAACCCTAAATGTTCATTTCCCCCATCGAGGAAGCAGTTTTGCACATGCTCTTCCACAACAAAACGCATTTCGACTGGACAGTGAAAGCCGAGAGAGAGAGAGAGAGAGCATCACTATGCAGGCACATCAGCTGTCCTGGCTTTACTTGTCAATCAGAAGAAGAGTAGAAGAGACAAGGTCATCCCAGCTCTCTCCCATTTTACACACGGCCTTCCAGTCCAATCAATATCGCACAACACGGCCAAATCAGAGAGGTCTCATTCCTGAGTCACCCGATAATAGGGGGCGGTTAGCCGGGAGGACGGGACAAGAGTACCAATGGGGCTGAACTGAGGCTTGCTCACTTTGTGTCAAAAGCTGACGTTCATTGTGTTGGAAAGCATTTCCTCGTTTTTTTTATCTCCACTTTGGTTTGTCCCACTTTTTAATAATCTTGATTTTCATTAGGGAAAAAACGTCTGCTGGCAAAACATGAAATTATAATCTTATGATCTGCAGTGCTCTCTGTAGTCGTCACACTGTGTTGAGTTACCCAGCAGTCTTGCTACTTTCTCAAGATGCATGGATGTCCTTGAGTACATACACAAAGGAGATGTACATACAATGGAGGAATAATGAGAAATGATTTACCTTCGCATTAGGCCACAAAGAGACCAGTATGACAGAATGGCTGATATATTTACCATGACTTGTATTGGCCTGTTAATCGATATGATATTGAGCTTTGTTGCTTTTTTTCCCCCTTTACATTTAAAGACCTCAGCCACCACAGCCTGTTATCATTTATTTCTTTAGAAAACTCAATTCTAGTGAATGAAGCAGGAAAAAAAAGCGCTCTTTATTGGAAAATGCACCGGTAATTTCTGTTCAAACATATTAATGCAGATGTATTAATACACACCCTGTAGGATTAGAGCCCGTCTTTGAATTTGACTGTGTAAAGGTGCAACAATGTGCTTTCAGTATAATTATGGCCTTCTCAGAAGACCGCTGTTCTGAAGTGGCTCGGCATTGAGGTTGACGTCAAGCATGACACTTTCCCCTTATTAGTATTATCCTGGTCGCAGCAGTCCCTCTACCATCTAGAAGTATACCACAATGGTCTTGATTTTTTGCCGAATTTAGCAAGCTTGTGACAAAATGCTCCTCATCTCACCAGCAGCTACCAGGGAAAGCGTTGGCTGATCATTGATTAGAGGGAAGAAAGCCCTGTGATGGCCATACATGTTGATTGTTCTGGGCCATTTGATATCCGAGTCTACCTCTAGGTCCAAGTTGATGTGGTCTTCAGTCTCCCAGACAGTTGTTCCCTGGAGAGAGGCGCCATCATACAAGTTAAATGATTATAATGATTCCTGCACCCCAACAGAATCATTATGGCTACCATCTCATCTAAGGACTCACATTCCTGGAATGAATCCAAAGGGAACTAAATCCCCATTCCTCCTCTTGAAGTTAATTGCAAATCACGGTGTCACTTGGTGCTGGAACAATCCCCTGGGTGCAGCTCGTCCAATTATCTATCAGTTGATGATTTATTGGGACCGTTTTTATCCTTCCTTCTTCAAGCTAGCGTCCCTCATTTTCTGTCCCACTTCATCACTCGCCTTATCCTATAGGCTCACTCTTCTCATATTTCCTTACTTTCCATCTCTCTCCTCTCCATGTTCTCTCTCTCCGGAGCAGTAATGGTCTTTCACCATGCCTGTGCTCAATAATGAAGCTCCTGCCCTAGAAAGATGATGTTAATGTTGACTCTGGGATCACAAATTCTGCTCGAAGGCACCCAGCAGTGACAAATGAATGTGTCGGCCTGAGCCAGCCTGGCCCAATAACAGCTCATATAGATCCATGGCTTTAGACTGAGAACTGGGATGGTTTGCAGAGAGGTTATAGGATATGAGAAAAGAGATTTAGTCACAAGGGAAAGTGTGAATGGGTGGTTAGCATGCACTCATAGCACTAAATAGCTGAGACTAAGCAGGTTAAGTAGCATTTTGGGGGATGTCCATGCACAGCAGTACAGTGTTAATAAACAGGAAAGTAGGCCCGTTCCTCCCTCAAGTATTGGTTCATCAGTCCTGTTGTCAGCAGCATTGACAAGCTGTCCGCCTGCTCCTGCTCTGCCACTCTGGCCTCCCTTAACCTCCACGGTCCAGCCTGACAGCCAGAGATGTGCTCTGTTCTTGGAGAGGTGTGCGCATCTGTCTGTCTGCCATTTTGCGTAGCCGCATTTACATCGGAGAATTGTCTGCGGCAGTGACCCTGGCTGACGTACAACAAGCAGACGAGAGGAGTTTCCCTCGTCTCCGTCTGCAGATGTCAGCGTCTGTCTGGAGGCTGCAGAGCGGCCATACATGCCCTCCATCGCCATAGAGACTATCATTCCCATTGATGTGTCCTTAGCTTCTTGTGTAACACATTGATGTAGCTGCAAACTATGTGAGTTTAAAGCTACATTAGGCAACATTTCTATCTACAAATACACTTGTTTTATCAGCCTAATGAAATTCAAACCTCGAGCTGCCATTTGGAAGTTTCCTAGTCGAGGTCTGAAAAACTGATTAACCTCGTGATTGAGCCTAGAACATTGTCGCTTGGCAGAAATTGAAATAGTTTATTTTAAATTGTTACATACATTTCAATTGCAACTTTGATTCACTGATGACATTTTTTCATTTTTCACAACGTGATGGAAAGCAAGTGAAAATGGCATAAATCAACTGTTTTTTTTTACACACATCGATGCAAAAGTTGGATAAATTTATTCATGCAACACCACAACGCAATGCATCTGCAATGCAATGTTGCCGCGGGTAACAGATTTTCTCATTTGAAATGTGAAACGTCAACGATATATAGTTGTGATTCATTCTCTATCCATGTTCCTCCACAAAATGACACCAGGCATCCATCTTGGATGAGGAGGAGCCTGATTTCTCCCTGATTCCGTGACACCAATGTGGTTTTTGTTTGTCGCTCTCGGGGGGGGGCAATGGCACACGAAACCCAGATATGTGGTACGACTCATTCCCCGGCACTCACAGCTAGCAAAGCTCCATCCGTCATGCAAAGATCACCCCCACCCTGTCTCTTTGAAGTGATGGCTTGGATCTGGCGAGGCAAGATGGCTTCATGCACACAATTTTCTCCACTGAGGGATGCTGGTATGAAAAGGTTCTGCCGCCGCGGAGCTGCTTTATTGAGAAATGCATCAAACCCCCCCCGCATGCATGGGGGATGTGAATTGTTATGAGACCAGGTGTGTAAGAACCCGGCCAAGTCGATCAATTTCCAATTAAGCCGTGCTCCTCAGTCATAATTCTTTTCAGCATGTAAGTGGCTTTTTAATCTTTTCATACAGGAGGTGTGCTTGACCCCCCTCTACAAGAATTGTCAATGAGGGGAGGAATTAATTAAAAGAGCCAATGTGACTGATGGACAACGTTAAGATTTTCCCTTGAAAAAATATAGTTCTTTCTTTTGAATTTAATCAATGCGTTCAAATCAGCGTGGCAGCTCCCCCAGCCCACGGCCCGGCCCACTAATTTACAAGTGGGGTCCGCTCAAGAAAACCTAGAGATTTATAGTCTTCTTCCACTGGCCCGTATGAATAATGTATGACTCAATCTCTCTCACAAAACCCAAGCAACTCTTTAATTCACACTGATATCAGGCTGTCTATAGAGTCATTAAACTGAATCGCTGTGGCAATACATTCAACTTCTGTCTAAGTTTTCTGGCCAACTTAATGTGAGGGGAGCTGGGGGTGGTGGGTGTTGGTAGGGTCTGGAAACTGGAGAAAGATAGCCAGAGATAGACAGCAAGACATTACCAAGGAGATAAGGAAGACTGGTTTTATACGTAAAGGCTCTCAGTGTGTTCAGTGTGTGATTGAGTATGTCTGGTGGCTGCTTATTCCATAGTCTTGCCTTCTCCCTTGATACCGAAATTGATTAAGCTGTCCCGGAGTTTCATTGGCCCCACGCCCATCCTTGTGCCCCATACACCTGCCCAGTCTGTCAGACACTAAAGTTATGACATCATGAGGCCTCTCATAAGGCACCTCCATTGTTTTGAAATGAAGGCGCATCAATTTCATGGGCTCCACTGCCCAGCAGATGATTTGTGAGTGCTATTATCCCCTGAAATCGCTCCGGAAAATGGCTGCAGTCGGGGAGCAGGGGGGGAGGCGCAATTGGTTGCATGGAAATGGTTCCTCGGTCGTGTGTGTTACCAGTATGAGTATTTCATGATTCAAGAGGAGGCAAACTGAAATATTACTTTTTTCCACGAAGACATCCATATTATCATCATATGTAAGCTTTCTTGAAATGAAAGTGCCTCATGAAGAGGTCAGGCAGCGTCGATTGACCGACAGACACATAGACTAAGAGAAGACAGACAGAATGGACAGACAGGGAGCAAGAGAGAGAGAAAGAGTGACCAATAACCTAGTTACAAAGCATCAGCACCGTGCAGGCACCTTCATCTCTTTCTCTTTGCACCAGCAGTGAGAACGGGCCTGACCGCCATCCAGCTGACAGCTAAGTTTTTCATTTCCAGGCTTGACTAATTCATTATAAAGCCATTTGAGTACCAGAACATTCCTGTGTTATAACCTGAGTCTGAGAAATAGAAACTGCTGACTGCTAAGTTTGAAATAATAATTTCAAACTTGACCACAATGAAGGCATTTTTGTCAGGAATTCACTCCTGCCTGCTTACCAAGAATGGAAGTTAGAGTTGTTTGAAGCTGCCCAAACGTAGCAACAAAAACGGCAGATTGTTGATAAGAAATGCTCATTAATCAGGTTTGTGCAGCAATTGAACACACAAGTCATCTCTTTTCATTTCAAGAGTTTACCCTCCGTGTGAACATTCAGGTCCAGTGAGAATGTAAATGTAAAGCTGTTTGGAGGAAGCATCTCCAAGTGCTTTCACGTCGCCAGTTTCCTCTACACAATACAAGGTAAAATGCAAAAAGTTATCAGTGGATTGCAGAAGTGAAAGAGCCTCTTCACCACTCTGCCTTCCACACCTGCACTGAAGGATTTCAATTCACTGGCAAAGCCCCTCTCTGACAGCGCCGGGCCATTCTGCTGGGCCGAGATAAAACATAACACTAAAGAAAAGTGAAATAATCAATTCCAGAGCAATGCCCGGGTGTTAATCTAGAGCGGTCTGGAGGATGGACCTCCCAGAGGATCGCGGGAATGATTTGCAGAGGGATTTGGGAGGTGATTCATCGGCTGTGAAAAAGTAATAGACCGACATTAATGTAAAATAATAAATATATGCAGCCTTTGTCTATTATTATCTAGAGAAATAGCCTGAAAAGAGAAAGTAAAGATTATTCCCCGGTTCACCATTCACTTCATGTCAACCTCTGTCAGTTCATGTGTATCTTTGTCTGCGGTGATGACTAGATAGATAGTCTTTTTGTTGAGGTGTCACAATCAGCGCAGCTCGGGAACCGCTGATCTGGAGCGACTGATACATGGATTGTCTTTTTACCCACCCACCCCATTCTGGCGTCTGCACTTGTGTTGTGAGAAGGGCCTGCTGTGCATTAAAACTCTTGTCACTGTACACTTGACAACACAATGTCCTCGTCTCACCCCTTTTGGAGAGTGCAGTAAAATGTAGAGCTGGACTACCTGCGTTTCCTTTCACACGCAGTGGCATCCACATCCTCTCGTAATAAGATGGAAGTAAGAAAGTTGAACGCAAATGTGTTGATCAAACACACATTTAAGATAATACCATTTCCTGAATAGTGAGAGGTCTTAATCCTCCAGTGGGATTATGGCTATCAGGAGTAGTATAAATTCCTCTTTCAACTGTCCTTAAATCCCTGAAATGTCCCCAAAGTGAATGCCTATGGCTCCGTTCACAGGTCAGAGTGGCAAATTCATCCAAATCCATTAAGAAATAAAGATCTTTTAGCAGCTTCCATGTTAGCTAGCTTGACCAAAGTAACACAGGCACAATAACTGACGTTTTTTGTTATTGTATTGTATTAAAAAAATCGGATATCACCAACAGTTTGGAATTGGGCATGATTGCCTGCAGTATGACCCCAGCCTATGTGTATGGTGTCAGATTTACAAAAGAAGTTACTGGTCAGCTCCCTGCCACGCACTAGCCTTTAACAGAATCTTCATCAGGTCAGAAGAGAAAGAAAACAACTTCCACCGACGCCCACTTAACCTGCATTTCATTGCTATCTTTCTAGAGATATTCTCTGCTGTGCAATTTCATTTTCTTTTCCAAGAAGAAATCTTTCATTGTGAATTTAATTACAGCCCAGTACCCCATCCCTACTCCACTGTAGCCTCTCACATGTTTGATTAAAAAAAAGAAAAAAACAATGGGATTGTATGAAAAGTCTCGCCATCAAGATTAGTGTCAGATCAAAAGGGAGTGGAATTTCATCTAATCTCTTTGCGGGGGATTCTGAGGAGCTTCTGGCCGGTTGTCATGTGCGGAGCTAACCTTTATGATCCTCGCTGAGTGTTTATTCAAATCTTATCTTACCCTTTCTCTAGTTGGCTAACCTTTAGACAGTTCCCTCCAAAGCTCTGGCCTGAACTTTCAGCCCAAATCTTTTCATCCTATTGTAAATCTGAGGGAGGATGAACAGTGTAAAAGCTCACTTTTCAATAGCGCGGATTTGAAAAGACCGTCCCGGCCGATGGGATAAGGTTCAATAAATATGAAGTTGATGGTTTTGCGGCGAGACAAATATTGAACTGCTCATCGTTTAAAGATAATGGTGGAAGCTTAATAAACTTTAGATGTGGAAAGAGAGACTGTTGATGCTAAAACAAATACAGCATGCACACAGTTGGGGCAGAAAAAAGAACTTCATCCTCTCCGTCTGTGCTTTGGGCTACAGTATCCGAAGAAGAGCATCTGATTGGCAAGTAAGATGAGAAGATTACCACAAGAGTTGCTTGTGATCGAAGTGTTACAAACTACCCTAACAAGCTAGAAGTCTCCTGCCACCAGCTGTAGTGAGGATTTTGATCCCATTGCGCCAATTTGCTCATAGCCCAAGTGGAAAAAAGTAATAATATACAGTCTGAGTCCACTACCAAGAACTGATTTCATTTATGAAAAAAATGTTTTACTTAGTTGATACTTCTTATTGAAGAGTATATTATTTAACAGTGATACAAATCAAAATGTTTAGATCTTTGAGAAATTGAAATATATCTGAAAATCTTCCTCAAATTGCTGCCACCATATATTTATTTAATATATTAAGTATTGAATGACGTGAGTATCAAGTAACACATGTATGCTCCTAATACGCAGTGTGAAATGTTTTGGTCTTTTAGCAACTAATACCAGACACTGGCTAAAAGAATATGGTCCTCTATGCGTTATTGTTGTTACTGCTAGTGCTTTAACTTTGAAAAAGGATTTCTGTCGAATTTTAAAAGAAAAATATTAATTCAATTGTTTTTTAACTTATGTAATCTTGAATATCATTTCAGATATCCCAATTTATTTGTATTAGTTTTAGGTTTTCGTAGCGGACTCAGACTTTTGGACCCCACCGGAGGCTAATTGCTATATACTGTAGGTATGTTTCATTTCAAATGGTGGTAGTTGCTGTGCACTCTATTCAGTGTGTGTGCCTGTGTGTGTGCCTGTGTGTGTGTGTGTGAGAATTGCACATGTATTTGTGAAATGCCAAAAGGAGGTGCATCAATTGGAAAACATCCTCCTCATCAGCGATTCTGTTGTCGGCTACATCAAAGAGACTTCTCAGTTATTCTCCTATTAGGGTAAACATCTGGTTAGGGCCGGGGCAAAAAACATCAACAGCTCCAGGTGAAGAACTCAAAACGCAATGAAGCATCGCACTCATTACCAGAACATCATTGCATTCTGAGGATATCTGTAAACCAAATAAATGAACCTGACGACAACGACACACACAACAGCCGCGATCGAACCCAAATTGCATTTCTGTCCACGAACATGCAGCTTTAGAAAATATTCTGCGTGATTATGAATAGAACGGTCGCGTCGATTGGCACAGCTCAGTGAATCATTAACACGGGACTCAACGTTACAAGCGAAGACTGTAAGCCTGTCACAATAGGCTTTACCTGCACTAGCAAGATGGCAAAGCCCTTGTGTGCTACCAAAATAGCCTTGCTTGCTCACTGCCACTAAAAATCCTTTGGTGGTTTCCCTGATTAGTGCTGTAAGCTGTGAGTGGCTTTGTGTTGGGACAGACTGCACTAGCATTGGGTGGAGGCGTGGGGGGGGGGGGCAATGTAAATAGCTAAGTAAACTTTCTAGCCTAATAACAGCAGCTGTCTGCTATGAGCTTAACCAGGCCCGCTAATCACTCTCTGTGTTTGGTTTAGATTTTGTATGCATTCAGGCAGCACCCAGGGCCCACGGGTGTCTGTGCATCTCAAGCCCAAAAGGTTCCACTAGTTAAGTGGGTGCCGACACGTCCAGGCTACGGAAAAAAAAGAGACGCTATATATATGCATAAGTCAAGATACCAGAAGCACAGATCCATCACATCTAATGGAGGCACATGTCCCTAGATATACTTACGAGATGCAGTGTCAGGTGTAACATTGAGGCTCAGGCCTGTATATGGGCTCGCAGACAGCCCTTTCACACAGAATTACATAATGGAGGTTTTTTTTTTTTTTAGCCAGACACACGCACCCCTGCTGGGATGAGAGGCTGAGAGCAGATAATGAAGAGCCGCTGAAGACGTCTGCCTGAGATCTATGGCCATGTTCAGACGTCATAATGCTGATACTGCAATAAATCAGCAGCCCACACTTGGAGACGGGGGCCCTGGCAGCTGCTGTCAAGGGACACCAAGTACTAGAAAATTGCATTACAGACATTCCCTCCTGAGTATTTAAAAATGGAAACACTTGGAAGGCTTGTTTTATAGGCCTATGCTTTCGATGAGGTCTTTCCAAAGCAGTGTGAACATGTTTTTGTTAGAAGAAGGTTACAACTGGGCTCTTAGGGGGATCTCATGGTCTTCAGATGTAAAACCAGAATATCACCGAGGGGCACACTGAGGTGAAGCTGTGTTTTAATCCCTCTGTTTTCAAATTTAGCTTGGCATACACCTTGTTCATCTTCTACAATCCACACGACAAACCACAGATCTCTATATAATGACATTATACCACGTTGCTATGGAGATAGCGATCCATATTGTGTGATGATGAAAGCATCTGAGGAACATTAAAAAGGTGGAAACGTCATTGTTGCTGGTCCTCTCTGACATGACAGGAATGCAAGAAGGGTATAGCTGCAGAAAGACCCAACGAGTTTCAACATTTCCTTACCTTCCTTTCATCCCCATCCTATCCTTTCACCGGACACACAAGGGGGTGTGATGAACAAGTGGAGAGGTGGTATACAGTAGCCTGCTGAACAGTATAACTAAGCGGAAAGATGGAGGGGAAGCATTTATTAGCAGCATCCAAGCAGAGTTAGGATGCCATTTCGCTAGAGGTTGCATCAGCCCGGCAGATGATTTTCAATAAAAGCAGGCATACGCTCTCGGTGTGTCCTAACACATGGACGCAATATTTTTTATTAGCTTAATCAGATGTTAATGTGATTTACTGAGCAGCCCGAGCAGCTCTAAGGCATCAAATTTAATGGGTGCCTTGAAGGTACACGATTACCTGTGTGAAAACAGATACGATAGTGTACACACTCATTCAGATACATTAGCTCGTCCCAATTGTTTGAATCACAGGAACAGAATATGAAGCTCTCCTTACAGTCAGCGTGGACACAGTGGACTTCAGAGCAGACGCTCTCTCAACAACCCGACAATCATCTGTCATTACCATTACCTTCCTTACACGTCGACGCAATTCAGGGTTTTATGGCCCGTGGAGTGGATGAGCAGTTCAGCGAGCGCGTTCCCCCTCCGTACATTGAGTGCTTCTCAGTCAGGCCTCATGCAGTTGAGAGCGACTAAATCAGCGATGACAGTCTGTTGGGACAGGTCAGCAGCTTTATTTAATAAAAGCCCCACCCCAGAGGTTAAGGTAATTCACCTGGAGAGATTAAGGTGATAGAGTGTGGATAAAGACAGCAGCCAGAGTCAGGTTGCACCCAGGGGAGAACACTTCTCTTTATAACCTTGATGGACATTTTCACCGTCGTGCACATAAGTCTGCCGTAGCGCCGCAGAAACCCATCTTGGGGGTCACGCTGAGCAGAAACCCACTACCCTACATCCAATCTATGTGCGGCACATCTCCTCTGCACTAGTGGTATAATACTCACAGTTTTTTTTTTCACTCCAAGGGAACGCACTGCCTGTGGGGGAATGCAATCCATGTCCAGCCTATTAGATTTTGAAAACCCTCTTCATCATCTGAGAATATTTTTTCTGCATAATTCTCATCATCGTACAATATTGCGCAATTGCCAGGAGCCTTAAAATCCTTTTCCTCCGTGATTAGGAAACACTGGAGTACTCTTATGTTTATGCAAAGTCTGATCAGGCTAACGACTTTTCCTATTAGCATAATGAATGAATTAGAGCGCCGGAGACAAAGATCATTAAGCAGATTTTTTTTTCACCACGGGGGAAATCATTTGGACAATGTATTGTCTAACTGCGTGAGACAACAGCGATGCGTCACACACAGCCTCACATGTTTCACCCTTCAGCCTCTCCGAAATCCTTCCACCATGAAAGCGCCGCCGGTGTTTGCATTCTGGTGAAATGACCTTCGTTTTTTTTTTTTTCAAGGCGGCTGTTTCTCCTCAAGCTCTGGAATGCGTTGTGATTTCTCTGCTTGTCTTCCCTTCTGTGATTAGTCATAACAGAACGGCATGCCGCAGCCGGTAATGCGCCTTAATGCATGCAGTGACATGTCATGAACACAATCTGTTACCGTGATACTACATCTCTTCAGCTGCGCGGTGTGGCTTAGTGTGCTGAACACCGCTGTAGCCGCGGGGGCTTACCCCTTATCTACCGCTCCTGTCTTTTTTCCTCAACTTTTTTAAAAGTTATTTTGCTGCCTGCAGTTCAAAAGCAGGTGTGACATTCTCCCCCTCCTGCTCTCCCTGCGTTAAAGTCATAAACAGCGGCTTGTTAAGAATTGTTTTTAATAACCGTGCAACGTTCAGTAAAGAGCTTTCAGAACTGCTTTGATTTCCGCAATGTGCCGTGACTCAAATTTCCATTTAAACATGAGCCAGTTAGCGGCTCGATCCGAACATGCCGCTGAGAGTGCTACGGCACTCTGGGATAATGGTCTCAGAGGGGCATGGCCTCCGCGCGGGGCTACACACATAAGGTGAACTTAGATGGCGCTCATTTCCATCGGAGGCGGTTGCAGCCACCTTAGAGCCGCCATAATTTTCTTTGAATGTATGCATTATGTATATCTGGGGTTACAAGTGCTCCAGGGTTTGCGGGCTGTATAATTTGTGTGGACTGTGTAATTGAGTTTTTAGTCGTGGGGACTGAAAGCTCAAATCCCAGGCCAGCGCCTTGCTGCCGTTCTACCCTTGTCATTAGCTCCTTATCCTCTCTCGCCCGTAGATGACTTGAAGGTAGCTCTCCTTAACTTGCACGATGCCTCACCTTGAATTGAAGGTGAAGGCATCGTGCATCCATTACCATTTGTTTGGCCGTAGCTAACAACCGTGGGGGGCTGGATCCAGTCCGGTCCCAAGTCCATTGCTTCCCTCCCTGGTGCTACATTGAACACAAACACACTGAATATGCCAACTGAGTGCTAGAAGGCCCAGTGGACTACTTAACACCCTCTGTTAGAATCTGGCCTCAGAGGAAAAGAGGTGGCCTCAACACATTTGTAAATCATGACATTCAAATCATACTAGAAATGATGGTGAGTTGTGGATCACAAATTGATATTACCTTAATGTTCATCTGAAAAGTGTTATGTGTGTATCGATACATGACGTGGCCGATGGATCAATCACTCATGAACTTCACCCTGCCATATAGATTTCATAGGTAGCGGAACATCATCTCGAGTGATAATAATGGCATATTGATCCATCAAGCCAATTATGATAAATATGTTCGTCATGCATGTAGCTCTACCTTGGACCGTTACTACAGTATGTTGGAGAGAGTGTGTGTGACTCATTTCTCTTCATTTACAATAGCTTGTCCTCGATCAATACGCCTGATTTAGCTCTTGACCATGAAGAGGAGTGAAGAATTATCAATCGTAGTTAATGCATTATGCCTCATGTTAACACCTTGAAATCCAGTCAAATAATAACCTGCTTGAAGTGCCAGGTGGGTGGGGTCTATAGGTCAGTAGCCAATCACAAGAACGTATGCTATATTGACCTTCAAATATTTTCATTTGATCATTTAAACTAAACGGCACGTCCCACCCATCTGGCTCCTCCGTAGGCAAAAACAAACCACAGAAGAAATATTATCAAATACCGTTTGAGCCAGGTCTGATATTGACTTGATGCTATTAGACGGGGGAAATCTCTTCTGTGGCTCGAGAACGCTTTCAAGCAGTTCAGACGCCATCAGATCAGGTGTCACTCCGTCATGGCAGACAAAAAGGACAGCATGTATAGCAATGTGTCAGCACTTGATACGAACACCCTCACTTCTTGTACTGGGGGGGCGCGTAGGGGCAAAGCATGATATCTCATGCACGCGCACACACACGCACACACACACACACACTCACACACTCTTTCCCCTAGTTCAAAGCGTTGCATCTCTGTTAGAGATATGGTTCTAGACAGCACTACCATGATGAAGTGGCAGAGCTTTTGACAGTGCTGTTGGTGGAACAACATCAAACAGTGCTTGGGTGGGGGTGGGGGTGTCTGGCAGTGTGTGTGTGTGTGTGTGTGTGTGTCTGTCTGCCTGCATGTGTCTGTGTGCACGTTTATGTGACACTGCATATCCATGTCTTTGTTTTTTGTACAAGCATGTCTGTCTGTGTGTGTGACTGTATATCTATCTGTCTATGTTTGTGTGTGTGTGTGTGTGTGTGTGTGTGTGCGTGGATCACGTCCCGCAGGACTGTCAGGTCAGTGTCGTGTCAAGCCAGCCAAATGTCTGCCACCGATTAACAAGAGAGGGCAGCGCCAGCCGCTGAGTGCGAGACTGGCGGGAGCAGCCTCACCAGTTAGGACCCGGCAGCCCGACAACCCAGCCCCTGCACTCACCCCGGCTGGATCAAGATAACAGTGCTGACACACACACACACACAGACAGACAGACAGACAGACAGACAGACAGACAGGGCGTACGTAGGGATCCACTCGCCGCATACCGCACAGGCTTGGTACTTTTATGGGTATCTCATGGAGCTGTCTGCAGCCTGACGGCGGTACACTGGGAGTCGTCCGCTCCGATGAACGACACACATGAATCACCGTGTTTCAAAATGATGTGATTGGCTAATTGAGATACATTGAGCGGTGTTGCGTTTGATCGAGTTGTAGTTTGCAACGCTTAGTTTAGTTTTAAAACGATGTTCAATTATTCTTATGATCTCTTCTGATAAGCCAGGAGATGCAGCTAATACACGCTCGGTCTTGCGCGATGCATTTGCTGCTTTCAGGGAGATTACTTCTGTTGCGTTCGCTTTTCGTTACGTCGAGAATTTGAACCCTTTTAGCCGTGACACCGCACAAACACGGCGTCGGTAGGATTTATT
Organism: Hoplostethus atlanticus; assembly: GCA_034670405.1. NCBI lineage: Eukaryota > Metazoa > Chordata > Actinopteri > Trachichthyiformes > Trachichthyidae > Hoplostethus > Hoplostethus atlanticus. The sequence continues at coordinate 1,134,633 of JAXDDX010000013.1, forward strand.
GCCGTATTATAGAGCATTATGTTTTTTTATCCACCATGCTGCTCCTGCAGAGAGGCTCCTGCGGTGTGCATTGTCCTCAGTATTTTGTAAACCATTTAATTCTGCCTTGGTGTTTGTTGTTGTTTCTGCAGATGTTTTTAGCCTCCAGTCAGTTATTGATTGAAATGTTCAGCCAAGTGTGAGAAGAGCAGAGGGGGGGGGGGGGTTGCGGGCGTTGTGGGGGGGCGGGGGCTGGTACCCAATTGCATTCTGTTGGGGGGAAACCAGCATTGATTGCGTTTAAAGTGACAAGATTGAGGAGGCCCACTTTGACACGTTATCCTTATTGTCACCCGATAGACAAAGTGCGGGCCAGAGGAGCAGTGCGGATCGGCTCATACGGTCATGAATGACCGGACCTATGAATCAGGAAAATACATCACCGATTCTTCACACTCCTGGGATAGTGTGCGGATCGGGACTGGCAGCCCGTGTGATTTAAGAGGACAAGTAAACACTATGGAAATGAATAGGCCTCATACACATTTTGACAGGCTGAGAAGTCCTCACAGCACCGGCAATAATAACACAGCGTGTAGAGTATATAGACCGGTAGTATATTTGAGGAGGAAGGTGCAGACGGCTTCGCCATCTATGGGAATGTGTTGTACATAATTCACCTGGTGCGGCGTGAGACCGATATAGCCTCTCTTCCCCCCCTCTTATCATCCATCAGGTCAAATTGCTTTCTTCCAACATTAGGCTGTCAGCGAGAAATAACAAATGTAGCCATGCAGAGCGACGCGTGATTATTGGATAATCACGCCCTGAGGTCACGGGAATGTGACCTCGTTGGGAGCGGCTTGTTGAAGGGACAAAGTGAAACACCCACATCACCGGGGAACGGCTCGTCTCGTCTTTGCTTTTCCATTCTTGTAATTACATGTTTCATATAACGAAAACATGCAATTTGGACAAAAAGGACACACGAGTGAAATGACGAGGGCTCAGTGAAAAGTGATCAAAACAACTCTATCTCCGCAGTCCTCTGATTGATACACTGTGAAATCGAATGGAGATGTGGTACACTCACAGAGCCGGTATGTTGAGTAGGAGTGGTGGGGTTTCCAGAACGAGAAAGAATATAGAGGACATGGGGCAACAGATGGAGGAAACCCCCGCACGGCTTAAGATAGATATTTGGAAATACAAAGAATAAAAGCGAAGAGATGAATGGGCAGAAACGAGGTGTGATAGAGAGAAAGCAAAAAAGATGTTAAGATGAGAAAAAAAAAAAACAGGCAGGAGGTGGATGAGGGAAGAGAGCTCACTTTTTAAAAGAAGAATTAGTTCGGCGGGAGCCAATGAGCCATGCTTCAGTGATCTCAGTTTCGGCACGCCCAGTGATGCCTGCAGGTCTCTGGTTCCAGTAAGACTAGTAACGTCAAGCATAGTCAAATACCCATGAAAATAAGAGAGGGGAAAGCAGGTTGCAAAGTGGTTAACGCACAGCCAAATAATGCGTACCGATTGGATTGAGAGGCAGTCTGAAGAAATGCTGATGCACACACGATAACTTGCTGTACTCAGTATATATTCTTATATATCCAATATAGAGTAATAAAGAGTTTTGGGGTGACAGAGCACATTTGAGTGTATTTTTACAGATTGTGATACGCTGAAAAACAACATGGTATTGGGACATTTAAAGCATATATTTTTATTGCATGACACATAACACTTCCTACCTTCGGCAAAATGGCTTTACCTAAAAGTGTCTTATGTGAGAGAGTGAGAGATTCAAAATGAACTAGGGGAATTGGTCATAACAGCAAGCAGACATGGTATGGCGCCGTGTCTTCAATGCAGATATTCAGAACATTATTTCTATCTACACATTTACAACAAATGGTGATCAAGGAGAATGTTTTAGTGTGTATCAGGCCCGGGCTTGGTTTACGTCCACTGTTGCCAGCGTGATTTAAACCAGTGGCTGAAGGGTGCGTTCTCGCCGGATAAGTTAGATGTGCAAACTGACTTTCAGCAGCTCTGCTCAGCCTCAGGTCAAGTAGGTGTGTGTTTGTGTGTCTGTCCAAATTGCACAAAGACCCAAATTTACTTGATGATCAAATAATGTGTAATGAACAAATAATATATATATTCTAATAATTGTGTACAACTGTTCTTGTTTGATAGATTTTATTTTGACGTGGATTACATGTGCATGCATACGTGTTTAATGTGATAATCACTCAAGCGTGTCGATGTATTTCAGTCATTAAGCTTTACAGTAATTCACATCAGCTCCTTTTTCCGGCAGGTTAGGGTGAGCTTTGTTCTGCTGAATGTGTGTGTGTGCACAGTGTGGATAAGTGTGCAGAGAGACGCTTGTATACATGTGTATGTTTTGCGTGTGGCCACCTGCGTGTAATGAAGCACCTGACCCTGCTTGGATCATTTCCCTCCTCGGTTTTAATTAGCTTCTAAATGTCAACACATGAACCGCTCTCTTCCGCCGCGCCAAGCACCATGTGTGAGCAATTTGCTATTTGCTCAGTCGGTCAAAGGACTGTTGTTCGTCTTTTCGTCACATGTTCACCTGTTGGACAATTAGCAGAGACACACCAGAGGGAATGCGAATGCGAGTCAAAAGACAGGGCCAAGAATAGCCGCCCGAGGCGCTCCCTTCCTGACCTCCATTCCTTCAATAACCATCACAACAGAAGCGGGGATGTATGCACCCTGGCAACCACCAATTAAGGTCGCGTATCCTTCACACGAGGGCCATTGCTTAATCAAAGCTTTGAGAATAATGAGCTTAAGTAAATAGTAATTACTGGAACCAGGTCATTTGATTACAGTTCGGTCTCTGATTGGCCCTATGGGGATTTCTAGGCAAGAAAACATCTCATCTCCAAATATCTGCTTGGTAGCAGCGCATGACTTCACACAGGCACGGCTCCACGAGTAGCGGCGGTAAAATGAATTTGTCTTGTTATTCATATCGTTTTCAGTGCACACGTGCGCCGTATCCACATGCACAAGAGATAAGTGAAGCTTCTTTACTCAACATAGTCACACTTGGCCGTTTATTCACATGTGATGATGAATCTATTCCCGGGGTCCACATCGCCTGGGTGAATAATGCATGTCGTATGGATTTGCCCCTCTATACGAGGAGGTGGGGAAAGGCATGATTGCGCAAGCTGCCATGACATTAGGGAGGGGGTCCACACAGGCTTAAGCATATCTTATCTGCACAGTTATTCTGACCAGGGGCACATTATGACTGTAATCCTGCAGAGAGGGGCCATCACACTGGGTTGGTGATATGGGTCACTGTGGGTAATAGAGAGCCAGCTGCAGCAGCACAGCCTGCAGGAGCTCCTATGAATGTTAGAACAAGTATGAGGATCCATTTCCCCAGAGTGTCCCCGACAACACCTGAAGCACATCTGAGGCAGTTTTCGGCAATGACACAAGAGGACCCAAACATGGCTGGCCTAAGTGTCGCTTGTTTTAAATGCAAACACTGAGCTGTGCAAAAACCCCGCCTCCTTCTCAGAGTCCCCTTGCGCCTGTCTTGGGGGGAAGGGTGAAGTAAATGCATCGCGGGGAAGGACATTAGCAGTGGGTCAATCTAAACGGCACCCTTGTTGTGCTGTAATGAGAAAAGGTATTGAATTATCTGTGTACACTTTTTGTCTTTAGGTGGGGGGGGGGGGGTCATGGAAGTAAAAGGTGGCTGGTTGTGTGACCTTTAGCAGTGGGAACACAATAAGGCCACCCTCTCAGATCATTATCGTTCATCACCACTATCATCATTGGAATAGGTACTCTCATAACAGCACAGGTCCAAAGATCGCCTTTCAATGCACACACGCTATATGTGTGATTACATAATGCTCCATTACGAGCCTTTAGCCTTCCCACTGAGTCATTCACAGTATGCAAACGGGCATTTTGCACACATGATGCAGCCAGTCAGCGTGTGGGTAACATGAAAAATGTAATTTTCTGGGTGACTTTCCACTCTCCAAGATGGCAGCGCCGAGAGGGAGATCACACCACCTCCAACCGCTACTGCTGTTTCTCATGATCTTGGCCTGCTGGTGCAAACAATCACTGTTTCTTCCTCAGTTAAAGTGCAACACTGATATTTTGGACACCGTAAAACGGGAGGAGATTTCAGGCGCCTCCTTCGGGGAAAATGGGGCCGCCTTGCCTTCTTCCACAAGATAATAGAGGGAGCCATTGAGTTAACAGAGCATCCACTCTGTGCGGCTGTGGGGCATTCTGACAATTGAAAAAAAAATGAGAGAATGAAGGGATGATGCCAGGGTCACAGCTGGCTCCCTGCTGCTGTTTCCAGAGGTCCGTCCATCTGAATAATTCAAGCCCTCCAAAGGTTTTTATGACCAACCTCTGGCGTCACAATTCTTTCCAAGGCTGAATCAAAGATTTACACTGGAAACAGATTTTCTTCAATATTTGCTCCACTCAATAAAAAATGGATAAACCTTGGACGATATATATGTCTTGACATGATCTATGTCTTGACATGAATTTATCCGCATTGGAGAATTTCGGCCACCCCCGCAGTGTCCATGATGTTGAAATGATCACCACCCTCCTAGCTGTGAGGGTTTTTCGATTCAGCACATCAATAGTGCTCAGTAATTTCTAAACAGAAAGAATGAGTAGTCAGCGGGGAGTCCAGCCAACTCCTTCACAAGAAGCCCCTTCTCTGTGTCCTGTTGCATTTTCAACGAAAGGATTATTCCAGGCAGAGTGAAGTACAGTATAAGTAGTAGTCTTTCAGGTGGCGATGATTGGTGTCTGCAAGGGAGCAGCTTTTAAGAGCGCTTTTGCAACTCATTTATGTTTTGTAGCGATCACCTCTGAGAAAGTCTTTACACCCGCGCACACGCTAAATGAATGCATGAAACTAAAGCGAAGTACCCGAGGTGCATTTTAAAACGGTGCGTGTTGAATTTTGAGTGTACGATTTCCATTTTGCCTGCATCACTCCGGCGATAGTAGTTCTCCAAATTCAACATGGTTCCAGCACAATCCTCCCGCCTCCTGAGAGCATGTTTTGTGGGCTTTGGTGCTCAGCTCCAAAGGGGTTTAAATCTGCAGTCAGAGCCACAGCAGGACAGTGGGCTGCTTTGGGGAGGAAGAAAGGGCACGTCTAAGTCCTGAATGTGAGGTGTCAGCATTTGATTAATGCCTGACATCATTGTGCGTTTCGACTTGGGCAGGCTGATAAACTGAGGGAAATAGCTGATGGATGGCCACCTGCCTCCGAGATAAGCCTCATTTCTCTCCTTGGGATATAGGTGATATAGAGATTTCTGTTTGTACATTAAGGACCTTGTGTGTGTGACATTGGGGATCCTATTACTTGTTGATTCATTGCAACGTGATTGGCTTTGTCTTCTTCTCATATTCCTTGACATGGTTTTGGCACTAGCTGGTCGGAGATGAACAGCTTTCGACTTACAGATTGCATTTCTTGCAGCTAAGCCAAGTGATGTGATGCCAGATAACAGTGATCATCTGCGTAGCAACCCCATTGTGCGCCGAGGCCCCTTAGGTGCCATATGCACACATGAAAGATTAATCATCTTGTTTGCGTCACGTACAATGTGAAAACAATTTGTACGTGTACATAAACCACTTGCTATCACTTTCATCACCTCAGGGGCTGTTTTAAGATTCAGGTTTAACAATTAACCACTTCCCTTCCAGCACAGCAGTGTCTTAGGAACTATTTCTTTGAGAAAAAATAGATGGGGCATTAATACTAGCAGCACCACTGCAATTTCAAACACTAAAAATCTGTAAAACTAAAAATTCCAAACCTTTTTAAACTAAATCTACTACTGTCTTCTACTGTCTTCTACTTCTACTGCCTCAAAGCAAAACAGGTGATGCCGTGCTATTTCTATCAAATTGAATAAAATCCTCAGATTCTAAAAGAACACTTGAAGAAGACATAAAATAAACATGTGTTGTGTTCCTATCCTTCCTTAGTTCCTCAGGAGTGACAGCCTCCGTAAACATGTCACCTAAATCACCGCTGTCACTTGATTAATAATAGTATTCATATACACTAGTCAATACATAAGATGGATGATGATTAGGACAACTCGGCATCTGGACTGGTGATGAATTGCCCAGATATAGGGTTCAAACAGTTAAGCAGTGCATAAGACAGATGTGTCCTAAATTACTCCCCACATCCTAATTCACTGGCTTTGCAGTCACATGACCAAATGGATTTCTTGTTCCTGTCATTTATTCAGAAAATGAAAACAACACTGTAAACATCTTCAGGGTCTCATTTCCACGTGACCACTAAACACATACAGTGACATAATAATCGTTGCAAGTTCACTCTCAAGAGTCATTTCCCCCGAAGGCACGCCTGGTGGGAAGAGTTACCCTATCTTCCATGAGGATATGCTGCCTGTGACTAATATGAAGTGATTCCCAATGGAGATGAGTAAATGAAATGTCAACATCTATGTGACGTGATGAAAATTAATGACATCCCACATGGGAAAGATAGACAGCGAGGGGCTAAAAAGGCAGAGTGTGGTCTAGTGAAGTGTCAGGTCTGGTGAGACAGGAATTCACTCACTCGATAGCAGTAACTTGTACTTGCCACCTAGTGGCCCAACGTGGGGGAATTTGTTTCACAAACTGGTGATGTTAAAACGGGAAACCACTGTGACAGCACCCTGTGATGTTTATGCTAGTTTTAACAAATCCAAGATGGGGAAAAACTGCGAGCCAGCTTTCTAGAGATGACAGGCGAATTAATTGCTGTAACGAACGAAACTTGCGACGCCGTGGGGAGAAGGTTACCTGTCGGCCAAAGTGGGAACCCTTAATTCGGGACTCGTCTATCAAGCTAAACAGCACTCCGGTGGGGGTGTTGTGCACGGCTCGCTGCAGTTCACCTTTTCTAATCTCTGTCATACACCTTCCTCATCTCCTCGCTGTAATTATGGGCTACATTCACCACGGCCTGATTTGTCAGCCCTGGTAATCGTATAAAGTAATCCCACCACTCAATGGGAGCGACGGGACATTGTCAGAGAACTTTTTCTAAGATGCTTAAGCTGGCAGAGTGCCAGACATGACTGTATTCCACGGCTCTAATTGTCCCTTCCTTACTACTGAATGCCGATTCACCTTCATCTAGCCTGGGGTTGTTGTCTGAATTAGCCGTGATTTATCGCTGTTGTTTTATGGGCAGAGCACAAGGGAGTTACATTTTCAGTGCCGTATTCACTTGCAGGGTGAGTCGGCCGGTAATGATTGTTGTTCAGAGAGTTTTTTTGTGTAGTCCTTGCAGCCTGAATTGGATGCTTTTGTTGCCGTAGAGGGCAAGGAAGCTGGTTTTGCTGTCCAGTGCGGGCAGGCAGGGCTCGGGGGAGTGGAGCAAGCTCAGTTAATTGGATGTGATCAACGTTGCACGCGTGTGGTCATTTCTCAGACGTCTCTCTTCGACTCTGGCATAATGGACAATCACTCTCCTTTCACAAGCCATTATCCCACAGTCCCATTCTTCTTCTTCTCAGTCAATCAGAGGGCCAGCAGAGAGTAAAACCTACTGCCTGATCAATATTACCACAGCGGCAGAATGGATGGTCGAAAATGCAGTTCAGACAAATTCATTTTGCCCTGTTTGATTTTCCCTGCTAATTTTCCAGAGTGATTGTATCTGAGCACTGTCACTCTTTGAGGTACCGGTAGCAATTTACTGTTTGCTGCAAAATTCACAGCCGAGGAGTTTAATCCAAACATGTTGGATTTGCTTTAGTACTGATACTCAAAGCCAGGAAAGTTGCTGCACTAATTCGTCTTGGAGCTTCCAGTTCGCCAAAGTTTACAACACCTACTCTAAATTCAGGCTAATAGAATTATTGTACAATGTTTTTTTTCCATCTATTTATGTCAATAGTACTTCAGGCACCGTATTTTTCACTGTCATCCCATTGGGGTGTTTGAATACAGAGCCAGCAGTTTAAATCTTTTTCTTTTTGGACGTAGTGTAGCTGTCTGCTCAGTGAATAATTCAAATAGCCGGCTGATGGCTGACTTTAATCATTCTCTGGCTGGAAAGCTGAAGGCACAGACAGAATCATAACATCATAACCCACCACATAATTACAAATTATACTGTGTGAGGCTGTAAAATCGCCTTTTGTCTGTGACAAGATGGTGCCAAGGGGAATAAGGTATTATAAGAAGTAATACGTCATTTCAACTACTTTTTGACAGCAGTTGAGGTGGAATATTGGTAGATCTAGAGGTGCCTTGATACTGACACATCTCCATGTCTGTCTCACTAAAACCTCAGACATGGCCAGGGCAGGGATTTTGCAATGCACCATATTATGTTTGGGTGGTTGTAACATTTTTCCCTGAAGACCTATACATTTTTAGCAAGGTTACAGAGGTGAATTGCACATGCTGGCATATCTGCAAAGCACTGATACCAGTTAAATTGGAAGCTTATCAGTAGCCAGCAACCACATCTATAGATCATGTCACCAGCCTGCATAAATTGTACATTATGGATAGGCTATGCAATACATGTGACCTGCGTTGTAAAACATAGCAGGACCTGAATGTCACCCTCAGTCTATATGGTATTGATCAAAACATTGATAACATATTGTAAACAGTATAGATCTTTACAGAGAAAAGGCCTCTGCTGCATTGTAGCAACAGACAGCCTACACCACACAACATGCCATTATCAGGCTCAATTTTATTTCTGACCAGTTTTTTTTTAATTAATCCAACATTTCCCTGCCATCTCAAGTTTTTCAATAATTTAATTTCCCCCAAAATGTACTTCACGCCATCAGCAGAATGATCAGTTAACATATTGCCATACCAATTCCCCTCAACAATTAGCCACTTGCGAAATATGCACTCCTGGACTTTTGGGTATTACATTAATGAAATAAGTAGTGAGAAAAAAACGATCCTTGTGTGATGGATGCTGCGAGAGAAAAAGGCTCTCTCTGCTAAGAGCAGCGCAGTGACCCATTACTGAAGTGTGGCCTCTTTGGCTGTTCGCTGCAGCCTAGCCAGTTCCCTCATGCACAAAGCCAGTACTTTTATTACTGCAGGGGTCATTGATAATGGTCCTTTCATGAGATCAGAGAGCTGCCCAGTGCCTACAAACCATGCAGCCTGTTCTTTCCTTTACAGAAACAGACACACACGAGGGTTTTGCAATGCAAAGTGGAAGGTGTCTGCCGTGCACACTGGTTCTCCTGTACATTAGTGGTATGTTAACGTGCAAGTATTAGGACAACCTTTGCGTTTCTTCGTCTCTTCTTCGCTTCGTCTCTCTATACATGAAATCCCACCGTTGCGCAAGAGGATGACAGTCTCCAGCTGACTATACAGCTGTTAATCCGAGGCTATAAATCTGATTGGCAAGGCCACTCATTCTCAACTTCAGTCACATAAAAGGCGGTGTAGCTGAGAGGAGCATACTGATTCCAGCCCGTGGAGACTAGCCGACTAGCCGTGGCCGTCCAGCTGGACTGATGCCTGGCAGTGCCTCTGCCTGACTTCCTAACATTGGAGGCACACAGCGCTTAGCAGTTGTTTATCAAACCCACTGCACCATGAAAGCATGACAGCATGAGGCGTGCAGATTAAAACCATTCAGTGTTTCATCATTGCCAGAATAAATGTATAAACTCCCTATAATCATGTATTTGACAATAGCTATAACACTGGGTCATAGCCAGACGGAATTATCATTTTATCCCCAAATGCTGACAGCTCATCCAAATTTGCTGTGTTTGGCCCCAGCTGTTTTATCTTGTACTCCCTGTGCCACTGACTAATTCATTGGCATTACCCTGCAAAACAAGCCCAGTCTCAACACTGACACTCATCCTGCCTGTTAAGCCTCGATGCAGCGCTGGGTGACATACTGTATACCGGTACAGATCCTCACACTTCTATGCATGCTTCGTATCATCGTCGTGTTTATTACAATCATTTCTTTTCATTCAGATCCGTTTCATTATTTGATTTTTTTTATGAAAGAGCAATCAGTCTGATAGTAGGAGGAAGCTGTGTGAAATCACTGGTTGCTATCCTTGTGTTATATCATCAAAAATAAGAAAGAATGCTGTGATATGGTATTTTATATCCCCTCGACCTGCCTTGACCGGTTGTTTGTTTCGGTTTCTTGCAATGAATTCCACCATCAACCGCTATACGTCTATACTTTTTCTATCGTTTCTAAATAGAGCCTCGTGAGTCTGATCTCCCTCGCCCTTCACTGCCACCTTGCCCCCGCCCCACACACTACTTCCTGTCAAGCCAGAGCAGTAATTACTGTAATAAACCAGAGGGAAGCAGAAGAAAAGAAGTCGTTTTGCTACAGAAGCAGCCCTTTAGGATAATACAACCCTTTCAGCGCCTTCATGATGGCTTTCCCTTGTGGGCCCTCCTTGTATGGGAGTAAACAGATCAATAGGCTCACCTGAGAGCAGGATGTTCTTTGAGTTCAGCCTGACAAACTTTGGGGCGAGCAGACTCTACATGGTCCTCCCACACAAAGCCCTCTTTTCAGCGAGAGCCTAATGATGCTAATCTCCTAATGGCAGCAATGCGCTCAGAGACCCTTTATTACACTGATTAGGCCAACAACCTCAAATGTGATGTCCTAATCTGATTTGGAGATGGACACAGCTGAGCAGAGAGAGAGAGAGAGAGAGAGAGACACACACACACACAGAGAGAGAGCAGGACGATGGAGAAATGTTTTTATCTAGAGTATGAGTCGAGGCCAAATTGCAGAAAACTGTCCTCTCACGTTGATGTGTGCTAAAACAACATGGGAGTTCTCTGGTGATGTGAAGTGGTCTTAATGCTCAGTACGTGCATGTGGAAATTAGGCCATTTCCAACAGCAGACACTGTCTGCGGCTGATATTGATACTAAGTAGCAACGTGCTTAAGGATGCCACAGTCTAGAGTGGGCTGCAGCCTCCACAACGCTGCCCGCCTGGATGTCATATAGAGGCTTTGCAGCTGTGGCACAAATCTCCTGGTTACCAAGGCTGGCGCCATCAGGTCCAGTGGAGGATGAAGGGATGAATATACAGCAAAAGAGAGAGAGATAGCTGAAAAAGATTGTTGTGGGTGTAGGTCAATAAAGCAACACTAAAAGTAGAAAGTGAATAGTCTGATATGGTAGATTTGTTTCCAAAGGTAGGTTACTGCGACTCAGTAAACTGTCTTGTCTTTAGCCCTAGTCTCTACTAAGAGTCAGCTCAGTTAACCTGAACAAAGTTTTAGCTAGCTAACTAGCCAGTAAGCTAATTTAGTTCATGTTAGCATGTGACTATTAGCCACTACTAGCACAGAAATCAACCATGTATATTCAGTTGTTTTGAGATGTTCAAGTGGTGCATTTAGAAACGCAACCATCCGTCCACAGTCACTGTCAGTGTTGCCATCTCTCTTCCAAGAGAGAGAGTAACTGTTGGCTGCTCAAAAGGTTGCTAGAAGTCACCATATGACATCAGACACTAATTTGCCCTCTTTGGATTGGTGCAAATTGACATCAACCATACAAATTTGCAAATGCTTTGGGATTCAATACATAAACATCATTCACCATGGTCAAAAACAGTCACTAGATTTTAGATGTGTTGCTAGGCACTTTTGAGAAATAAAGTCAACGGGGGTCTAAAAGGTAAACCTACTAACCTACCCACCACACCGAGCGACAAAGTTGCCAATTTGACAACAGTGACTACTGGTGGATTTGAACCCAGGGTGTCACAGTTATATGATACGTGCCTTGGACCACTGAGCCGCCAGGACAACCACCTGGCCCACCTTTTTAAACCCAAAAACAAAAACAAAAAAATGATTTCAAATTTGTCATGTGATCCATGGCAAAGCAAAATCAATCATTTCCTCTGGGATGGAGCCTGCAGTAATGGATACCTCCCCATAAGAAACAAGAGTGCCAGTTTGGGTGAGTGTGTGTGTGTGTAGTCTACACTTCATTTGGCACTGCTCCACAGGGGAGCCAGGGGAAATCACATAGAGACATGAAGAGAGAATAAACAAACAAATCAAAAGCACTAAACCAAGCAAACACAACATAGGAGGCTTTTTAAGGACCGTTAAACCTCCATTATCCACCACAAATTAAATGTCCTCTTTGATAGTCTCCTCTCATTCTTTAGGGAGGTATCAACATGGTAAGCACAGGTTGCAGTGGAGACTAAGCAAATTGATTGCCAAGGGCTTGCAGCTTAAAATGTAAACAAGAGATAGATGACATATTAAGCATCATTTTATTTGATCTAATCTTATTTTACAGCATGTGGACTAAATGTTACAGATCCCACAATATGGTATGGCGGCTCTGAGTTACTTTTTAGGCGGACCCGGCCCAGTGCATTGTAAAGCCCAGTAGACACCATCTCCTTTGAGTGCAAAGCAGATAAGGTTGACATTTGAGCTAAATGGATGGAATATGGCTATAGAAAGTGTGAAGGTTAAAGTCTAAAAATAGAGTTAGTTCTGATTCCTTTTGATTGGTTTATAGAAATGGAGAACTATTCGTAGACAGCAGATAATACAGATTACACAGCGTGGCTCCGTGGCTACCAAATGCTGCCACATGGCTTGTTGTCCAACCCACTCCCAACGCATTGTGTCTCGCTACTGTTAATGTAATCCTTTTCAGGGATTTTCTCAGTTGTTTGCTTGTCATTCTTATTTTTCACAGCCAAACAAAGAAATGCTTACTAATAGCCTTTGAATGAAACAAGCTGCAACATTGTCGTGTGGCTTCAGAAGCTTTCTGGTAGTCTATATGTAAAAAAAAGCAATTTATTAATGCAATTTATTAGTGAACATGCAGCAAATGAAAAGAAAACAAGCTTAGAAGAATGAGGCGTGTTTTCTATTTTTATCAGTTGGAGGAAATGCTGCTCTGATGTCAACACGTAACTAACACGATTTCTCAAAGTGGCAATGCAGAATACTGTGCACTATTTATACTGGGCCATACAATAATGACTGCTGCTCTGCTCCTCTAGTCGCACCTTCCTCTATTTGACTGACACTGTGATTACTGCCTAATCACGAGACAGAAGTGAATCTCTTCTCCAGTGACAAGGACGTTCTCGCCCTCTCAATCTGGTCATTATACGTCTTTCTGTAGCCAGGAGTCATCTGAATCACATTACAACAAAGGGAATCAAATTCAGTCTTGTTCCTGTTATAGACCTTGACAGGGTTTTGGCAGAAATTGGGGATGAGGTCAGTGGAGTTAATCTGAATGTGTCATCACTGTCGCAGTTGTGTTGGTACTCTTACACAGATGAATTGTGCTCAATCTCTGCGGAGAGGAAAAGTTTGAAGAGAAAAAGACCCCCCCCCCCCACAATGAAACTTCTGGTTAGATTTAACCTATTGGAGTTGTAATAGTAAAGGGCTCTGTCCCATTTCTAAAATCATCACTTACAATAAAACACCTTTTAACATCGAGAATGAACGCTGATCTGCAGATGCTGATTTCTAATAATGCAGATTTCTGAGTTAAAAATCAAGAATGGCTAGCTAGCTCAGTCAGGAAACACTTATATTTCGTTTATGGTTTATTTTATGTTTTATGCCTTTGATAGAAAAGTGATGATTATTGGCACCCCTTTCTAATACTTAGTTGCACAACCTTTGGCAACGATGACTGCTTCCACGTGGAGTGTTCCTTTCTTTAAAAGCTTCATTTCTGTAAACAAAGCGATGATCTGCATTGCCAAAGAACTCGTTGTTTGGTTTCATTGGTCCACAGAACATTTTGCCAGAAGGATTCAGGTTTGTCCAGGTGGGTCTTGGCCTTGTGTTTCTCTTTCGGCAGCGGGGTCTTCATGGCCTCTGACTGTAAAGTCCTTTGATTCACTGCGTGTGGTATCCCAGACCTCTCCAGGTCAGCCTTGAGATCTTCGGATGTCAGGCAAAGTGTTTCTTCGATGGCTCGCACGACAACAATCTTCTTAACAACATTGTGAACTGTGGAAACAGGAATGCCAAGGTCTCTAGAAATGGTCTTATAGCCTTGTGAACACTTGTGTGTGCTGATAATAGTTTTTCTGACTTCCTCAGACAGCTCTTTTCGCCTCACCATTTTCACAGACAAGCAGAGAAGCAGAACAGACTGTTTATTATTGGTTCATTTATACCATGTGGGCACCTGTGACCTGTCACAGGTGAGTTGAATTAAACTGCAAATGAGAATCTATTTCCTCAACAAAATTGCTTTGAACTGTTCTAAATGGTGCCAATAATCTTGGCCAGAACTGGATACTAAATATTGTGTACTAAATATATAGTCCCCGCCCCATGAGTATATACATAACAATCAAGCACACACCTCCCAAAACAATTATAGCTATAACAAGACATGATGGGTCTACATGACATACGCGTAACACTATCTCTAGATAAAGGAATAAAACCAATGCAGGTGGTGGAAGGGAGCTTCACCAACACTCAATTAAAGCAGCAGCAGTGCAGCACAAATGAGTATTGGCAATGTTTGATTGTGACTGGTGTGTGTCATGGATCAGCTGCTGGCCACTGTGGCGTGCATCACTGAGTGTCCTGCCTGAACTATAGCAAAGCTCCATTTAGCGCGTCGAGCCGCGTGCGGTCACCGTATACCTATTTGCTTGCACAGTCGCTGGCTCTGTTTGCCGATTAATCCAGTGTTTATTTCCTCCAACCTAACTGGATGTTGGTGAATGCACCCTCAATAACATCTTACTAGAATCATTAACCTCCACAGTTTCAATCAAGATAAGCGGAAGTACACCGAGGGAACCGAACAATTCAAACAAACACACGGGGCATTGCAAACAAAACCCGTGTTCTTGCAATTCTGTTGTCGGTGTGTAAATTTGTTATCATATAGCAATTAAGTTTTTAGGACCGTGAGCAATTTAAGCTGGACCAGTGACGGCGCCAGTAGTTAAAGCTGCAATATGCAACTTTTTTGCAATAGAAATAATAAATAAACAAGCTGTATTATACATTATCAATCTGTAT
This sequence comes from Hoplostethus atlanticus, assembly GCA_034670405.1. Classification (NCBI taxonomy): domain Eukaryota; kingdom Metazoa; phylum Chordata; class Actinopteri; order Trachichthyiformes; family Trachichthyidae; genus Hoplostethus; species Hoplostethus atlanticus. The sequence continues at coordinate 1,149,737 of JAXDDX010000013.1, forward strand.
CTGTCTGTGACCCTGTAGGTACATGCTGTTTAGCTATGTAGTCTATTTAGCCCCTGGTCGACTGAGGACACTGACACATATGGCCTGCATTACATATGCTGACCTCTAGGGACCATGATTTTTCCTTGTCTTCATAGAGGCCTCGGGCTGGTGGCGCCGACCGGGTTAGGCTACCTTAGGCAGATTACGTAGCCTCGCTATGTCCTCCTCTCTGTTAAATCCTTCTCAGTCATCCTCAGCTTGTGACTCTGTTTTCATGCTCTTTTGTTCTGATCATATTCTGTACACATCTTCATTGTCATAACTGATAATTGATTGTGTCATCGGATTGTCCAGCAGCCTGACAAAGTTAGACCTGTAAAGTTGTTTGAGGCTTGTTTGTGATAAAGGGCTTTATAAATAAACTTGACTTGACATGCCTAAATCCCCCAGTTTGCTTGAATTTGGCTTTTCTATTGTGTTTGGCTGCCTGTGGTGGCTTACGGATGTCGCTTAACTCAGCCTCAGGCTGGATGCTGTTTCAAGGTAAACAGCTCATCAAGATGAGTGAAGTGTTGGTGTGTGAACTTGACCAACTGAGGGGGAGGCTAACAATACACTCCGCTGACTCAAGGAAAAAAGTTGCATATCATGCAGTCACTCAGCGTCACCCAGTAAGTTGAAGCCTGGCCACTAATTGAGCTGAAGCTCTGCATACCGGTGAGCTTTAGATGTGGGGTTGACTGTGTTGTGGCGGTCCCTGGGGCCCACGGATTATCACTTATTATTACAGCCAATTGGTTCATAAACAAAAACAAAAAACATTCAGTCTTTAAATTTGTTCTATGAAAGAAACTAGCAGAATTGAGGCTGTTCTCATAGCTGAGTCAGGTCAACGGTCGGCCTTCTCACTGGATCTTGGCTAGAGGCCACATAACAATTAATAGAATCAGAGTTGACAACACGTTTCCTGCGGCTGATTTCCTTCACATACTCCAGTGTCAACAGAAATAGCCCTCATCAGTGTCAGGCTTGCTAATGAATGTTTTAGCTGGGAGGTTTACGTTTTGAGTGGCTTCAGGCTCCAGCTTTGATGAGATGTTAGCTCAGGTACACTGTTGTGGCTCCAGCGAATAGGAAACACTAATTAGCAATGTCTTAACAGTAGAGAGACCAGTTTTTGTGCAACTAAAGACCAGCGGCTCGCTTCCCCCCTGAGATTTAAAGCTGTCAGTCAGAGCACGAGGGACTGTGGTACTGCCTGCAAGAGGGAGGAAGGACTAAGAAGGGCTAATTGCATAGCTGACACCTATTGCCTTCAAATCCCCTCTGCAATTTTCTTACCACAGTAAAATTCTCATTGCATATTACAGACTTCAATCATTTGTACAACTGCTGTTTGTCAACGTGCAACACTATCAGTTTATTTACTACTGTACATACATAGGTTATGTACAATATTGGTCAATACTATATGTCCCCTATTGGAGAGACACGCCTTTCGTCTTTCAAAACACACATGCCTGATTCAAAATGCCTCATACAGTGAGAAACGTCTGTGCTCCTGCATCATTATCCAACACTTCAGTCACTATTTGTAAACTCCACCAACGTAATTCAGCTAAGCAGTTGCCATTATGGAGAGCTATTCCAGGCGGAGACTCTCAAGCAATGCAAATGAGAAGCGGGAAGATAGTGAAGCTGGAGTATTTAATATACAACATGTATAATTGATGACAATGCCTGTAAAATATAGTGGGGATTCGGCGCGGTGGAAGCTAATAAGCATTTTTCTTTTCACATGCTGAGGCTGAAAAGGGGCCACCAACGATGCCTACTTCTGGGAGTTTGGTGAAAAGGTCACTCTGAGGAGCACGAGGAGCAAGCAGCATAAGGAATTGCACTGAATTGCATCTCATATTACCATTTTACCTAATTTGATTCTAAGGTGATAATAATGATTACATGCACGGCTAGGTTATATGCAATCTGCCAAGTAATAATCTAGTGTGAATCTATTCATGAACAGATAAATGGGAAACGGTGACAAGGTAATCAAACTGGCAAAGCCACATAAGTGGGCCCTGCTGAAATTGCCTTGTCTTGGTGACGACCCCGGGCTCGACAGACCATCAGGTTTTAGCGCTTTGATTACGGGGGCATGGCGCATCTCATATTTGGATCAAGGTTGAATTCCACCGGGGAACATCTGTCAGCCTGTTTTATTTCCGGCCACACCGCTAGGCTTTAGAGCTCAGATGACATGCCAGGGATGGTGTGGGCTACTTGGTGTCTGTGAGTGTGAACATTGCATTCCTGTCTTATCTGGCATAGCTGAAGATGCTCGCTTTACAAGTGCAAGACAGATCCCTCTGCAATTGAGAAAACACAGAGAGCCTTCATACATCAGTGGTTTCCCGGACCACAATTCCCACAACGCTCCACTGAAAAAGACAGTTTGTTATAGTCTCCTGGTTTTTTTTGGTTCAGCTGTTGCATCGAAAGGACGTGGGAGACTGGAGTTTGGAGATGTGACATTGCATATAAACCAGCAACTAACTTTAAACCTCTACCAGAACCCCCAAGTATCTTTACTGCTAAGTGTTTACTGAATACTGCTCTAGACTAATGTACACTGACATGAAAAATCATTTCCTGGCCTATTGTAACATATGTGAAGAGTAGAACTGCAGGTCCAAGGGCAACATAGCTCTGTTTTTTGTCACTAAACTCTGCATCACAGGAGGAAGAGAGAGAGCATGGGGGGTTGGGGTGGCTGAAATATGGAAACAATGAAGTGGAACAAATCCAACAGGCACACACTTTATCTCGTTCCCGTTTTCCTTCCCCGCCTTTTTTCCATTTTTGCTATCTTTCTCTATCTTAATGAGCAGCAGAGCTTTCCATCTAGGGAGGGTGCCAGCGCGATACATCACAGGCAGGACACATACGGGGGGGGAATGAAGACAGGACAGTACCGGGGTGACAGTGATGCTGGCAGAAACACTATGCCGCGCGATTAAGATTGAGTAGACAGGTGTGCCGATTCACAGAGTGTGAGCACCGTCGTGCCATGGGAAATGGCAGAGGGCCCTCGTTTCCCCTTGAAGCAGAATATTTCAGGACTGAAAAATGTAGTCCAGTCCAAGTCCATGCCATTGAGCTTGAGTTTAATACCAAGACCAAAATAGCTGATAACGGTGTACGTATCTTTCCAACATAATGCTCAGAGAGTTTCTTCAAAAAAGTACTATAACCTTCACCATTCACTTAATCAGGTTTTTACAGCTGAATTGCCTCCAACTGTTTGTATTGCTGGGGAGAAAATAAACCCAACGAAAATAAACCATTTGCTATTTTTTCGAATAGGCAGGAAAATGTCGAGTCAACATCCAGTAGAGGCCAAATACCAAGACGAGTCCAATTCAAAACAGGCTTGAGACCGAGACAAGGCTATGGTGGTCTTGAGAAAGGATTCAAGACCAGACCGGACTGTCCTGCAGCCCTGGGCGTATGTACTCCCAGATGACTCGCCCTGACTGCCTCTCACCCGCTGAATACAAAGTTATATTTCTGAGTGTGACATTCACAGGCAATCGTGTTCACCCTGCTAATCACACTCTGGTGAATGAGTTAATTGTAATTGTTCATCGCCCCGAGTTAAAACGTCCGGTCGTAAAGTCTAGACTACCGAGAGCAGGTGGCACGATTGGGAGCCACTTGCTGTAATATGATCCCATTAAGGGGGAGTGTTGGGGAGTGTTGCGCCACGTTAATAGAAGGTGACCTTTCCATTTGTTTACAACAGATGCAGCTTGATATTTTTTACTCCTCTCAATTGGACTGCCTCCCAACTCTTACCAGATCAGAATGATGGACGGTTTCTGTAACACCTATCCCATTCACCTCCTCTACATTTTCCATTCTGGCTAATGTGACACTACACACTTGGCAGCTAATGGTGCACCTACAAAGCCTGAAAGAGGAAGCCCCAGAGCAGGACCAAGCAACTACTGAGCCTTTACCTGCATGAGACAGAGTGGCGAGTGCACCCATTTCTTTATGTGGAATCAGTAATGGGCCAGCCAGAGTATGGAGAGGCAGAGACAGCAGGGGAGTCTCCGTGGCAATATTGAAAATAGGAAACAGGCTATATTGTCATCCTTGACAGGGGTGAATTACTGGGGAGATGCTCTTAGCTGATAGCGGCAATGGAGTAAGACGCCATATTGCCGAGTGTAATGTGGCTACATGATGGTGTTACCGGCCAAGCGGAGCGAGCTATCGCAGTCGGAGCTTGAGACGAACGTCTATCTTACACGAGCCGAGCAGGAAGGCATGCGCACCACGCCGTATAGCAGGACCTCGCCGCAACAACAATAATAACCAATTTTCTATTTCTACCCACGTGAGGCACAAATGAGACAATCAATCGTGGGCGTATACTGCATCATCGCGTGGACGGTAATGGGAACGTCAATACGCTTCGTCAAGCTCAAAGGATTTATACATGCAGGGTGTTGGTTCGTCGTGTACTGAGGCTATACATCTTTGCATTATACCTTCCACACCTACAGCCTCTTACTAATACACCGCCGTCTGTTGTCAGCTGGCAGTGGCCCGCAGCAGAGAATCGAGACCAGATGTTGGTGTTGATATGTGTGTCTGTTGATAATGGCCTATTTCAGGGCTGCTGCAAACTGTCCTTGGTGCCCAGTGGAAAATGTGTCCTGTCTATCCGCCAACAATGACACCTATTCAATTTCCATGAGGAATAAACAAATAGCACATTCCACAGAGGCCGAGCTGTGATGTGTGTTTCCTGGTCTGCATTAGGGTCTCACCAGCAAGGGTTCTTGAAGCCCAATACCAGTAGTTGCCGATAGCTGCTATTTTTATGCCAATATTCAACATCTTCAAACTTGATCATGCCAAAGAATTAAAGTATTCAGGGTTTCCACAGCAATTGTGTTCTTTTTAGGGTAGAAAAGTCTTTAAAACTTTCAATTTAAACCCATAATAATGGTGAGACGGCCTATTCAGTGGTAAGGGTACATTAGGTCTGGAAGAAATTACAAATAATGTAATTGAACAATTAAATTAACAAGAATGTGCAAAGGATATAAAAATTTCATTGCGGGTTTTACTGTTTCTATGTAGCTGATGGAGGAACCGTCAGATGAACAACATGGCCAAATATCAGTCTAACCCTTGTCTCCATGTAATTCCACAATGTGTGCAATGGTAGACGCCCCCTGCTGGAAACTAAAATACCACACAGAGACAAGCAAGCTCACGCCACTGTGCTATTTGCAGTGACATTCATGTGTATCAATGTATGAATCATCAGGACAATACAATTTCTACCAAATATGAGAATCTGCTGGGTAAAGTCAAATCAAAACATGGCGGAGGTTTTTTTTTTTTTCAGTTATGGCTAAATTATATGTGTAATATAAATTCTGGTAATGTGAAGTGAGAAGCAAGATTGTGAGCATTTGGGTAGGTAGCGTGACAGTGTTCATCACGTCATAGCCGCTGCAGGGAATCTCTGTATGACAGGAGAAAATTGACTTGTCTGCTTTACCGCGGCAGCCTGCTGGAGGACTTTGTTCTTTCGTTATTGGCTGAGCTCCATTGCGTTTCCTCCTTTCCAGAAGCCTAAAATGTGTGATGTGTGTTTTTCCGGGGCCACGTGGCTTCTGAACTGTCAGCTATGGTTAGAAGAGTACAAAGATCTTTCCGTTGACCTGCATCTGTCCAAAACAACTTCACTTGGCGTGCTCGTTTTAATCTATGCACAGCAGATTGCTGCAACGCGCTTCCAGTAATTTTTATCTTCCCGAATTTGTGTTTCTAACAGATTTCTGGACTGAAAGAGGCTGCTTACAGTAAATCAGTGCAGTGCTGTTGGTTGGGATGCCTGACAGAACAGCAGAGGTCGTGTGCGATACTGTCATTTTTCACAGATGGTGTGAAGACTGCCATAGCAAAATAGCCAGAATATCAAAAGGCGGATCTCTGAGTATTCCCTGGAGGGGCTGGGGGGGGGGGGGTAGGTAGATAGAGGGCACCTTAAAATGACAGTGCTGCTTTGCTGAGGATAATTTGTGGTAAGTCAAGATGAATATAATTTCGAGGAAGTGACATCTAAAGGTCAGGGGGGGGAAATTACGGGCTTCTTGCCAACAAGCATCAAGAAGAATTCACTCACTACATACAGTCATAAATGTGTGCATGTGAAGGCACGCGGCGCAAACACGTGCGCAAATACTCCCGTGTACGTTTTGTTCTCTCTGGGGAAATCCTGGCAGTTGACTGTTTGCAGATCGCAGAGTGTTTTAACCACCAGCCTGAATGCCATTTCCTGCCTAACTCTCCATTAGGTTATCTTGCGTCACGTCCACTTTTGCGCCGCCGGAGAGCCGTGGGTTTGAGAGGCTTTGTCACACCTCAGGAGAGTGGTTTAGCTGCTTTCCTCCCGAGCAATTTGCCACAAATGATTGTCGGTGCGTAGCTACTAGTGACAGGCGCCTGTCAAACTATTCTATAAGGGGTAGACCATGCACGGTGGAAATTTACACCGAATCTCTGCAGGCAGCCATCAAGATTCAGTCCTCACAGTCTATATATATTCAATATCCTTGGGATAGTAAAGAGATTTTTTTTTTCATCTGAACATCGAGACGGTGGCTTGGTTTGATGGTTATCATAACTAATGTGTGTTTGTGTGTTTATGTGTGTATCTCGGGCCATTTGTCCATTTCCCTTTTCTGAATGACACTGAAAAGACATAGGAGGTCCTCCACAACAGACATTTTCCAATCTCAAAACCACCCGTGCATCTACTGGCACGGGCCCGCTGGCTTTTGCAGCCTCGCTCGCAGCACATAATGTCAACCTGTTCAAATTCCACAACATTTCCACACCATCAAATAAAGCCGCCACCACTTGAAACATTTGATAGAAAACGGACTTCGCTACTATCCTCTCTACTTTCCACAATGTGGTAGCATTGAGCTCAGGATGATTATATCCATGTACTGCAATACCATCGAGAGTAGTGTTGAATGGATCTGTACCCCCTGCGGACCAGCTTTACTGCAGTGATGATAGCTTTTGTATTCCAGTCATGCTCCTCTGCAAACAACATGGTAAACAAAGGCCTAACCCTACACACTCTCATGGAGAGGGCCAGCAATAAAAATACATCTAATCATTACGGGGGGCAAACGCCCTAGGCTTTACCTTGGATCTGTTCTGAGAGATGGGGAATGGGAATCTGGACACTAGGGAGTCGGCCTAATGCATCACTTTAAGTGCAACTACACACTCACGTCCCACTTGTCAATGTTTTTTCTCATGCTCGTGTTTGAGGCGGCATCAGCAGCGAGCATGTTCAAAGCATGTTGCGCTCTGTCCCTGACAAAACCTGAGTGACCTGCTTACTTGTCTACAAATAAAAGGCAAGCGTTTACTGTCATTTAAGCCGAAAAGGTCAGGTTGTTTATTGAAAAAACAAAAGTAAATACTACTGTTTTTTAGCTTTCAGTCAACGGTCATCCAAATAGAGAAAAGCGAGAAAAGACAAAGTGGGGACAGAAGTTGTGGGGAAAGGGTGAGGTTTAACCTGTCTGCTTCCCATAGGGCACAAGCAATTTTCAGCTCTAGTGAGCCAGCTCCAGGAATACCTAAGTCCGAACATAGAACAATACTCAACCTCATTTAATCCCATCCTCCCATGGCAGCAACTGACTGAAGGCAAAATTGAGGCTGGCAGAATCCAATGACTCAGTAACTCAGTGAGTTAATGAGAGGACGTTTAAGGGCAGGAAGGATAAAGGCAGATACCAAGTCTTGCTTATTGTTTTTAGGGTTAGGGTTGTTCGGTATAGTGATGATGACAAGAACCTTCATCTCCTTGAGGAAATAGCGGAGGTGTCCTTTATGGTTGTGACTGCATTTGTACCGTCTGTCAGACAGAGTGGGGCTGACTGGAGCGGTGCTGAGCTCAGTGATTGATGGCTATGTTGGAGTGCCACTGCTCTCCCCAGGCGATGGCAATGGCACTCATGCTGAGCAGGCCCAGGTGCCGGTACCTGCGCTACCAGTCAAACACTGACACAAAGATGTCATTATTCTATCGGTGCAACCTTCGTACTGGGACTTACTGTATTATAGGAGATGAGACGTGTTTAACGTGTAAAAATGACAGCCTGATGGGTGAAATGCAACATACAATAACACTGGAACAGCAATGTCGACTCTGCAGCAGGATGACTCACAGTATACGGATGGGAAGCTTTAAACCCAAAGTCCAGGCTCTCCCGAGACCTTTTTTAGCAAACCACGGCTGCCCGCGTTCGGCTGAACAAGGATTTGTGCGTCTTCCGTTGATTCTGGCAGGGGCCGCGGCTTTTCGCTGTGTCGTGGCAGAGATTTCAGGTGTGGGACGAGGCTTATGGCAGCCGGAGGTGGACAAAGAGCGGCTGAGGGAGTTAGCTGCCTCCGCTGTGCTATGACCATCTATACTGATCCACTTTAGTTCTCTAATCCACTTGTCTCAAGCGAGCCACAAGTGTGTCCCATTTGTATTGTTGGTGTTTTTGAATATAAATCGGTGGACTTAAACATTTTATGGGGATTAGGCCAGCTTAGCTCCATGCCTAATGCAATGATTAGGGATTTCTGGCACAGCAGATAAGTGAATGCTCACTAGTTACTCAGCAACTGCGCTCAACTGTTAAGGACCTTAAGCCAAAATGGCAAAGTCTTGGAAAAGCAGCACTCCAGTTACAGCGGCGCACCGCTCGTAACACTTTATTAACTTAAGGCACATGGAGGTCAATCAGGTGGTCAATCAGCAATCTGGTGAGAGCTGTCAGATCCATAATGTTCAAATTATTAGTAGTATTATTTCTATTCCAACTGAACAGAAAATCGGATTCAGTGTTGTAATTCGACACCATAACAATCTCAGAAACCAGTTTAATCAGACTCCCAGTGCACAAAGTAATCAGAGTATCCTAATGTCTCTCAACATCGATTGATTGTGGAGTGTCTCTTTCCATTTGAAATCAGTACAATGTCAGGAAAGCAACTAATAAGACAGCATCTCTTATTGATGTTACTTTGCACGCAAACACAATGGGACTTTTAAACTGTTGATTTACAGGCTGCGTAACACATCCCATCAACAGCGGTCAACCAATGAGGTTTGATGTGTTCTGAGCACTTGGAGGGGAAAAAGTCGAAGTGCTGCTGCAACCTGATGACATTTCGCTCAAATTGAGAAGTGAGCTCTTTGATGTGCTTGATAGATCCCCGAAAGTACGCCGTGAAATCTGAACGACAGCGTCTGTAACTGCTTCAAGAGCTGTGGCCCGGCTCAAGAGACAGCAGACAAACGACGTTACTCCTCATATCAAAGGTTCCTACGAAGTGAAGAACCGAGCCGGCGTGCGAATCAAAGCGAGGTCTTTCCACACAAGGCGGATGTTTAAGTTTAAAAGCGAGAACCAGCGGGTCACTCGGGGATCAAAGGAATTTCATAGCGCTGTATGAAGAGAATATTTGAGTGCAAATTGGAAATGGACCTTTGAAGATAAAATGGCTGCTCCAATTTCGTCAATAATTCCTCTTTAAGTTTTATTGAACTCTTTGTAATGCGGGCTGTGTGTGTGTGTGGTGTAGAATGGCAGTTTTCCATATCTTTTGAAAAGATGTAGGTGGTAACATTGCCAGTGTAGTGTCATAAGGGGGTTGGAGGCTACACGCTCACAAGGCCTAAACAAGGAAAAGACACTACGTTGAGTGTTGAAGCTGCAGTTGCATCGTCATTTGACACACACACATTGCTGTAATATTTCCACACGTATCTAATTTTTCAGTCTAATGTGTTTAATGTTTTATTTAAGTACTAATTATGAAAGTTATTAGTGTCAGATATCTAATGTCTAGTTTGCTGTCTAATTAGTGTATAGCGATAACCGTTGCTGTTGTGCGGTGAATTGCTTTTAGAAGAGCTAATAGCTGATGTAAGGAAATAATTACACTTCTCGGCGGGCGGTTTCAGCAACACATCATTTTATATAAAAGGTACTTCTAGCTGTCCATTCATAAATTATTAATCCCCCCCACACACCACAAGTTAAAAGGTGGCATTGTTGCATCTGTTTGCATTTCATTTTCACTATTGTACAGATGCCAGTGCAGATATATGTACCCAGATTCCTCTATTGCCTTTCAGAAATAAGGTGCTGGATGTCGGAAGAATTTCCTTCAACGTAAACAAAAATGAGATTTGGCCTCCCAAACTCCATCAACCAGGTCCAACACAGTATTGGAAACTTTTCCAATAACATTAAGCCTGTCGCAGAATTTGGGTGTGGTATTTGATTCAGTCTGTTTTAGTGATCAGGTTCAGTCTTGCTTCCTTCAGTTACAAAACATAAGACTTTATTACATTTACACTACTGCAATGGCCTCTATTCCTGCTTGAGTCAGAGTTCCCTCTCCTGGTTGCAGCTAGTTCAAACTGCAGCATCGAGGCTCTTAACCACATCAGGAAGACGGGATCATATCACACCCATAGCAGCTGTACACTGGTTGCCCGTTTGTTTGAGTTGAAGATTTTACTGATAACTTTTATGGCACAGCGGTGTCGCACGTCGGACATCTCAGACCTTTTTAACCCTTTATGAGCCGGAGCACAGCCTGAGGTCCTCTGGCAGCCCTACTGGTCGTTCCTGGGACTCGGCTTGTGACAACAGGGGACCAGGCCCTCGCTGTCAGAGCTCCCAGGCTTCGGCTCGCCCTGCCAGAGGAGTCAGGCCAGATCAGTATCATCTTAGAAATCACTTCTCAAAGCATACATGTAGAGGGAAGCCTTTTTATGAGGTTCTTTTTATGCAGTGTTTTATCCTTTTTGTATTTCTCCTTTTTTGAATTCTCATTTTGGCTCTGTTTCCTGTTTTATTTCACTTTTTTATTGGATTTATTGATTTATTTTGTTTTGAAAAGTGCCATATAAATAAAGTTTTTTATTATTAAGCTTATTATTGATTGAAAATTATTTTAGAAAATAGCTTGTTAATGTCATAATATTCAATATAAAATAGTTGCATTAATACATGACTTCTATGTTATGCTATACATTTCATATCAAGAAGAAGAGTTGATATTTGATTCTTGATTGGTCCTTGATGAGTTGAATGTGATGATGAGTAGTGTAATATACTATATTTAATAACTGACCTGCCTTTCAAAAGTCTAAAAATGCCAAATTGTCAAAACGATGTGTATGGACACGTTACTAATCCTCTCTTTTGTCTTGTTTTGTAGGTTCCATCTGAGTAGGAGCAGGCAACAAAAGACCAAATGCCATGGATGTATTCAATTTCACCTACTGGAATGCCTCTGAAGGCAATGCGACAGAAGTTGTGGAGGAGAGTGAAAGCGCCTACAAGACTGTGGAGGTGGTGTTCATTGTCCTGGTGGCTGGCTCCCTCAGTTTGGTCACAGTTATTGGAAATATCCTGGTCATGCTTTCCATCAAAGTTAACAGGAACCTACAGACCGTCAACAACTATTTTTTATTCAGCCTTGCATGTGCTGACCTAATTATTGGACTATGCTCTATGAACTTGTACACAGTCTACATAGTGATAGGCTACTGGCCCCTCGGGCCCGTGGTGTGCGACCTGTGGTTAGCCTTGGACTATGTTGTCAGCAATGCATCTGTCATGAATCTTCTCATCATAAGCTTTGACAGATACTTCTGTGTCACTAAGCCCCTCAGCTACCCTGTAAAAAGGACCACCAAGATGGCAGGAATGATGATTGCCGCAGCCTGGGTTCTGTCCTTCATCCTCTGGGCACCAGCTATTCTCTTCTGGCAGTTCATTGTTGGTGGGCGGACAGTGCCTGAGAGGGAGTGCTACATCCAGTTCTTCTCCAATGCGGCTGTCACTTTCGGCACAGCCATCGCTGCCTTCTACTTGCCTGTCATGATCATGATTGTGCTCTACTGGCAGATCTCCAAAGCGAGCAAGAGCCGCGTGAAGAAGGAAAACCGGAAGCCATCAGGGTCCAACCCGGAGCCCCCTGGCCAGGCGAGGAACAACACACCCAAACCTAACAACAACAATGTACCAGGGGAAGACACAGTGCGCTGCCAGACCCAGAACACTGACGATGGGGCTAACCAGCATGATGGAAAACTGCAGAACGGCAAGGGGCCATCTTCAACTACTGTAGAGGGAGAGACGGAGGGCGACGACGTAGCGAGGGAGAACTGCACCCCTGGAGAGGAGAAGGAGAGCTCCAACGACTCAACATCCGGCAGCGTGGCGGCGTCCAACCAGAAGGATGAGGAGGCGGGTTCCTCCAGAGCCAACTCCAACGTCGAGCCCAGCCAGCCACTTCCACGCCACCGAGCCAAGGCGGGGGGCTCCAAGCTCACCTGCATCAAGATCAAGACTAAATCGCCCAAGGGTGACTGCTACACACCGTCCAACGCTACCGTTGAGATTGTTCCGGCGACAGAGCGGCAGAACCACGTGACGCGGAAGATCGTGAAGATGACCAAGCAGCCTCCCAACAAGAAGAAGAAAGCGGCGCCATCGCGGGAGAAAAAAGTGACCCGCACCATCATGGCCATCCTGGTGGCGTTCGTGGCCACGTGGACTCCCTATAACGTCATGGTGCTGATCAACACCTTCTGCTCCAGCTGCATCCCCAACACGATGTGGACTATTGGCTACTGGCTGTGCTACATCAACAGCACCATCAACCCAGCCTGCTACGCTCTGTGCAACGCCACATTCAAAAAGACATTCAAACACCTTCTCCTCTGCCAGTACAGAAATATTAGGTCAGCTAGATAAATATGTGTGCACTTGGGGAGACCAGTTTAAGTGTGAGTTGACTGTGTGTGTGTGTGTGCATGGGTGTGTGTGCGAGTGTGTGTGTGTGATTGTAGAGATGTGTGTGAGTATGATAGACAGTGAGAGTACGTTTGAAATGACTTTCTCTCTGATTTCTCATTAATTTTTCAATTTCTCTCTCAATAACCCGTTGTAGCACTTTACACAAATGTTGAGATGTGTTGTGCATCCGCAGCGCAGGAAAAGCAAGGGGGACGAAATATCGGCAAGGCGCTCGCGAAAGAAATTCAGTGTTGGTGTTATAAAAAAAAAATGAGGGTGTGTAACGCAACACTTTGGAGCGACGCTGAACCGCAGAAGAGAGCGAAGAAAAATGAAAGAGCGTAGCAAGATCTGCACTGTACAAAAACACAAGAAAAATTCAATGGGAAAATAGGGCTGACTGAATTCATAAACCTCAAAAGTTTGAAGTTCAGTGATGATATCTGTACATAACTGTATATATCAGTGTATACTCAATATTTGTGTGTGTGTGTGTGTACGCTTGAATGCGTGTATACCCATGTGTGCCCCTCTGCCTGCCTATTTTCTTGTCTTGTCTGTCTGTGTCTGCCCATATTGCTGATTGATTGACGGTTCTGTATGATTGGTCAATCCCTCTCATTCAAGATGAATGCCAGTAACTTCAACTCACGAACATGTTCCCCCCCCCACCCCAGTGGCCAGTGGCGCTTTCTCCTGGCGCGATGCACAGCGGGGCAGGTTGTCTAGATTGCCTCTGGCATGGTCACATCGTGGCTGGGAGCTATCCCATCTGCAGGGGGATGAGCGAGCGCCCGTGGGAACGAGGAGCTGTCGGGACGTGGCAGGAGATTGTATTAAAACTGCACTAGGCAACTTCGCACGTTGGCGGCTCCGACTGGCAGCTAGAGATAACCGTTTGAGAAATTTGAACTTCAGCACCCGGAAATCCTGTAACGTGATGTCAGAAAACTGCACACAGCTCATGTTTCCCAACCCGGGCTGGTCTGTGATGCTTCATACCCAAGGGTGCCGAAGTGATGAGAGAGGTAAAGATCTAACAGAGAGCACTCACTGCTGTTTAGGAGACAGTTTGGATTTCACTCTTTAAGTTTCAATTCATCACTTCCTGTAGATTTCTCACCATACCTGACACCAGAAATGAATTTGGGACGCTCCTCTCTGGTGCAGCCCCACTTTGTGATTTATGCTGATTTTTACCCAAGAATCGTACCTAGTGCAGCTTTAAAAGAGAAAACGTCTCACTGAGTACATCCCTCCTGTCATGTCTCCTAATAGAGAACACACAAACACGTGCAGAGTCAAACAAAAAGAGAGTCATCACTAAATAAACATCTTAGAAAATCTTAAAAAATGTGACATGAGATTATCCAGTCACACTCTTTGATTTGCCGGTAGTTTGTACCACATCGTCTCAGCTCCTACAACTGCTGACAGGATGTCTGCTGTTTATTTTACAGTGGCTATTAAGATATTTATATGTTTGCTGTCAAGTTATCTTGCTGCTGGGAACCCTCCGTTACAGAGGGAAACAAGTGGTTGGAGCTCAGAGCCGTGGCTTATTACTTTTTATTCTCTCTTGTGCTTTCCTGTGGATGTGTGGGAGACTTCATTTGATCCTGTTGATTAGCGGATTGATTTTATATCACTGCGTGTGCGTGTGTGTGTGTGTGTGTGTGTGTGTGTGTGTGTGTGCGCACTCCAAGAATGGAGTTTATTTCTAATCACAGGCCTCGAACCTCGTGATTTCAATAAGGGCTATTTCCACGTCTTTAGATGTACTGTAACCCATCTCCCGCTCAGCTTGCACGTATGATGCAAGCCGTCATCATCCATGGTGCTTATTTTATCGTATCAACAAATAACCATTAATTGTGCCACGCGATGTCCACGCCCGTGCATTTCATCCGTCGTTTTCGACTTCAGATCCTCGTCAGTTACATTAAAGTGTGAGGCAGCACTGAGGAGGATGCCACGGTAGGGCTGGTAGGGGGGGGGGCTTTGCAGAGAATTACGCCTGCACCGACTAGATCCTCAAGGCTGTCTCCTTAAAGAAAGATCTGGGACAGATCCTGTAATGAAAACTCACCATGAGCCTGATCAGATTATGAGATGATCTGGAACACCTCCACTTGAGATTAAAGATTGCCCATTACACGCTCAGCTTGTGCAACACACTCCTGTCCCACTTAGTCCCCAACTCAATCCTGATCCTGTTATAGCCTCTACCCCGTATATGAGGTCATGAATGTAATCTATATCACACATCGCTCCATTATTCATTCTCTTTTTCCCCCTCCTGCTACGTAAACATCGCAGGCCTCGGCAACTGCTATAGATACACACCTGAGGGGGGCTGGGAACGATGTACTCAG
Source organism: Hoplostethus atlanticus (assembly GCA_034670405.1). Lineage (NCBI taxonomy): Eukaryota > Metazoa > Chordata > Actinopteri > Trachichthyiformes > Trachichthyidae > Hoplostethus > Hoplostethus atlanticus. Next base: position 1,165,020 of record JAXDDX010000013.1, read on the forward strand.
CCTCATAGATTTCCATTCAGACCTCGTATGTTTTAGATTGTCACTTCTAAAAATCAATTTTGCATCAGCCAGTCATAATGTTACGTTTACATTTTGACTGTCTTTGCTGTCAAGCTGAGATAAAATGGTAAAAAAAGGCACAATATGCCATAATGACAGACATCAAAAAAAGAGACTGGCTGCATCAGTAGCAAGTCAGCTGTACCCTGTGAGTGCATGGATGGTCCATGTGCATCTATCCCAGCAGTCGCAGCAGGAACTGAGGCATCCATCCAAGTTCAACATCTAACCATCCGTCACGGTGATAAGTGGAAGCGGTGTCTGTCTGTCATCTGCCACACGTCTCAGTAGTGGGTAAAAGCCTCCCAGAATATCTGATTAATCTTTGGGCTAAGCTGTCGTTTGAGTGATACCAGCAGGAGAGTAAGTGGCCCCCAGCAGCACCGGTGGTTGAGGGGGTCCCAGTTTGAGCAGCTGGTTGGGTGTTTGATGAATAGCGGTGGCGGTTTATCACGCCTGGAGAGAAAGGGGGGCGGAGGTCTGACAAAGTGGCCACCACTCACGCCGTCATGTCGGACGCGATGCACTTTCAAACAGTTCTCACGTACCGTTTTGGTCCCCCAGCACCCGCCTGACAAGTTGTTGAACAGGTGAGAACAAAAAGACAGTTTGGTCAGGCGTCGTTGAGTGAATCGGGGGGGGGGGGTGGGGGGGTGAGAGAATGGGATTCATGATAAACTGGGAGAGCGCTGTTCGTTGACAGTCAAAGAGAATGGTTGTCATGCATGCAAGGCCCCCAAGGTGTACACTTGGTACCACACAGATAAGCTAGCCTTTGTAGTCATGGTTACGGTGGAGGGAGGCAGGGGGGGGCGGCTGTCTGTGACAAATCCCACAGCAGGCTCTAGAGGATCATGCTGCATGTGGACCATGTTTGGAGAATTCGCAGCCATACGAGGCAGGTCAGCCAAGGGTTTTGCTGCAGGAATTTGAGTGTCCCAGACGAAACTCTCACTCTGGTGTAAACACGAGGTGATGTGGTGCAGTTTACCGTCTCTTGAGTCCCTTTTATTACGTTTCATTCCCGCGTGCGAACTGACTCGCTTTCTGCTTTTTTTTTGTGTTGTGATTCTCCTTTCATATGATCCTGTGTATACATTCACATTTTCTCACATTTTACATCTTCACTCAAATGCATACATGTTAGCATACGTAGCCGAGATGACCCTGCCCCATCCTTCATCAATCCATGGCTAGACATAAACATTGTCTCTGTGGTAATCAACAGATCATAATGTGCCGTCAGAGCTAGCTGGGCTCCTCTTCACACGGCTTATGTCAAAGGGCTAAACTCCTTTTATGGAGAACATATGACACATAACGTTTATTAGAGACGATCTTAGAATTAGATTTTCTCTGGTTTTGCTTTTAGCGTAGGAGTAATCCGCCATGTCTAGAGTTGAGAATAACCTGGTGTTGATAACAATCCTACTACTTCTGCATGGCAGCAGCCACAATGCAGCTCTGATATATTTAGATTGTTTTAGATATTTTAGGTCAATTAAAGTAGAATGCATAGTTGTTGCAATAGTTGGGTGATAGCTAGCAAAGTAAGCATCTGTGGACTCTGCTGCTAAGTGTTGTGAGAATTTTACCAGAGACAGGAAATATAATATCGCCAGATTGTACAGAGCAATTTGAAGTGCCTTACCTCGAACGACGTGAACACAAATTGCTCTTTTATCTTTAAAGTGTTTGTGCGTCCATAGTGTGTCTGTGCTGCTGATAGTAGATGGTGCTGCAGTCGAGTGCAGATCACACTTCTTCTTTTTTTTTTTCTTCATTGTTTTGTTTCAATGTTTCTGCGCGTTTCTTGGCTCTGAGCTCCCACTGATATAATTCTCATTCTCATAGCCGTAGCCAGATTGTAGAGGCGCTGAAAGTTGTGAGACCGAACCGTCTAAAATCAACATCTCATTTTTAAAACCTTTGAAACAGAAACTATACTTGATATAGTCGGTTGCATAGCAGTGACATATTTCCATATACCTGGAGGCATAGAGGGCTGTTTTGGTTGTTTGTTTTTTTTGTTGTTTTTTTGTTTTGTGTGTTTATGTGTGTCTGTGTATCCCTGCATGCATGCGTGTGCACGTGCATGCACGCTTGTCTTTTTAGTGTGTGGGATAATTGTGCTTTACTGTGCAAACCCTGTGTCTGTCATTATATTTCAATGTGAGTGTTTCCGTGTGTGTGTGCGTGTGTGCGTCACACTGTATGGTGAGTTTGCTTTGTTTTATTTTTCTACAAGGCAACTCAGCACGAAGGCATCAGATGGTACACATGTAAAAAATATCATGTTCATCAAAACTACAAGGCACACATCAGGGAAGAGGCACAGTGTGACTGTCTGTCTTTCTCCTCTGTTAGTATTCCCTTCCTGCAGCAGTCTTTCAATAGCAACAGGCATCCAAAGACTCACTTAAACACAGTAACGCATCATATTGGACTATTACAAATGCTACCATCATTATACTGTACATTTTCTATCACATTTTATAAATCTCTTTTTCTTTGATTGTTGTACAAATGTAGTATTACAAATTAGAAGATGTTGTGCAGCCAGCAAGTTTCTCTGTCTGAAATTAGAAATGTTATTGAAGCGATAACGGAGATACCGCTGTGGTTTGTGAAAGTGTTTGAAAGATACAATCAGCTTGATTAGGAAAGTAGCCGGTATAAATATTTGTATTTCTGTGGGCATGATTTGTTAAGGAATGGATCACTGCGTTGTAAAATGTGGATCAAAAACGTTTCGAAAAACATTTTAAGACGTTTGCAGACAGGAAGAACAAAGCAAACCTGGATACCTGCAGGGGGGCAAAAAAGCTAAAACGAGTTACTCCGCGGCCCAGCGGCCTGGAGGGAATACAAGTTGGGTTTCATTCTAAGTTAACCTTGTGTTAAGGGACTCACACTCACCTTGGGGAGAAAGCTGGGCGCCAGCTATCTCACCGGCCATACTTCATAACCTCTGCAATTCTAACAAGACATGTCGGGGGGGGGAAACTGTTTTGTGGGACAACCAAAGTGGCGTCGAGGCGTCGAGGGTTGAATTCTCTGACCCATCCGGACTTGAAGGGGGTCCTCGTGACGGACACACGTGGAATCAAAAAAAAACTTCAGTGGCCTGCTGCAAGTGTACATACGAGGTGTTCATTTTTCAGTTGCTTAAGTATGTAGATGCACATTGTGTATTTATTCACTGTGGCTTTGTGGCTCCTCATGCAATAGAAAAGAAATGTCTTTTAACAGTCTATTGTTTGCATTGTATATATCTATATTATCTACATTATATGTAATTCAGATGCGGTACAGTTGAAATGTACATACACGTGTTTAATAGCTACTATCTGAATGTTCCCTCGTTTGTCCCCTGCCCCTTCCCCCACTATGATATTCCCTGTACAGTAACATTGGTATTGATTCCCCTTTTGATGCATTCTTGATTGATTATTTGTTCTGGACAATGAATCTGAGTGTTACTATCACTGGCCAACCTATGACACCATAAGATGAACTGCGTTGAGCAGGATACGTTGTGCCATATTCTCTCAGAAAGAAATTCAAATAAAAATCTATCAAATGTGTTTGACACAACTGGGCTTTTTTTCTGTGTGAGGCACATTGCACGGGGAGACAGAGAACGGCTCCGGGGCAGTTTTTCTACATTTATTTTTTTTGGAAATGTAACAAGGAGGGGGGTGTTATGTTATAACTCCATCGGACGACTGCAATGTCAGGACATTCGTTTTGTACAGATGGGACCCGGAGAGTCGAAATAAGTGGGTATACAGTGAGGTACAACAAAGCAGCAGGAGGAAAGCAAACTCTCACCGACAGTTACAGTTTGTGTACAGTAGCTGTTTTTATGCCGTCTCCAGGTAACAGTAGATGAACAGTAGATTTATTCTCATTGGAAATATGATACACCACAAACTGATGGAAAATAATAAACGGATCAACAACTTGAGCCGTGGAGAAATCGCATTAGCACAACTTTTTTGTTCAAATTAACTAAGTGAAGATGTTTAGTGCTTCACTTTTAGCAAACTGCGTCATTAAGTCAGGACACGGACCGAAGAGTTTTCCAAATGACAGTTAGGCTATGCAAAGGCAATAGAAACGCTATCCAATTCGGTCAGAAAGTAATCCTAGAAATAACATCATTAGGTAAGAATACTAGTAAACAAATCTCTCCCATGTTCATTATTTGTACCACTGAGTATTATATCTCCTACCGCAACATACACGTTGTTTCTTATCAGGTACTAGGAAGAAGAAAAAATAAAACACACTGTCACTACAAGTCATTTTTCCACTGGTTTTGTCAACGCTATAGGCTCCTACTGTCAACCTACAGGACACACAAAGAGGAACTGTGTTGAAACCTCTTCTCTCTTCCTCCCTGGGATAAACGGCATCCATCAGTCCATCGGGGCACGCTCCCGCTTCTTGCCTTCCTTCTTTTGCTTCTTTGAGTCTGCAAGACAAGGTAGACCGAGGGTTACAACGAGGTCGACGAAGGGTTACAACCCGCGCAGTTCGCTTTTGACAGTTTTCTCTGCCAGCTGTAATGTTCTTGAAAAGAGTAAAGGTTTTAATTGATGTTTCCTGCTCTGCCTAGAGTGCAGGTTACAGTGCTGTGACATTGCAATCGCTGCCAGCCAGCCCCACCCCCTCTCTGGGGGGGGGGCTGGCTCTCAGGTTATAGCTGAGAGTGTGCCATCTGAAAAATGCTTTATCATTCTCCCACAAGAGTGGATTTGGTACCTGGCAGCCAGACAGAAGCCACTTCCCTCTCTGCTCTGGTGAACAGGAAGAGGTTTGGCTATCTACCTGTTTGTTGGACTGTCAGTCTGTTGGGTTGTCTGTGTGTCTCTCTTTGGTGTCGCTCCCTCAGTTAAACTGTCTCTCTGTGTGA